>CM017769.1:39889072-40389072 GCA_008009225.1 Acer yangbiense | reverse complement strand
TTATCTTTGCGAGCTTTTTCTGATTCGGATTGGGCTGGTTGTCCAATATCTCGTAGATCCACTATGGGCTATTGTGTATTTCTGGGATCTTCTCTTATTTCATGGCGGACAAAGAGGCAGAAAACTGTATCTCTCTCCTCAGCAGAAGCCGAATATAGAGCCATGACAGGTACATGCTGTGAATTATCTTGGCTACGCTCATTATTGACAGATTTGAGAATATTGCATCCGAAGCCAGCGTTGCTATATTGTGATAACACAGCTGCCTTACATATAGCAGCCAATCCCGTTTTCCATGAAAGAACCACACATATAGAGATGGATTGTCATTTTATCCGTGACAAAATACAAGATGGGTCAATTGTAACCAAACATGTTGCCTCAACAAATCAGCTTGCAGATGTGTTCACCAAGCCATTGGGAAAGGAAGCTTTCTCAAATATGATGCGCAAGTTGGGAGTTTTTGACATTCACTCTCCAACTTGAGGGGGAGTGTTGAGAAGGTCAATGATATCTCCCCATTCATTGACAAAATATCCAGGCATTCATTGACAAATATATTGTATTAATTGTATATTTCTTTAGTTGTCTATTATACTTAGACTGCCTAGAATAGATTAGCATGATTGTAGGAAATATTTTGTATAAAGCAACATTCTCCTAATTCAATAAAATTATTCAAAGACAAATATCCTTTTCCTCTTTTACAGGCCCTGCCTCTAACAGAATTGCATCTGATTTGTGTACACACAAATCCTTCTAGAAGAGTCATGCTGATGTGGCAAAAGCCACATCATCAATCTGTTACATAGGCGGGAAAGTTGTTGTAAAAACAGGAGGGAAGATTTGCACTTGGTATTTTGGTGTGATGATGCTGTACCAAAGTCAGATCAGGTCTCCCTTCTTTACAAGACTATATATATATATATATATATAGCATATGAATTTATTATTTCATGATTTGAAATAATTAAAATGGGTTTGTTAGTATTTTAATTTGTAGTTAATTAGAATCATTTTCAAATAAATGAATGTTTTTATAATAAAATTATTTATACAGCTGCTTAAATTGCTTAAATAAAAAACATTTTATAATAATTTTTTTTTATTTAAGCAATAAAATAAAATAAAAATGAACTTTTTCAATAAAATTATTTTTTTTATCGTTATCTTTTAGTATTTTATTGAAAAAGTTCATTTTTTTTTTTAAAAATAAAGAAGTTAAAGTTGATCATGTGTACATTACTTGAAAAAAATAAAAAATAAAATTCTTATAATAGTTGCCTATCACTATATAAAAATAGAGTGAAAGATCGATATGAAGATTTATTAGTATAATTTAGCCCATGTTTTTGAAGTTATAATTTTTTTTTTTTTTTTACAATATTTATTAATTTGGGACCAGGTATTTTTTTGAAAGCTTTCTCTATTAGTAGTATTCGAGCCGCTGACTTGAGAGTTATTTGTCCAAGCCCCAAGCTCGTTCATCAACTAGCTGAACTACGCCTATATTGGCTTTTGAAGTTATAATTAGAATATTAAATTAAATTCGGTTGTTCAAGTGATAACATCATTAAAAAAACAAAGATTTTAAAATTCTTTTTTGTTGTGATTATATACTAAGATGTCATTCATCTAACGTCATGAAGATCGATCAAACTTAATTTACAATCTGAACATATAATATAAAAACTCCATAAATTAAATTAATATCGATTTCATAGAAAATCAATGTGAAAAGCTGAAAATATATGACTGACTAGTGTAAATCCTATTCACAGTGGCGAGCTATCATTAATTATTTGGTTAAGTAAATAATGCTAATTGAGGTCGAACACATGATTAACAAATATCAGGGTGTTTGTAATGCCATATCAATATGATTCTCTTATTGTGATGATCATAATTTAGACTTGTTTTACCAAGCTATGCGATAACTGCATATTATTGTAGTTTAGGTATTTCTTCTCTTATCCCTCGATCAAATAATTAAAAATACTATATTAAAACCTAATTTGAATGTTCACAGTTTAAAAGCGAATCAATATCTAAAGTTAATCAAATTTCTATTACATGGATTTTACTTACATCAATCTCACTTTAAACGTGACGAAATCTGATTAGATTGCACCCGTGAAAAGCATTAATTAAGGGCCCTAGAGAAGAAGAAAAAAAGTTGATAATAATAATGTTTGTCTGAAGCAGTGGATTACTATACATAGTACAAGTTAGTTGTGTGGTTAGCGAGGGCCTTATCGTACGAAAACGTTGTGGAAAATGTTAGAGATGGACCAACTGCTCTCCTTAATTTCAACACCATAGACATGGAGACAGGCAGCTCTATTAATATTCCATATGGCTCATGCACTACAACCAGGAGGCATCACAGAGACAACCAGCTCTAATAGCCCAACAACATGCAACATTGCAATGCAAAACCTCTCTATTTGCTTTTATTAAATATTATTTCAAACTCTTCTTGCTAACAAACAAGCCACTGCATGCGCCACCTTTACAGTATTACCATTCACTCTCTCATTTATGAGCTTTGGAGGCTTATCATTGTTACTGTTATTGAGAATTTTCAACTCTCTCTCGGATTCCTCCATGTGAGCTGTGTCGGGGGTCCAAAAAAAAGAACAGCCACCCATGAACGTACAGTATCATCAGGGTACGTGTACAGGGACGGACCCAGGAAATATTTACAAACCAAGCTAAATTATATATACAAATAGTTTTTTTTTTTTTTTTTCTCAATACAAACTAGAAGTATATAGTCAATTTCATTAGCTATCAATTGTTGGATTTATCTATTTTTCTTTAGTCAATATATTATAATACTTAATTAGTGGCTCACAAACCATCACATTGAATTGTTTAGTCAATATATTTGAATGCTTAATCAATGACTCATAAACCCCCACATTGATTTGTTTGTCAATATATATCTTGTTTTTAAATAGATTCTACATATTATGAAAATTTACTATTAATGATCGGTTTGAATTGTTTAAAGTAACAAATTGAACAAAATGAAATGAATCTAAATTGTGCAATCAAAAAATTGAAATAAAAGCAAGGAAATATTATATGTAAAACAAGCATAAAATAATACTTTTGTCAATTATAATTGAGTGTTTGTAATTTTTATTATTGTCTTTTGATTTTAAGTTAGAATAACTAAATGAAATAAATTATACTTATGGTAGGGGATGTTAATGCAATTATAAACACGGTTTGCATATAAATACAATTAGACCTAATACTAGGGGTGATTGTGTAATTGGTTATAATATATATAATATTTTTGTGTATATATATATATATACATGATCTTGACTTTGTACAATATTGGTTTAGTTAAAATATATAGGATTCAAAATCGGGTTCAAAATTTTTTTGTCACTATTTGGGGCGCTTTTTGTAAGACAGGCATCACATTACTAATTTAAATTTAAAAGACACCTATTTAGGTGATCAGACAAAAATACCCCTTTTTGTCACTTTTTGTCTTTTTCAAACATTGAGAGAACCTTTTTGAACTTTTTCCTGAACTGAAATCGTGCCTTTTTGAAAAACAATTCGAGCCTTTTTGAACTGAAATCGTGCTTTTTTGAACTGAAATCGAGCCTTTTTGAAATGAAATCGTGCCTTTTTGAAAAAAATTCGAGCCTTTTTGAACTGAAATCGTGCATTTTTAAACTGAAATCGAGCATTTTTGAAAAAAAATTCGAGCCTTTTTGAACTGAAATCGTGCCTTTTAAAAAAAAAATTCGAGCATTTTTGAACTAAAATCGTGCATTTTTAAACTTTTTTTCGAGCCTTTTCGTGCGTTTTCGAGTCTTTTTACACTAGATTCAAGCATTTTCAACAGTGTATGAAAATGCTTGAACCAAATATGAAAATGCTCGACCTAGTATGAAAATGCTCGAACCAAGTATGAAAAGGCTCGAACCTAGTATCAAAATTCACACAACCATCTTAAGGTTTACAAAAGACTCAAAGAACAACCAGCTCAACCCCCGAATGCGTCTGCGTAGCGCCACTAAACTAATGAAGGTCTATTTTGATGTTCAACCTCTATAAAGAAGATGAAAGAATAAAGTCTCAGAAAATTTCAAAGTAAGAGAATGTGTAAAGTAAGGGCATTTTTGTCTATTCACCATAATATGTGCATTTTAAACTTAAGTTATTAAAGGTGACATTTCTCACCATTTCCACATTCAAAATTTTAGAAACATAGGTGTAAGTATCACCAATATCCTTAAAATATCGGGAATATTTCGATCAAATTAAATACAAACTATATTTACTTCTTTAGTCACTACAAGTTAATCTGTAAATTTTAATAAGTCCACACCATTAAATTTGTTTTTCAGATCAAGAAAAACTCTACTCTGAAGAAGAACCGATTCGGTTTTTTCGATTATACATGCATTTAAGGCAGGGAACGAATTGAATTATATTTGTTGAAGCTATCTAAGAGTCTAAGCTAATCAAAATTAAAGCAGAAACAATTATGTGTGAAAAAAAAATAGTAATGAAAACACAGAGCGAAACAGCTGGTAAAGGATCTGCAAATAGTATTAAAAAATGAAAGCAAAATGTGAACAAGAACACATGGTCCCTTGTCATAGTGGTGGGCCTTCCTTTGGGAACCCCCCACCACCAAGGTTCAAAACCTAGTGTGTGCATAGAATTATGCAAATTTTCCTTGGCCCATTTGAAAACATGGGTGTTGTCCCACTTAGTGTGGGTGATTGTCCCTCCTTCGTGTGGGTTCTCTCTCCATCCGTGGGAGCTTCTGTCTGAGCTACGTTTGGAAGTCGATTCTCGATGGGTCCCAATTGTTGTTGTTATCATGTAATCATATCCTGGATCTGTATTCCTGTTGTTGTATTCCAATAAAATTAAAAATTAAAAAAAATGTGAACAAGAAGGAGAAGGACATCAATAATAAACGTATTTGGTGGTTAATACTTAATAGTTGATACCTTGTAACTTTGACTAGTATATATATACTGATCTTCTGATATTCACATTACTCTGTCACGGATTGAAGGACAGAAGAAATCAGTACTTCTCAACTAAAATCCTGACCACTTTTACCCTCTTTTCTTTCTGGTCAAAACAGAGATTTCATAATATATACTGTTTTTAAATCTTATATCATAAATTTTACAATAAACCCTGAACATTCCAGTTATGAATATTATGATAACTATTCATTTTTTTCCTCCCTTAAATTGATACCACGAGCTCTTGTAAGTTGTAACTAAGAAATAACTTTTTCTTTATGAACTATTTTGGAACTGAGGGAACTCACAACCTCATGGGTGTAGGTCTGAAAGGCCTACGATATGATTAACATTTATTATAAAATCAATTCTTGTATGTCATTCATCGAATATAATGCTTGTAAATTTGAGCCTCAGGCCTATTACTCTCTAAAGTCCAAAAGAAATTATACGACATTCATGAGGAAGAAAAAAAATAACCCACTATATATGTCAACAATGCTATTCCAAACCTAGCATTTGTTTCTAACTTTGGCAAATTATTATTACAGAATGGTGTAAAGTTTCTTCACTCCCTGCACAGCTAGCTTGTCTAATATTGTTTCTTTAGTCAATAAGTCTTACATCGGTAAACTACTAATGAGATTTTTTTGCAATCAAATAAATGATACGTCAATTATTCAAATAGATCAACCTATGAAGTGATCTGAATTTGGTATATATATATATATAAAATTTCAAGTCGGTGCATCATGATATAACTTCGTGAAGATATTGAATGTGAGCCACTCGTTTTACATACTTTGACTCAAGTGTGTATGCACTTGTCAAAACTAGTGGCTCACATTCAATATCCTGATAAAGTTATATTAGAATGCACTGATTATAAAAATATATATATATATATAAGATCAATTGATGCATGATCAGTCGTCCTATGAATTGGTTGCAAATTCATTATCATATATCTTCGTCCCATAAGAATAGAGATCTCATTGATGGCCCAGTTACGATAATAGATAGTAAAATCTAATTGTTGGGACCAAACGCAATAAAAGAAGGAGATGCGGGTATTTTAGTCCATTTGTATCATTTAAACTTAACTTATTAAACTCATGATCCAATCAAGTAAAGGAAGGAGACTTGCTTATAGAATTGTTAATTGATTGATAGTGCTTTGCTACTTAATTGTTAGTGTTGCAAATAATAGGGAACCCATGATAACTTCATGGCCTCATTGTTGGTGAGTGGAGTCATCCACTAACACATGATGGATCATGTTCCCATTTCTTTGTTTAATTAATTTACTGCTTACTAATTGTAATTCACTTATTCGATCAAACAACTTATAAATAGCTGAATGTAATCATATTGAGGTTATGTTGAATTATATGAAATAACTTTTCCTTCAAATCTTCCTATTTTTCTCTTCTAAATTCTGCTATGTGTATTTGATTCACATCATGATACTCTCAAAATCCAACATAAAAAAAGTGATATTTCCCACCATTTCCACTATATACAATGTCACTATTTGAATCTTACCAACTAGGCAAATGACCTTTAACAATAATAAACAATATTTTACTCGTTATATTATTTATAATACAAAATTTAAATAACACAAGTAGAAAAATGATATTACCACCTTGTTTGTTTTGTTTTTTTTAACGAATCACGACACATAACGAGTAAGGCAAAATATATATATATATCACTTATTGTTTAATGATGTAGGACATTTATATGGTAGATAAATTTGTAAAAAGAATCTAGTTTGATGCTAAAAATTTTTCTTGAAAGAGAGAGCTCAAATTATTTGAAAACTAGACAATGACAGTAGAGTAGATATAGAGGCTGAGAATTAGAGAGATAATGTAAAGCATTAATTCAACAAAACGAGGATCACATAATTGATAATTCAAATCTATGACATATCAGTGTCCTGGGTCAAAAATCCAATAACAAACCAACATGTAAACATGTCCCAAAATTTCCTTTTTACAAAATATCCTTGACCGCTAATTAGTATATGTATGAGAAGTCTTCGCGTTCATATGTAATTAAATATGGAACAAATACATGTTGACAGTTGACTTGGTGTGTACGAATTACACGGCCTCTTGTGGGGATTGACTTTGACCTGCTACATATGGTAAAATCATCACTTTCGCTTATTTGGCTGATACAATAACACAAATGTCCAAAAAATGTTTTTAAATTACATTACAATAAATATATATATATATATTCCATTTATGAGAATTGTTTTCTAAAAACAATGGGAATGCAAGTCAAAATCAAGGGAAATGAGAACTTAATTCCTATTTGTGTGTAAAGTTCACGTAACTTGATTTCTAAGTAAACTATGTAATCAAGAAATTAAATTGGGTACGGATATTGACACCCATAAAACGTATTAGTATATCTATTTTTATAAGTACACACATGTCTAAAATTTAAAAAATAAATATTACTATAAACACCCATCCTAATGTCAATAGTACCCTCATTAAAATAAATATATTCATTTTAATACATATTATTTATAAACACTTTTAAATTATTATCACACATAATTTATTAAAAAAATCATATTATTTTTGCAATTAAATACTCTTTTAATGATGATCCAATTTACTTTTGGAAATATCTTGAATGTAGGAGCCTTATAAAAAGGAATATGTGGAACCGTATTGAGTGCAACTTTGCTCACCCACACTAACTAGAGGTAACTATTACCTCCCATCCCAAGTGTTGACACGTGTCTCAAACTTAACTCAAAGTCCAAAGTTAACCCAAACTTAACTCAAAGTTTGGAACACGTGTCAACACTTGGAGTGGGGGGTAATAGTTCACCCTAGTTAGTGTGGGTAAGCAAAAATGCACTCAACCGTATTGGGGTCAAGAGATTTTCAATATGAAATTCTCTTATTTATACAGCTATCTTAAAAATAAAATAAAATAAAATTAAATTAAATTAAAAAAAAAACACTTACTGATATCTACAGTTATTTAAATAAAAAATAAAAAAAATAAAAACTTGTTGATATCTATAGTTATCGTTATAAAAAAAAATTTTTGTTTATTGATAGAGTTCATAATAACTATATATAAAATAAAGACAAAAACAATATGATAATCATGTGATAATGAGAAAGTTTGAAACTTGAAATAAAATTAGAGTTTAATTAGGGTTTATCATAAGTTTTTATTTTTATTTTTATTTTTATTTTTTTAAAGGTAAGTTTTTTTTTTTTTTTAATAAAGAAATATAGTTGAAGATATGTGTATAATTAATGGGTGTATATAATATTTGAGTTATTTTTAATTAAAGTAATTTGTCCTTATTGGTAAATTTCTATTGGGATATTTTTATAATTAAATTTTTTAATAAAATATGAATGTACTAATAAGTTTTATGGGTGTCAATATCGACACCCAATTAAATTATCTTTCCTTTGTTGAATTCCTAATTAGTAAAGCACCATAGAACTCGACAAGCCCTTCTCCTTTTTTGGTCCTTAATTTCTCATATTCAATTCAAGGTTCATCCCACTTGAATACAAAAAGATCAATAACATGGGTACTAGACTACTAGCTAGTACTTCGATTATCATCCCATGAAATACACGAATATTTTCCAAAATTTTAATAAATTCCAACGAAAGTGTTGACACACGACTACACGAGAGAGGCATTTGGCCACTTGCCAATGTGGTGTAGCTTTCCAAATGGAGACCTCTCCACCAAGGTTCAAGTGGCCATGCATGCATAGCTATATGCCAATTTTCCCACCATGTGTGTGGGTGTTGTCCCACTTGTATGTGGGTGGCCTCTCCTCATTTGTGGGAGCTGCTCGTCCAGGCTGCGCTAGTAGAGCCCAATCTCGCCGGTCCCGACAGTTGTTGTACATTCAAAAAAAAAAAAAAAAGACTACACGAGAGAGAAAATCTGGCAAAAACTTTTGACTGATAATTGATAAATAATTCACCTTTGGTTGGACGTTGACGGATCGTACAGCAGCACATGGTATACATTATGTGTGTGACACAAACACATAGGGATGACAAAATAATTCGTGGGAACCCACATTTATGGGGTAGAGATGGGATGGGAATAGGAATAGATAGTAAAACTCTCAATGGGTATAGGGCGGAGATGAGTTTTATAATCCTGTCCCGTTCCGTTTAAAATATAATCTTTATTATTTTTAATTAGTTCAATATTTATATTTTAAAATGACTGAATTTATTTGTTTAGTTTTGAGATTTTTGTTTATATGATGATTCTCAATAGTTTTTTAGAATGACTTTATATATTATATCATATTTATTGGGTTATATATTTATTATTTTAATAAATAATTTTTTTAACAAGATTTTAATAAATGGGCTAAATAGGGTAAATGGGGTGGGGATGGGAAGAGCATACCCCATCTCGCCATGCTTTGCTCCATCTATTGTAGGGTTTTATGAGGGGATGGGTTCCCCCCCCCTAAACACACATTGATCATATATATAAAGTGAGTCTCTTATAAGTAATCACTTATTTTAATTTCGGTAAGAACCGCCATAAAATCACATCGATTTGAATGAATTTTGATCTGAGTTTTTCCCCCATTGCCATCCCTATAAACACACATTGATCATATATATAGAGTGAGTCTCTTATAAGTGATCACTTATTTTAATTTCGGTAAGAACCGCCATGAAATCACATCGATTTGAATGAATTTTGATCTGAGTTTTTGTGTGGATGATATCCCTATAAACACACATTGATCATATATATAGAGTGAGTCTCTTATAAATGATCACTTATTTTAATTTCGGTAAGAACCGCCATGAAATCACATCGATTTGAATGAATTTTGATCTGAGTTTTTTTGTGGATGATAAGTTCATTGAAATCTACCTATGAATAAAATTTGAGAATTTTTCAAGCACTGAAACTATTTTTCTTGAATTTCCTATATTTCGCCCATTTTTTCGATGCTTTTATATTTAAAATAATCGTGATAAATAGTTATAATACCTAAAAAAATTTTAAATTTTATTCATAGGTAGATTTCAATGAATTTATCATCCACAAAAAAATTCAGATTAAAATTCATTCAAATCAATGTGATTTCATGGCGGTCTTTACCGAAATTAAAGTAAGGGATCCCTTATGAGAGACTCACTATATATATATATATATATATATACACATTTGCTATGGTTCTTCATAGGCTTTGCTATATTTTTCTTTTTCCCGGAAGCTTGACGTGAAATAGTCACAATCACGCATAGTATACGTTTAAAACGAGACTTCTAATTAAACTTCTTCAAGTATGGACCCACCTTTTTTAAAAAGGGGAAATTACACCGGGATCCTTGAGGTTTGGTTTCCGTACACAAAGATGGAGAAGTTTGTGTCTTTGTGTATTCTAGACAAACACCAACTAGACTTAACGGTTGGGAAACTTTCCATTAACTTCGATCTACCTTGACTTGGAAATATTGAAAGTACCCTTGAATTATATAAGATAAAAAATCAAAATAAAATACAATAATTGAAAATAAAAAAGCATGAGAAAAAAAAAAAATGAAATAGAGGCCACCTGAGAGTGGCCTTCACGAATCACAAATTCACAACGGAGAATGGATCTTGTTGGATGAAATTTGTTTTTTAGATGAAAAGCGATGGATGAGATGTTAGGTTTGTGAAAACAAAAATTAGATTTTTATTCAAGTGTCATAAAATTTAATGAATTCTTTCTTATTATAATTTTTTTTGGAAAGATTAAAATAGCCTTCTACTGGCAGAGGATAACATAGGGCTGTCAAGTGTTGGGGATGTTTGTGTAATGTTTGTATAGAATGCACAAACTTCTCCATCTATGTGTACGAAGGCCAAACCTTAAAGTGTCCAGTGTAATTTCCCCTTTAGAAAAACTAGACCCTCATTTTTTTTATTGCAAAAAGGATACATATTAGAACCGGACTTGGATCCTCTCTTCAACTGTCCTAACTCCTAACCTTTTGAAGATTTGGTGACACGTGTATATTAGATTCTTTTATGGTCCAGATTATTTCCTTTGTTTTTTTTTTTTTTTTCAACTTCAATACCGTAAATGACATCGTATTTAAGAAAGCTCACAATTTTATCAAACCTAAAACTCAAATTCTATCTCTTTCCAAAAAAAAAATAATAATAATAATAAATAAAAATTATAATTCTATCTTCTCCGGTTTGACTCCCTCGTCTCTTTTGTATTGAAGATTGAAGTCTTCAAACCAGAGGCATTACACCCAGATGGCTCCATCAAAACAATCTATGCACCCCTCACCGGTTCTAAGGCTCCTTCCAGTTCAGAGACTCCTCGGAAATTATAATTTTTCCTCCTGAGGTTTGCTATATTAGATAAACTAGTCTCTCTAGTTTCAATAATGGCCATTCAACCCCCTGAAACCTAAACTATTAGTCATTTTACCCTTCATTTCTATTTTCAAGTCAAAGATTCTTATTTTCAAGTAAATCACATTTATGTGGACTTAAATACTCATTAACGTTTTCCTAAAAAATATATTACATATTAATGTTATTCTTTTTCTTTAAACAGTTATTGTTTTAAAATTATATATTCACACTAAAATCTATTATTTTATATTTTCTTCTATAGTTCTATGTTCAATCAAACCATCCTATGCAAAATCAAAGTCTCTTATTGCAATCAAACAATCTCATTGTTTCTCTACGTACTCTTTCATAAACATTCCAAGTTTAATTGTTCCAAAATCTATTACTTTAATTTTATTTATTTATTTATTTTATTTTCAACTGTAAAAGAATTATTTGTTTTTTTTAAGCTTTGATAACTGATAATCAGATATTCGACATGTCTAGTAGAAAATACAAATCCGGATATGAAAAAAAAAATAGAAAAATTATTTGAATCGCAAAAAGATCGCAAAAAGGGGCTCTTGATAAATTTGTAACCGGTAGCTAAAAAAAAAAGGGCTCTGGAAACACAAGGTCTCATTTAAATTTTTTACCTAAGGCCCAGCTACCCTTGAGCCGCCCCTGATTACACCCTCCAGCCCAAACAATTTTTCCCTTGCATTGTAAAACATTTTTTTCCAATTGTTTAAGCAACCTTAAGGACACCATTGTTCTAATCCACCTCCACTCTCTCCGGTTCTTTTAAATTCATCTTAGGAATTTGACAAATTCAACTAATCGAAACAAGAAAACTCAACATTGGTAAAGTAAATTACACCCAAAGCAAAACCCACCACTCCACCAGTAATGTTTTCTGCCCACAAAATCCACTTTTCCAATCACCTAGAAAACATCATCCCATCAAAAATCACCACCACAATTCAAGTTTTCAACATTCAAATCTTTGAACCCAACAATTATGAGCTGACTCGGCTCAAGCAAAGGAAGAACTGAAGTTTGGAGAGAAGTGAAGTTTAGTCGGAAGGGTATTCAGAGAGAGAAAGTGACGAATTCGATATTGAAGTGAGAAAAAAAAAAAAAAAACAAAGAAAATAATCTGAAGCCGTCGACGGACGATTAGTCAAAACAGAGAAGATTGAATTCGGTGGAGAAACACGCTTTCAGGTTTGATAATACGATGTCGTTCTATGGAAGTAAAAAAAAAAAAAACACAAAGGAAATAATCTAGCCCGTTAAATAATCGAATATACATAAGTCATCAGACCCACAAAAGGTTAGGACAGTTGAAGAGAGAAAAGTAGCTGAGGAGAGAATCCCTTAGAACCATCGAGAATGATTTTTTTTTTTTTAAATGGTTCATTAAAGTAGTAACTAGTACTAAGTGTGAAACACGTTATGATTTTTTTCAAAGTCATGGATATGGAATGGTATAAATAGCTGCCCACTTCGCAGTTATAATTGGTAGTTAGAAATTGAAGTTGCAGAGAGAGAGAGAGAGTAAGAGAGAAGAGAGAGCAAACTGAAAAAAAATAAAAAATGGTTCGAACACCTTGCCGTGATAAAAGTGGACTGAAGAAGGGTACATGGACACCTGAAGAGAAGATAGAAAGCTAATGGATTATGTCACTAGATATGGCTGCTGAAACTGGCGCCAACTGCCGAAATATGCAGGTAATTGATTAAGAGTGTTAACTAAGTGAGAATTACAAGGGTTTGATATATCTTAATTAGTTTTAAACAACAATATTGGTAGATTTTCTTAGTTTTCAGCTTTTTATGGCCACTTATATATGCATATATGATGGTGGTTCATATAAGAACTCCTTATCAGTCTTCTTCTTAGATTTCATTTGTTAATTTTTCTAACATATATTTTTTTGAATATTGAGAGATGATGACCGACTAGGTTTAATTTGCAATATTTTTTTTTCAGGTCTATCAAGGTGTGGAAAGAGTTGCAGCCTGAGATGGATGAATTATTTGAGGCCTAACATCAAAAGAGGAAATTATAGCAAAGAAGAAGAGGATATCACCATCAGATTACATCAACAACTAGGAAACAGGTATGGATCGATTGAATCGCTAAACCATTACAACTTTTGATTATATCATATGATGAATCAAGCCGTAAAACATATTCGGATTGATAAGATTACATGATGATCAATCAATGCTAGTGAATCTTGAACTTTCTTCTCTTTAATTATTTAGGGTTCAAGGTCTCCCTGAAGAAGATATATATACATGCAATATTCATGATAATTAATAAAAAATTTCTTTGAATCTTAATATAGTACTCCTGCAAACCTCACACACACACATATATATATATATATACAGAAATTCTATTATCAGTTCGAACTGACAATAAATATATCAGGACGAAGAATATGGACCACTAGATTTACATACTTTGACTCAAAGTGTATGCACTTGTCAAAACTTCTCCATAATCCGTGGTCCACATTCTTCGTCATGATATATTTATTGTCAGTTCGAACTGATAATAGAAAGACTGTATATATATATATATATATATATATATATATGTAGATATATTAATTGAAGGTGATCATTATAATTAAGATCACAGCATTAATTGTTTGTTCCAAGAAAATTGTATCCTTTTGCATATTTTTTTCTTGTGAAATTGAGTACAATTAAGTTCAAATCTTGAGATCATATGGTATATATATATAATATATCACATGATGGTCTTTGCGAGAGATGATGAGAAGAAATTGTAGTCCCTCAAGCTCTCTTTGATATATAAAACAAAGCCTCATGATATTTCATTTTATGTGTAGATGGTCCACGATTGCTGCCGAGTTACCAGGAAGAACTGACAACGAGATCAAAAACCACTGGCACACCAACCTCAAGAAGCGCTTGCTGCTACAAAATTCAGTCACTGATGATCAAAAATCCGACCAAAATTCTCAGTCTGAAACCAGCAGCCAAGAGGAAGTGTCAAAATCACCACAAGAATTCGATATTAATCCTATGAACACACCCCAAATTCTTGAAAGCTCAACATCGACATCTTCAAGTACTGATCATGATCAAGTTTCCTCCATAACCATAGACACCACTCCAGTTGAATTTAACCGATCATTAGAGACAACAATTCAAGAAGACAGCGTTGCTAATTTCTTCGAACCATATGCTGGAAATAACTTCTGGACAGAACCATTCTTGGCTGACAGTTCCTACAATTTCAATATCTCCAACGATTTTCTAGCACCATTGATCGACCCCGGATACATATCTCTTCATTCTCTACTTCTAGATGGAGAACTCTTACGCCCTTATGGGTTGTATTAACAATAATAGTACTAATTATGTTCATGAATTGGCGAAACCAGAAGAAGATGATCACCATGACACAAGTATGTGAGGTAATTTAAATAATTTTCTTGTTCGTGTTGCTTCTGTTTTCTGTTGGTGTAATTTCATATGGCCGTGGTGGAAAATGAAAATTAAAAAATCTGCATTTTACGTTTGGTGTCAATGATCAGAATTCCGCACAAAAAATTTCAAGACTGTTTTGACTAGCTAGAGGATTTCCCATTAGAATTGTATGGTATATAGTTATATACTATATATATAGTACACTTTTTGTGTGTATGAAGTGATGTCTAGGGCTTGTAAAGAAAGAAAATTTGTGTTATCCATATATAATGAAAGTGACGAAGATCCTTTCTTGTTTTTGTTGTTTCCATTCCACTGAAGTTGTTCTTTGTATTGAATATATATAATTTGCACCCTATAATTGAAAAATTAAAGAATACAGAGACCAACAGATTTATTATTACTACTTTATCTAAATTTAGTGTCCAAATGATTTGGCATCACTATAATCTATTCATTTAAATCATAAATCATGCAAATTTAATACAATTTAAATGAATGGATTATAGTAATGTCATATCATTTGAGCAATAGATTTGTACAACAAATTTAGACAAAGTAGAATTACTCTATTATTATTATTATTATTATTATAGATAAGATATTTATATTAAGATATAAGAAGCAAAGCTTTTAAACAAAATTAGGGAATGACAAAATTTAAAGATGTCAAAATTTAGGGAAAATTGCACAAACTTACCCTAATGTTTCCCATTATGGCATAATATTCAATTAATGCCTTTAATTGCACAAACAACCCCTTATGTTAGTCAACTTTGGTTAAAAATAGCCATTGACCATGATTTTTTTTTAAAGCCCAAAATTGCCCCTGCACTTTATTACAAAAAAATCTTAATTGCCCTTTATTTAAAACATTATCTACTTTAAATTATTATAATATAAAAAATAAATACTAAACATAATCCTTTTTAAATAAAAAAAAAAATTCAAAAATAATATATTAAAAACAAAACAATTTAAGAAAACGTTATTTTGAGAAAATATAATTTAATAATATATTAAAAACAAAACAAAAAAAACGTTATTTTGAGAAAATATAATTTAAAATTATGCAAGTCCAATATAAATAGTGGTAATGTGTTACATATTTTTGAATTTTTTTTGTTTTTATTATATTATTTTTGAATTTTTTTTATTTAAAAAGGATTATGTTTAGTATTCTAAACACAAATATAAATAAAATCATCAAGAGTTTGAAATAAAAAAATAATCATTTGTCATAATAAAATACAGTAGCACCGAAAATTTGTTCAATGTTCATCTCTATAAGACAAAATAATTTGACTCAATATAAATTACGCATTATATTTTGGTTCAAAAATTAAAAAAAATATATATACTAAACATAATCCTTTTTTAATAAAAAAAAAATGTTTTAAATTTTAAAAATATGTAGCACATTACCACTATTCATATTGGACTTGTATAATTTTAAATTATATTTTCTCAAAATAACGTTTTTTTTTTTGTTTTTTTTTTAAATATATTATTAAATTGCATTTTTTTCAAAATAACGTTTTCTTAAATTGTTTTGTTTTTAATATATTATTTTTGAATTTTTTTTATTTAAAAAGGATTATGTTTAGTATTTATTTTTTATATTCTAATAATTTAAAGTAGATAATGTTTTAAATTAAGGGAATTAAGATTTTTTTTGTAATAAAGTGCAAGGGCAATTTTGGGCTTTAAAAAAAAATCATGGTCAATGGCTATTTTTAACTAAAGTTGACTAAAATGAGGGGTTGTTTGTGCAATTAAAGGCATTAGTTGAATATTATGCTATAATGGAAAACGTTAGGGAAAGTTTGTGCAATTTTCCCCAAAATTTATTGTAATATACTAACCCTGGTACGGCGACTCGCTCTGATATTGACAAATTGAAAAAGTGCTTTTTAAAGCCAAACCACGTTAGGCGGTCTTCTTTTAAGATTATTAGTCAACTTCAGTTTATTTGTTTGTGTAAAATTAAATACAGCTATTACTTGTATAGTTGTATGAACTGTTAGTGGGCCTAATCATCATCAACCTTTGCAACATTTCGTCAAAAAAAAAAAAAAAAAAAAAACTTGTTAGTGGGCCTAAACTTCGAATATGAAATCTTAAGGAAATGAGTGACGATATTTGTACCCCTCTAAAAATGTATGTACATCCTAAATTTATATATTTTCAAAATTTCAATATTACCCTTAAATTAAATTATTAATATTTTAATTAAGTAAATAACTAATTTTAATAACTATTTTACTATTTTGAATAGTTGACTAACTAAACCAAATTAACAAAAGGAAGCAATAAAATAAAATTAGTAATGAAAAACAAAAAATCCAAATCAATAAATGGGTGAACTTCCAAGCCTAAAATGAAGATGGAACTATGGAAGGATGTTGCATCTTCCATTTTAAATTCGAAATATATATATATATTGTTGAGGATAATCGTCTATAATACCGATGAACGCGGAAACGTCGTGCCTAATATATGCCCATAACTCATAGCAAATAATAACGTCAATAAGCAGAAAAATAGATGAGAGAGAATAAAACAATCACAACACAAGATATACGTGGAAAACCCAAATCGGGTAAAAAACCACGGGCCGTCAGGACGACAGAGAAAGTTCCACTATATGATAAATTGTTACAACCATATACTTCAGGATTCTCTCTCACACCTCAACCCCAAACCCCACTCACAAGATCCTTACCAAGAACCCCACAATATCTCCTAGGTCTCCCCTAAATATCACCCACGGATCTCTAACTTGATCCACCGATATTCCTTTGGATCCCTCCTCGGATATTCCCATTGGGTCTCCCCGGATCTCACTCACACTCTCTGATGTTTACATGGTGTTTAACTCACACACATCAACCTAATTACAAGGTTCTATTTATACTAGTCACAGGGAGTATAAGATAAAATGAAATCCTACTCCTAAATGTACAAGACTTACTTGTTCCACATAAATACTATTTCCTTTTATGACAAGTCTTCTTGTAGGGAGCAAATCATTTTCCTTCAAGCACAAGAACTTCCAGAAGAATACCTTTTTCCTATTCCGCGCAATATTCCCGATCTCAGCAATACATCATCTCCGCCGTATTGGTTACGGTGTGCACCCCGCTCCCAATCCACCACGAAACAACTTCTGCTCATTTACCGCTCCATGTTGCCGCTGTCCACCACGACCGCTGCCGGTACCTCTGCCATGACCACATCGGTCATCGCAGCGGTACAAACTAGAATTGGACCGCTGCCTTTGCGCTGCTGAACAATTGACAGCGGTGTCCTACCGCTGCCATACCGCTGCCATAAGCCACAGCGGCTATGGCAGCGGTTTGAGCTAATCTCCGCTTCTTCAGTTCTTCTAGTCTTCAACTTCCCTCAGACACCATCATTCAACTTCCAAACGTATCCCACGTCTCTAGGAAGCTCCACATCAGTTGAGTCTTGTTTGGTACACATCGGGTTCATTCGAGAATACGAGCCAAAACCTAACATATATATATATATATATATATATATATATATATATCATAATAACCTTGGTATAATTGTGTAAAATCATGGAATTGAACCCTCCTTATAAATGTGAAAATGAAGAAGGCAACGGCTGCCTGGAAAAATGGAACCATGGCTGTCACAAAAAGATTTAAAAAATAAAAAATAAAAAATAAGCAGAAGAAGAAGAAACTCTTAGATCTAATAATAATTTTAGTGACTTTGTTTGTGTAAAAATTGTATAAAATCCCATTTGTTTATGTAAGTTTAGTTGGTTTTGCAATGCTATGATTTTAATTATGTATATTATATATATATATATATATATATATATATATAGAGAGAGAGAGAGAGAGAGAGAGAGAGAGAGAGAGAGAGAGAGAGAGAGAGAGAGAGAGAGAGAGAGAGAGAGAGAGAGAGAGAGAGATTTTAAATATTTTATAATTTATTTATAATATTTTTAAAAATTAAAAGAAAGGGCATATTTGGTAATGTATGGGGTGTACTTACAAAATTTCATATTTTAAAATTTTTATTAGGGTCTACATACAAAAAGGGGTGCACATACAGTTTTTTAGGGGTGTAAATATCGCTACTCTAAGGAAAACCTTGGGCGACTCACATAATGAAAGGATTCGGGTATACATGAGAGTATTTTTGTGATAAAATATTTTGTCTGATTTTGTCTTCACCTTATCCTCACCTAAATCAATAGTCTGAATTAATTCTATTTTTTGGTTGAGTAAAACATAAAAATTAATAGAAATAATCCAGACCATTGATTTGTTATATTAGACACGTGTCAATAGATTAGAAATGAATTGACAAGGTGAGAAGAGAAAAGGTGATGAGAGGATCCAGATTCAATTATTAAAATTATTATTGTATAAAACACTAATTAACAAATATTTTTTTGGAGAATATTTCAACGGATTTTTTTTTTTAAGTAGTTTCTTTTAGTACTTGTTTGATTGAGCTTTCTACTGGCTCAAAAGGTCTACAAACGTCTATTTGAGTTTTTTTAAGTTGTTTGGTTGGGCTTTTAAGATTGTCTATTTTAAATTGAGTAGATGCTAGTAGAGTTTAAACATCTACTAGGCAAAAGTTCATGATGAGGTGCTTCTCCAAATAGACCATTTAAAAAAAAAAAAAAAAAATCTACCAACCAAACAACTATATATTTTTTTTCTTTTCAAAAACTCTATTTATAAAAGATCTACTACAAGTAGATCTTTTATCAATAGAGGTTTTTCAAAAGTCCAACCAAACAAGCTATGATCAATAGTAGTCTTCATGATATATTATATTAATACGATCAATAACAATACAATAATTAATAAAAAAAAGTCAAGTGACACATTTATTTTTGGTTTTATTCATATCCTACCAAATGACACCTCAACTGCCACGTGTGTTGGGATGGAAATAATGGGATTATAGGTGGGATGTTTAGCATTATTGATATTCAAATCATGAGAAAAAACTATAAAATTTGGGAATTTGGGCGACCCAAATGCTGCAGTCCATGGTTCCCCTTCTGATAAGTCTGTTGATGTGGTGGATTGGGCTCGTTTCTTTATTGATGAATTCCACAATGCTAGCCCAGCTAAGAGTCGTATTCTGGTTCGTCCCGCTGTCCGTAATCCTGTTTGGAAGCCTCTTGACCCATGTATGTATAAGATAAATTGTGATGCTGCGATCAGTATTGCTGGTCGCTTAGTGGGTCTCGGAATTGTGATCAAAGATTGGGAAGGCTTTGTTATGGTGTCTTGCTCGCAGAAGATTGATGCCACCTTCTCCCCACAGGTAGCTGAAGCAACTGCTATTCTTCGTAGCCTTCAATTTGCGATTGATACAGGTTTATATCCCTGTGTTGTTGAATCAGATGCGAAAGTGGTTGTTGACTGGATCAATAGTCAGTCTCTTTTATGTTCTGAAATTGGAAATGTTATTTCGGACATTCACCATCTACTGGAGCTGGCGCTTTGTGAGTCTATTGTGTTTGTTTCCAGAAAGGCTAATCAGGTAGCCCATGGTTTAGCTAAATACAGCCTCTCTTGTGTTGATGATCTGTTTTGGTTGGAGGATTTTCCCTCCTGTGTTGTTTCCTTTGTTTCGGCTGAGCGCCGTGTGTGTTTGTAATACTTGTTTCCCTCAAAAAAAAAAAAAAAAAAAAAAAAAAAGAATAATATTTTGACATGATATGCATCTGTTGGGCATTTTTCTTTTAGCCTAACTATTAATATTTTTAAGGGTGATTTCACGTCTTATACTATACTTATAACTTATTAATTGATTCCTTTACTTACATATATTACAAAATCTGTTAAGATTAGCATAAATATTGAGATCAGTTATATATATGATTTGAAATAATTAAAATGGGTTTGTTAGTATTTTAATTTGTAGTTAATTATAATCATTTTCAAATAAATGAATGTGTTTATAATAAAATTATCTATACAGCTGCTTAAATTACGTAAAAAAAAATCTTCGGAAAACCAGACAATCAATCGGTTCTTTGTCGAAAGGAAACATCTTTTTTGGTAAATTGGACTGACCTAGAGGAAAAAAGCATTATAAGCGGTCATATGCTGAAAAAACCCATAGGTAGTATCCATCCATATAATAATAAAAAGAATAAAATGAAAAGCAACAAAAACTAGAAAAGCACCAAAGCCAAGGGAAACAATCCCAACAAAAACAGTGACGCGCAGGCCACAAAAAACTAAAACAAAAACATCAAGAAAAACGAAAGAACTCCCGACCCATGTAATCATTACCGACCAACAAAGAGCAAAAAGACGGGGTGTTAGACCACCATGAATCGACCTCCAACCCCAAAGTATGCTTAGAAAGAGCGTCTGCAACCTGATTCCCCTCCCTAAAGATATGAGAAACCTGAAACTCCATTTTCGATATTTGATAAATACAGCGCTGCCAAACTTGTCTAATCCGCCAAGGAACCTGCTCGGAGTGAGATGAGAGCAGCTGAACCACATAAGAAAAATCACTCTCAAGCCAGAGCCGATGCCACCCATTCTGCCAGGCAAAATTAATGGCCATCGAAGATGCAAGAAGTTCCGCCTCAAACGTAAATATTTGACCAAGAGGAGTCGAAAGGAAACATCTTAAATTCAATAATAAGTCTAGATTTTTTATCGTTATCTTTTAGTATTTTATTCAAAAAGTTAATTTTTTTAAAATAAAAAAGTTAAATGTGTACATTACTTAAAAATAAAAAATAAAAAAATTCTTATAATAGTTGCCTATCACTATATATGAACAGAGTGAAAGATATGAAGATTTATTAGTATAATTTTTGAAGTTATAATTAGAATATTAAATTAAATTCGGTTGTTCAAGTGAGAACATTATTAAAAAACAAAGATTTTAAAATTCCTTTTTGTTGTGATTATTTACTATGATGTCATTCATCTAACGCCATGAAGATCAATCAAACTTAATTTACAATATGAACATATAATATAAACACTCCATAAATTAATTTAATATCAATTTCATAAAAATTCAATGACTTAATTTACAATCTGAATATATAATATAAACACTCCATAAATTAATTTAATATCGATCTCATAGAAATTCAATGTGAAAAGCTGAGAATATATGACTGACTGGTGTACATCCTTTTCACAGTGATGAGCTGTCATTAATTGTTTGGTTAACATAAATAATTTGTTACTTCTTCCATACGTTTACTAAATAAATTTGGATCCTCTGCTGAGCTGATTTTTGTCCTGTCCTATAGAGGTCTGTTGACATGTGTAATCAATGGTTGTCATTTATTTCTTTTATTTATTTCATTTTCATTATTTTTAAATACAAAGTCCTATTCTCAAGTGTTTTAAATTAGGAAAAAGATCAGCATAGTAAAGGATCCTGATCCTTAGTAAATGATGCTAATTCAGGTCAAACACATTAACAAATATTAGGGCGTTTGTAATGCCATATGATCAATATGATTCTCTTATTGTGATGATCATAACTTAGACTTGTTTTACCAAGCTATGCAATAACTGCATATTGATATGGCAATACAATTAGTAGTTTGTGTGCAATGCAACAAATGTATATATGAGTATATGACAATTGTATTTCTATATTATATTTCTTGTATGATTATGTATGTTAAATGTATCATGCTTGCTCCAATGAAATAATTATTGTAGTTTAGGTATTTCTTCTCTTATCCCTCGATAAAATAATTCAAAATACTAGATTATATTAAAACCTAATTTGAATGTTCATCAGTTAAAAAGCGAATCAGTATCTAAAGTTAATCAAATTTTGATTACATGGATTTTGCTTACATCAATCTCACTTTAAGGGTGATGAAATCTGATTAGATTGCACCCGTGAAAAGCATTAATTAAGGGCCCTAGAGAAGAAGAAAAAAAGTTGATAATAATAATGTTTGTCTGAAGCAGTGGATTATTATACATAAAGTTAATAAGTTGTGTGGTTACTGGTTAGCGAGGGCCTTATCGTACGAAAAAAAGTGGAAAATGTTAGAGATGGATCTACTGCTCTCCTTAATTTCAACACCATAGACATGGAGACAAGCAGCTCTATTAATATTCCATATGGCTCATGTACTACAACCAGGAGACATGACATTTATGACAAAGACAACCAGCTCTAATAGCCCAACAACATGCAATATTGCAATGCAAAACCTCTCTATTTGCTTTTATTAAATATTATTCCAAACTCTTCTTGCTAACAAACAAGCCACTGCATGCGCCACCTTTACATTACCATACACTCTCTCATTTATGAGCTTTGGAGGCTTATCATTGTTACTGTTATTGAGAATTTTCAACTCTCTCTCGGATTCCTCCATGTGAGCTGTGTCGGGGGTCCAAAAACACACACACACACACAAAACAGCCACCCATGAACGTACAGTATCATCAGGGTACATATATATATATATGGATGATCTTTAATTGCTCTATGTATATATATACTTAATGTTACGTACGTATACTCTTTAGTTATTCCATATATGTAAATGTTTCTAGTTGGATGTGAGGGAAATATGAAGTGACATCGACGGTGTGTGTATACATAACATAAATCTTTGGTCCCAATAGAGATATTGATCTCTTCAATATATGATATTGTCTTTGTACAATATCGGTTTAGTGAAAATATAGAGGATTCAAAATTTTAGAAACTTAGGTGTAAGTATCGCTAATGTCTTAAAAATATCAGGAATATTTCAATCAAATTAAATACAAACTATATTTACTTCCTTAGTCACTACAATTTAATCTATAAATTTTAATAAGCCCACACTATTAAATTTGTTTTTCAGATCAAGAAAAGCTCTACTCTGAAGAAGAACCAATTCGGTTTTTTCGATTATACATGCATTTAAGACAGGGAACGAATTGAATTATATTTGTTGAAGCTATCCAAGATTCTAAGCTAATCAAAATTAAAGCAGAAAAAATTATGTGTGAAAAAAAAAATAGTAATGAAAACACAGAGCGAAACAGCCGGTAAAGGATCTGCAAATAGTTAATAAAAAATGAAAGCAAAATGTGAAGAAGAAGAAGAAGGACATCAATAATAAATATTGCATACATTACGTTGGTGACACAAACACATAGGTATGGCAAAATAACACGTGGAGACGGACCCGTGGAGACCCGCACTTATGGGAAAGAGATGGGTTTAAATTTAGTGAGAATATAACGGGGATGGAGATAGATAGTAAAACCCACAATGGATATAGGGCGGAGATGGGTTTTATAATCCCTATAATAGCTTCTGATATTCACATTATTCTGTCACGGATTGAAGGACAGAAGAAATCAGTACTTCTCACCTAAAACCCTGACTACTTTTACCCACTTTTCTTTCTAGTCAAAACAGAAATTTCGTAATATATACTGTTTCAAATTTTATATCAGAAATTTTACAATAAACCCTGAATATTCCAATTATGAATATTATGATAACTATTAATTTTTTTCCACCCTTAAATTGATACCACAAGCTCTTGTAAGTTGTAACTAAGAAATAACTTTTTCGTTATGAATATTTTGAGATTGAGGAAAAAAGGTAACACTCGAACTCACAGTCTCATTGATGTAAGTGTGAAAGTTCTACGATTAACTTTTATTATAAAATCAAGTCTTGTATATCATTCATTGAATACAACGTTTGTAATTTTGAGCCTCTGACCTATTACCCTCTAAAGTCCAAAAGAAATTATACGACATTCATGAGGAAAAAAATAATCCCACTATATATGTCAACAATGCTATTCCAAACCTAGCATTTGTTTCTAACTTTGGTAAATTATTATTACAGAATGGTGTAAAGTTTCTTCACTCCCTGCACAGCTTGCTTGTCTAATATTGTCTTCTTTAGTCAATAAGTCTTACATGGGTAAACTACTAATGAAATTTATTTGCAATCAAATAAATGATACATCAGTTATTCAAATAGATCAACCTATGAAGTCTGAATTTGGTGTGTTTGTATATATTTATATATAAGATCAATTGATGCATGATCAGTGGTCATATCAATTTGTTGCAAATTTATCATCATACATCTTCGTCCCATAAGAACAGAGATCTCATAGATGGCCTAGTTATGATAATAGATAGTAAAATCTAATTGTTGGGGACCATCATCAATCACCATACTTTACAGTATCACATGATAAAATACTGAGAACTGCTTTTCTTAAGAACTTGATAATTCATTGAGAAATTATTAAATTAAACTTTTTGGTCATAGGAATACAATGCATTGATAACTGTTGCAGCCCCAACATGTTTCTTAATTCAAAATCCTGAGACACAAATACATGCAGTACCATTTAACTTTCCCGGGGCTGACTACTCATACAGGAAAAAGTAAAGAAATCACATATAATATTTAATCTTCCAAGAAAATTAATAACATTGATTTATTATTATTAATATTACTGTGTTTTTTTATTATTATTCCTCTGCCAGAAACTACGAGACACAACCACACTAAAACCAAAAAAAAAAAAAACGAATTCCACCCTACAATTCAAAGTTATATTTTGTCTTTGTTTGCTCCTCTCAGAAAAACAAAAGGATAAAAAAAAAAAAAAAAAATTCTCTCTTGCTCCTTTTTAGCTTTCATAAATCATAAATTCCAGCTAAATACACTAAATGGACCGTACTAGTAAGATCTTGTAGCAGTGATTTTGTCAATGAAACATCAACTTCTCTCTTATCTTTTTTTTTCTTTTCTTTCTTTTCTTTTTTCTTTTCAACATTTAATATATTTTTCTACTTGGTTATTTGAAGCAGCTAGAGTCACTCTCAAATGGGCCTGGTGTGGAGTGAGTAGTGATTGATTTAACTGTAGAAAATCAGTGGTCTCATCAGCACTGTTGTTGGGTCTGAGAAAGCTGGATCCTGTTATTGTTACAGTAACCAGTAGCGATTTTTCTTCTCTTGTTATCTCTCTCTGGTTGCTGTGGTGGTGGGGGGTTTGGATTTGGCGGACTGAGCCAAGTAGTAGTAGCAGCAGTAGTACTAGTATCGGTGGTCGTGATGGTGGCGCCATTGGTCTTATCACTTTCTGATGAGCTCAAAAATCGCCGGTCAAGCACATTGACTGGCGTGTCTGAGCTTGACAACGTGTCAATCTCTGACTCGTCATCATATCCAATATCCATCACTATCTCTTGTTGTAGTATCACATTGTAGCACTGCAACATATTTTCCTGCAAAAGAAAAGAAAACTAAAGCCTGTTAGTTAATTCTATTATTATCAATCAATGATAAAAAATAAAATAAAAAAAAGTTTGCATTGATTATAAGCACCAGAAAATCAGATAATATTTATTTGCTTAAGTTAAGAATTTGAAATTAAATTTACCTTATTTACATATGAACAGTTGAAAATTGCATTTTTAAAGTTATCCAATTGCAATGGAAATAGCTCATGAGAAGCAGAGAGAATAGCTGATGCAGAAACTATTGATGGTTTGAACTCTAAAAGCTTGATATCTGCACACATTCATAGAACATTAGTGAGTTTTGATATGGAGAAAAAAAAATGTAGAGATTTTGATATGGGTTATCTACCATTTTGAGCTTTGAAGATGATTTCAGTTGCTCGAGCTTTAAGAGCTTGAATAATCGATGGTGGTTCATTTAGCTGGAACAGAGAAATGAAGAAACAGAGGAAAGAGAAGGGAGTGATTGAACGCATTCTCCATTTGAGAGCTCCTAAGATGAGATACTCCATTCTCTGTATTGTTTGTGTGTCGAAAATCAAACCTCCACCACCACGTCCCTGAGATGTGTATGATAAGTTTACTGTTAATGATTAAATAACAATGTGTTAAGTTTTGAGCCATGAAAATGGGAGCTTTTTTTGTTTACCTGAAAATCAGTGAGATTGAACTCTGTTTTGGTCATCTTGGCAGCTAGAGAAATGCAAGAGATTGCAAGAAGCCTGAGCATCCATGGCTTTGATTGCTGCATTATCAAAATAGCAACCAGATCTCAAACCAAAACAACAATTAAACAGAACAATAATTTGTACCCAGAAGTCGTGACTGTCTTTTAATTACCGGCATTTCTTGGCTTGACAAAAACCGATCCAGGTAATTTGCAGCGAGATATGATAAAAAAGGATCAAAGTTGCAGGAAATCTGAAACAAAAACAAAACAAAAATCAGAACTCACACAAATGTAAAAAGAAACTAATAATTATATTTAAAAAATTACCTGTAAGATTGAAGAGAGAGCTTCTCTCCGGAGACAGAAATCAAAGTCTCTTGTTTTGAGAGTCTTCAAGTAGTTCTCTGAAATCATGTGATCAGATTCAACGAGGAAAAGGGAATCGTTGAAGTGGTGTAAATTCGTCAAAGGGTTTTCGAGATTTAACTCCATTGATGATGATGATGATGATGAATTGAGTCTGATGAAAAACCAGCTCAGAAAAGCACCATAAACAATATTTGTGTAAAGGTCTCTTCTCTTCCTCTAAGTGATGATATGATAAGGCATGCGATTAGACAAAAAGAAGACACAGTTGAGAGAGAGAGAGAGAGAGATTACTTTTATGTTGTGTGGAGACTTGAACTTCACTCCTTCAAAAATGTAGTGCAGATATATAATAAGTACTGGCTTTGCTTTGCTTTGCAATTATGCATTGACAGACAGAGTCTCTCACTTTCTCTTTTTATTGGGAAGGAAAACAGAGAGAGAGAGAGAGAGAGGTGCAATCAGATAGGGTTCTGGTCCATTTTGTACGTGAGGTCGAACAAGGTAATGGCAGATACGGATTGGTTCCTTGGGTATCAAAATTAATAGCTTTTAACTGTTTTCTTGACTTCTTTAAGTCAATCCAATCATCTTTTGCTACGTATTTTTTTTACGAAAATTATCACGTTTCTTGCATTTTTTCTTCTTCTTAGGATTCTGATAAAAAAAAAAAAAAAAAAAAAAAAAAAAAAAAAAAAAACTAGTAAGATGCTGCAAGTGATCAGTTCAGATTATCTCTAAGCTTATTAAGTGTATATAATTTTTTGAGAAAGAAAAAAAATTACGATTTGAATTCACAGTTTTATTGATATGGGTATATATAATACATTATGAGTGTGTAAAACGTTGTAAGTACGAACATATTTATCGTTGGATCATCTAGATCGAATTTATAACTCTTTTTAAATTTATTTGAATTCAGAAGGTTATAGTCACAATTTCATTGATTTTTTTTTTTTAAAGGAAACAATGTTATTAAACGAAAACTAAATTACAGACACCTCTGATAATCCGTCAGGATCCATCTTCTAATTTCATTGATGTGAATGTTTGAATACATAATTTCATTGATATGGATGTATATAGTATATTATGAGTGTGCAAAACGCTGGATGGATCACCTAAATCGAATTTATAACTCTTCTTAAATTTAATTGAATTCAGACGTTATAGTCATGACTAACGAGTCATTTTCTGATTTGATTTTTCCTCACTTCCTGCTTCTGCACTAGGAAATGAATATTTATAATCTATTGTATATTAAATGTATTCAGTTTGAATAGTCAAACGTGGTTAGTACATGTGAATGAGTTTACAATAATATGCTATGAATTACAGTATTGTGAGATTGAAAATAAATTTGAGAAATGAAATATGCTTGAAAATGTCTGTAAATTAATGAAGGAATTTTTCATACTTTATTTTTATTTATAAGCGGTTATTAAGTAGATAACCTTATTCAACCTAATCCAAGATTATATTTTTGTGGCAAAAAACTCACTATCACCAAGACACCAACTTATTAATGTGTCACCATCTTTTTTTTTTTTTTTTTTTTACTAAATCCCTGTTGATTAGAAGTTTTTCCGTCCGGCCATTGAATTCAATTTATGGATCTTTATCAAGTTAGGACAGTCTTGAACATTTTCATACAGAATCTCAATTAACATTGGTACAACACTTAAAATGTATGAACTATTCTAACTAAAGAATTTTTATCCCGTTTATATATATATGAGAACCAATCACTCTCATATCTTATCAAATAAATTAAGATAATGAAAATACAAGAACCTAAATTAACAATCTCGTTCACAATTTTTGAAAGGAACTATCACCTATTCCTATACATATAATGGGAAGCCAAAGACATCCTCTAAATAAGGAGAAGATCTTCAATTTACTAAATAAGAGGCAACAAAGCTATGGGATCTTTTGCCAAGGCAAGTAATTTTTTATTTTTTATTTTGTAAATTTATTGATTTCAAAAAAATTGACTGTCACACACAGAAATATATATATCAAACACTTGCGACCAAAGTGGGCCAAAATCCATCACCTACACATATAATTTGACAAATTCAAGGACAATGACAAGCTTGAATTGTTGCCTTCTTCACACCAAACCATGCAACTACTCCAAGCCAGAGTCTTCAACATCCACTACCACCAATTCTCACATTTATACAAATAAAAGGGAGTGCTCTCTGCAGATATATTTATATATTGTTATTAATATTATTACCATCCACCATCAATATTTTATGGCGTTGCAGAGTGACAGCTTGTGTTCATGTCCGTGTATTGAATGAAAGCTTCTCTGAATATTACAAATGCAAGAGACTATCAATGAGACAAAAACTACTTGGACTTGTCACTTGTAGCCATGTGAACAGCTTGACTACGTCTTCATGGAATTGCTTAAATATTGCTTTTGATTATGATACAAGTCAATGTAGAGATTACCAAAGTGAACTCAAATTCCATGTCTTTTCAGCATTATTTCTATTCATCTTATATCATAAACATACATAAATACATATACATTATTAAGTTTCAGTTACAAAATTATCGTTAAATTAGGATTATGCATGAAAAAACACACTGAGTCTTATAGCTTATAATTTGAGTTGTTTCGAAATTATGTTCATTATGGTTGAACTGTAGGCCTGCAATGAAATTGTCTCTGATATAACATCCATTAATGAAGGATTTGGAGTTCTCTAAGTCCTCCTAATTTCCTTCAAATGAGTACAATTTGCCTCAATTGTCCAAGAGATATGAGCTACACACATCCTGGCATGCATTATTCAGTGTCAACATACATATATAGATTGTGATTTATCACAGTTAATTATCACGTGATTGACTTTCCATATATACAATTAGAGCTAAGATGTTTTGAGGTTTAATTAGAGAACAGATAGGGCAAAAAATCATGTAAATTAAGACTTTTTAAGGAGAAAACAAAAGGGCTTTAGTGATCTGTTTTGTCCCTTACAAAAAATGCCACAAATTTTGGTAGCTTTTGGTGCAGAATTTCCAATCATATTATGTGTGAAAACCAAAGCTAGTGTGAACACACCCAACATAATTTTCATTTTAAAAGCCAAACAATGATATGAATGGTCATTTTTTAAGTGAAAAAAGAGGCCCCCAACATAACACTTAAGTGCACCTACTTTTGAAATTATTCACCAATCGATTCATTTCTTTGACCTCTGCCTTTATTGCTTGAAAACCACATGGAGCTAGTTCCTTTTATCTACTTTAAAGGGAAGTATTATTTGACAAGGTATTGAAGTTGATCATGTACTGTTGTGTTGTAGCCCTATGACTCCCTTGTTCTATTATTATGATTTGTGAAATTATTTTGTTGACTAGAGAGATTAAAGCATGACAACCTCTATATATCATAATAATTTTATAAGAATAATTCATTATTATTGACCCTAATTAGAGGTAAGTAAGATCACAGCCATTAGTTCCAAAAGTAATTATTATAACAATAATGTTATACAACCAAAAATAGTAGTCAAAAAATAAGCTAAGTAATTTATTCATATTATATCATTTATCACATAATTCCATAATTTATATAATAATGACGATTCACTTACCGTATGATTTGATTAAGTTATTGAATTGTACAGTATTACTCTTATTATAATAAAATTGTAGAATATGATTTTTATTTTGGTGTGACTTGGGACCTTAACCTGGTCAAGACTCAGGAGTATATAAAGACTTTTGATCTTCGCTTTCTTCATCAGTCAATAATTTATATAACAATATATTAATTAAATGGTGTGTAAGTGTGTTAAGTGATTTTTCTTTTCCATGTCACTCACTATATCCTGAATAAATTAAATTAAATTATATAATAAAAACAAATCATTTAGTGAAATATATATATATATGATCACTTGTAATAGCGGCGACTTATATATGAGACATTATTAGGCTATATGAACATTCTAACCATTGAGCCCAATGATAATGACTCGAACCTGGAACATTACTTGACTGAATGAACTCTCTTACCACGAATAAGTCACGCTGGAAGGTGGTAAATCACTTGTGAAGTTGGGAGAATGGGAGTGCTTTATTAGAAAATATTATATATATATATATTTCTTTTATAAACATCTGGCCCACTGTAGATAACTTTTCTGAAAAACTATGAATATTTCAAAAACTTTTTTTTTTTTTTCTTAAATGATCCAGTACTTGATTAGTTTTCACAACTGTGAAATATAATCTTTAAACATGCTGCTAGGATATGAACCTTAGAGCTTTCTTAACTGTTGAGTTAAGCTAATTAAAGCAAAATTAATGTGAGGTGCTAGCATTGATGATATATATATATATATATATATTATCACATCTTCCAAGTGATAAAAACCATGTCTCATGTACAAATAGGCACAGAAGAGGCCAAAGAGATGTGCCAAGTCTGTGGATGATTAACATATTGAAATGGCAACTGGCTTCATAGGATTCTATACAAGTAAATGAGTCAACTTCTTTACATATATTGTAAGTATATGATGAATAAATTATAGTCTGAAATCAGTACTTGAATACTTAAGTGAAAAAACTTATAATATAATAGTAGTTACAAAACTGAGTTGGGAGACAAAAAGCTAGGCTTCTAAGGATATATATCATAATTAGAAGCCAAACAGCTTTAAGTTTTCATCATTTCGAAATGCTTTTGAAGAACGTTCCATTTATTTTATTTTTAGTTTTAATTTGCTTCTAGCTTTCTCCATCTCATTAAATATACTCTTATCTATCTCTACACATTTATTTTCACTTTTTTTTTTTTCTGTTGGGTGTCTTCTTCTTTGATGATGATAATGGATTCTCTTTCTATGCATTGATGCAAGAGAAAGCCTAAAGATCACCCAATACAATATATCCATCCCTCCTTTTACTTTACTTCTTTGTCTCTCTCTCTCTTTCTATATGGATTAATATTTAAGTAATTCACTTAACTAAAATTAATAGGTTTTTTTAATATTACTGGAAGATTATAATTTTCAGAAAAAGATGAGAATAGCAGGAGATGATCAGAAGAGGGTTTGCACGCTTGAAATGATAATAATAATATAGAGAGAGAAAGAAAAAGAGGAAGAGAAGAAGTCACATGATGAGTGCAAGTTTCTTTCACGCCAAACAGTCCATGCAGATGACACCATGATTATATAATTTTTGTTCATCAAGAGTGGGCCTTCCTCTACTTTGAGTTTTTAGGAAACCTAATACATAATTATTTACCTTCTTTACAAGGCAATACCAGGCTTCTTGCCAGCCACTACACAGACTGATCAGAGAGAATGATAGATTTTTGTTCGTAGGTTTATAGTCTCTAGCTCTTATCCAATACTCTATCAATCAATCACTGGCATTTTTTTTTTTTTAAATTAATTTTTTTTTGTTATTCTTGGTTCTGGCTTTGGACTTGTCATTCCAAAAGTGGGTTAATCTCAAACCAGCCCAATAATAATCTACTCATTGATGAGGCCCATTCAATGTCTGTGAAGCATTTCATCAAACGGGTTCTAGGCCCAAACAATAGGACGGAGAGAGAGAGCCACTTTGTGTGATAAAGCTTACAAAATCATAATCTCAAAACATGTGGCTATGTGGCACCATTGTGTCTTGGTGTCTTATCCACTTTTGCTGTTGTGGTCGTTATTTCATGATCATCTCCATATTATCAATTGAAAATCACAGAACAAAATTTACTCAAACTTACTAACAGTTCTCCCATGGCTTCCTCCACTCTCTCTCCTGTAGCCCCTTCTCAGGTAATTGAAAATTCCTATCAGAAATGATCATCAAGTACAAAATTTGAACAATTTTATTGAATTTTTATTTATTTATTTATATGTAGCTATGTTCAAGCAAGAGTGGAATGTTCACTCCTTCAAGAGCTCTTCTTCTGGTGAAGTCAACAAGGACCCAGATGGTTACAAAGGAGAAGAAGGGGATGCAAATCAAGTGTCAAGCTTCAAGTATTCCAGCTGATAGAGTGCCTGATATGGGCAAGAGGAACCTCATGAATTTATTACTGTTGGGTGCTCTTTCACTGCCATCTGGGATCATGTTGGTTCCTTATGCAACCTTTTTTGCTCCACCTGGGTCAGTTCACTTTTTCTCCTATTCCTTAATTATTATTTTTTTCATTTATGTTTCATATCTATTTATGGGAATTTTTACTGAATAGCTTAGTTAATTTGATTTCTTCTCTAAAAAGCTATACCCAAACTTAACTGATTTGAAAGTAGTGAAAACAACTTAAGAAGAAATAGAGAAAATTGAAGCCCTGAATTTCTAAGGAAATAGGTAATTTTGAGAGAGATAATGTAAATCTTTTACATGAACAAGTGTTACATTAAATTTAATCAAGAATAAATGTTTAAATGCTTGGATCTATTACGATTTTGCGAAAATTTATATGTTTCTAGTCCCTTCAGATTGAAGGAAGTGATGATTCTGGGAGTTATTTTATTTGATTAATGTGAGGACTGGCTGGTATAATGAATTTTCGGGGTAGAATACGGTGACAGATATTTTTGGCATGGCGTGAGACAATAAAACATTTTCAAAATAATGCTAGGAAGATGAACTTGTGCATTCACAATGAATCCAAGGTGACTTGTTCATTAGGCTATGGCTATTGTTCACTGAGTTGCTGGTTGTGTAATTCCTCCGGGATTGTGCTTGTATTTTTATTCAGTTTTGTTGAAATATAAAAACAGGTTAGGTGGTGGTGGTGGTGGTACTATTGCCAAGGATGCCTTAGGCAATGATATCTTTGCTGCTGAATGGCTCGAGATCCACGGCCCTGGGGACCGAACTCTCTCACAAGGATTGAAGGTACAAAAATACCACTCTTGGTTATCTACATACCTGCTGCTAAATTATGGATCTTCAATTTTTGTTTTATGATCTTTCCATGGATTGTCCAATGAGTGGTCAAGGGATAAATTGTAAGAGACAACACTCAACTTTTAGTTTCTAAGGCCATTTAGTAGAAACAAAACCAACCTGACTGTGAATTTTGAATGTTCAGCATTCCATATTTCGGTATATTTCACGAAATGGTTCTCATATGACTGTATGAAAGCCACTAAATTGAATGCCAATTCCGGGGGTTTGAGTGAGGTACTAACAACTATGTATCTTAGGTAAAATAATATGAACTTATTTGTTAATTTGGAACCCAAAAAAAAAAAGCTATTATTGAGAGATTTTTAAGCAATAAGTACGTTTTGGAAGCCAATTTTGACTTGATTGTGGATTTCAGGGAGATCCAACTTACCTTGTTGTGGAGAAAGACAGAACACTTGCTGCATTTGGAATAAACGCGGTCTGCACACATCTTGGGTGTGTCGTGCCATGGAATTCAGCTGAGAACAAGTTCATCTGCCCCTGCCACGGATCCCAGTACAATAACCAAGGAAGAGTTGTGAGAGGGCCTGCTCCATTGGTGAGTAAAATAACCAAACTAATGTCTGTATCATGTTTTATTTGATCACATGTTCTATACCATGAAAATTTAGTGTGGATAAAATCGGAAAAAGTTTTGCTTTTGATACACGGTTGAAAGTGATACCTAGAAATTTATAACAGTACCGGCAGTTACATGCATATCTTAGAACTTCAATTCTCATCCTTATTTCATAGTTAATTATAACGAACTTCGATTCTAATCTTCGGTACAGTCCTTGGCGCTAGCTCACGCTACAGTGGAAGACGGGAAGGTAGTGTTTACTCCATGGACGGAAACAGATTTCAGAACAGGTGAAGCTCCATGGTGGGCTTAAATTGGTTACTGTATTGAAAACTCAAGTTGTTGTAGATCAGTTTGTTTTGCAGCTCTGCAAAAACAATCCTGTATCACAGTGAATATTTCCTGATTTTTAAATCTTTGGTAGTGCTATTGTATAATCAATTTCTTTTCTTTTCAAAATTATGTATTTCCACAACTATGCATAATTATAACAAAGAAATATTAATGATTGTTTTTGGTGTTTGGTTGTATGTGAATTGCATATTAAATAGAAAATTATTTAACAAAATAGATAAAATTCTCACAACCAGGTATGGTAAGTTAATTCTCTCAAAAACAAAAAGGAGATGCACCAGCCGGGAATCGAACCCGGGTCTGTACCGTGGCAGGGTACTATTCTACCACTAGACCACTGGTGCTTGATGTTTAAGTTCTGAGAGTTAAACTATAAGTATTTAACCAATTTTGACTTTATGATTGTAATTAGAATAAATTAAATAATTAAAAGTCATGTAATTGGTGTGAATACGAGAAGAGCGTGCGCCACGGCAAAGTCAACGCCTACGAATAAGATATTATTTGGTCTTTATCTACCAACCATATTGAAATCCAGATCAGATCTGGATTCTCTCATTGTCTTATTTTTTTCTTGACTTTTCATAATCTAATGACACCTAAGCAAAATAAAAAATATATGGATAATATTTAATCATTTTTTTTTCTCTCATGCAACTTGATGTTTTAATTACACTTGAAAAATGCCAAGGAAAAACAAGGACCAAAGAGAGGATCCTGATCCTCGAAATCCTAGATATTATTCTTTTTTTTTTTTTTCTTTTAATTTATTGGATAGATTTAATCGGTGTTCGGAAAAATAAAATATTTTTGTATGTGCAGCTATTTGAACCACATTACCCGTAAAACTATAAAAGAGAGAATAATGATTTTATTATTCATGATACTAATTTTATTTCAATAAAAACCCATTTATAGTTATAGGTATAGGATATTACATTAATAAATGGAAATATAAAATAATGAAAAATCTATTTACAGACATGATATTACATTAAATGGAAATATATAAATTAAAAAATAAAAAATAATAGTACCGTTAGGCTGTCTAATTTATTAAATCATGGGATTATTGTGTAAATGATAAAATTTTGACAATTCAAATGCCATAGACCCACATCATTTGAATAAGATTTTGATTAAATGACGTGACATGTAGTTGGTGGATTGGTCAACAGCCGATCAAAGAATTATAAAGAAGAGCAAACATGTGATTTAAATATAAACTCGAACACTTTCCAGCCTGTTAGGCTAAAAATAAGGAGATTTAAAGGTCTTTGATTTTATTTATTTTTATTCTTGTTTAATCTTACTCTAGGTCAAACGCAGATATTACAGATTCCATAGATACGTAACCCATTTGGAAATGGTGAGTTCCATCTCTGTTCATACTTCATAAAATGAAGTCATATATTGACTCCCGCGTACAATAATTAATTACTCTCAAATATAACTAAAAAAATAAAAATAAATAAAAACCCTTTTCATACTTGCATTTCAACATGTAAGCATTTTCACTTTGTTTTAATGATATGTTTAATTGTTTAGGTGATTAATGAAAATAACAATTTCAATTTTAGTTTAAAAAGATGAAAATAAAAAATTAATAAACCTATATATTTTTTTTTAATATGTTGACCGGACACAATGAATGTCATTTATAACCAATTAACACACCTAATTAATTGTTTAAAAACCATATTCAAATATTTTACATTCATTAATCAACAATGATTAGGCCAAAATTTAAGTTATTATTCTTTCTTTTAAAATGTATATTTTATGTGTATAATACATATAAATTTTAAGTGAATATAAGGTCTATCTTAATTATAATTGGAAGAATCAAATATTTATCATTATCAATCAAATGATCATCCTTTAGTATCAATATCAAGATGACAATCAATGCAGTGATTGTGCATTTATTGGGTTTCTTATAATAGTAAAGAAGGGTGCTAGATACACTCCGTTAAACCACTCTCTCAACCAACTATTCCTTCTCCTTTTGACACTTGTCCTATATTGACTTTTCATAAATAAATTTTAGAGTCATCATTGATGAATTATTTTTTCATGTTATTTAAAATTCAAACCATTCACATCATCACAAATTGTCCTTTTTTTTACACCAAATTGTCATTTCCAAATATCTGAGCAAAAATCTTCAAAGGTAAAATGGGTTGAATAATATTTATTAAATTTATTTTATTTTATTTTAAAAAGAAAATTAGCAAATATATTATTAACAATATTGAAGTTATTAAAATACAATAAACATTGACATCTTGCGTTTTTTTTAGTATATTTGAGTTTTGATATTATTAATGAAATTTTAATTTTTGTAACTATATTTTTCAAATCGCGTAAAAATAATTACTTTATAAAATATGATGAACTTATGATAATATAGACAAAAACGATAATTTTTCAAGTATAAATTATGTTTATTATGATATTTTAGAAAATAAAAAAGAGGTATATAAAATAATAATATTATTAATATTTAAGAAAAGGACTATGACAATTTAGTGTAAAAAAGGGCAATTTGGGAAGATGTGATGGTTTGAATTATAAATAACATGTAAAAACAATTCATTAATGATGGCTCTAAAATTTATTTTAAAAAAGTAATTAATGGACAATTGTCAAAATGAAAAGAGAGAGTAGCTTGCAAGAGTGAGTTGAGAGAGCGATTATATCACTCCTCAATAGTAAATTTATAGTTGTTAAATTTATCATAGCTTATTTATTTATTTATTTTTAATCTAAATATTACATAAATTCGAGATTTTTTTATAGGAACGGGGAGGACTCAAACCGAAGACGTTGGATTTACCACCGGACTAACCTTAGAGTTAAAACTTAAAAACGATGGATCGGGTGGATCACATTCACAACAGCCAATCAAAGAATTATTGAGAAGGGCACACGTGTAATTTCACATTAATGACTTTGTTCGTTACTTCGTTATATATAAACTCGAACACTTGCCAGTCTGTAGACTAAAAATATTCTGTGAAGATTCAGATCCCTCATAAAGGTCTTTGATTTATATTTATTTATTTATTCTTGTTTTATCTAACTCTACGTCAAACACAGAGATTCCATAGATACGCAACCCACTTGCAAAAGGTGAGCTACGTCTCTTTCTCTGCTTTCATACTTCATACAATGAATTTTCAATTTTCACAGTTTTGAATTCAACTTTTTTGGTTAAGTAACAACTGTTTTTGTTTGTATGACATCTGGGTACATCTCTTTTTCTCATGTTCTTCATTCAATCAATCTATATGTTTATGATTGGCTGTCTTTTTCTACAGTGAAGTTTTTGATTTATTGTATTGAAAGTTTTGAATTCTTTGATGAATGGGTTATACATAGTTTAATTGATGTGTTTGTAACGTCTATCTGCTCATGTAATGATTATTCAAAAACTTTTGTCGCTGCTTAGTGTAGGAGAATGATTAAAGTGAGTTTAGTGTAATTAATTATTCTTACTTTTAACTGTTTATAAAATTATTGCATTGGTCATAAGGTGTTTGATCAGATGCTTTATAGAGTAGGAGTCCACACTACACTAGTATCTTATTAAGCTAAATTTGATTAAAAAGAAGAAGTGAATAATCTGCAAGTCTGCAACAACAAGAAACAGTAAGAATTCACAGTGTAAAACTCTCAAGTGCTCAACTTTGATTGGAGGTAAAGAATCCAGTGTAGGATTTGATTTTGCAAATAATATTGTGCTTAGAGTTGATTCATACTCAGTCCTTGTATCGTTTTTCTTATTTATTGTAGTCGATTTTATTAAACTTTTATCGCTGCAGAGTGTTAGCTAGGTTTGGTTATGGTAGCTTTGAATTTGTTGCTATATATTGGCTAAAAGAGAGTCATTTGATTATTGATATTGGTTTGGTTGCCCTTTTTTTCTCTGATAAATCAGGTCATCTTAGAAAAGAGCCATTTGGCACTTGGAAAAATCCATTCATAAACTAGTCATTGATGCAGAATTTCCATGATCTCTCTTCTGCTTTTCTTTTCTATTTTGAAATATCTTCTGCTTTTTACTGGTTTAGGCTTAAAGTGAGTTAATTTGATAATTATGTTGCTGACTTAATTTGCAATTGTCTTTTTGGCGTTGAAGTAGTTATGAGTCCGCTTGAGGAGGCTCCTGCTAGGCTTGAGGTTTGTCATTAGACTTATTGATTCCTTTAACTAAGAAATAACAGAAGAAATTTTTATATGAGAAATTTCTGACACACATTTGTTGCAATGTTAGGGAAAGTATGCTGCGATGGTTGTGTGTTGGCTTCTCGGAAATGGTTGTCTCTTTTCATGGAACAGTATGCTGACTATAGAAGATTACTATGTTCAGTTGTTCCCGGTAATCTTCATATCCCATTTTTTGCATTGTTTTGTCACTTTTTTGATCTTATAGTTCTGGTCATGTGATGGCTTCAAGTTCATAATTTGTTTGCTTACAAAATCACTCTTAAATCGGATCAGTAAAGGATACTCAAATTGTACTTTACTTGAAATTATTGTACTGTAATATATAACTAAACCTAATGCTAATGTAGTAGAAGAACAGAACAAATTGACTCAATCAGAGTTTTGGATCTATGTTGAATTTGCTGTCGTTATTGATCTTATGAGTGACTTGTTCTAAGTTTTCATTACTTTGCGCAGCGATACCATCCATCAAGGGTACTTACTCTTGTCTATCAACCTTTTGCACTTGGGACATTGGCGATTCTGGCATACAAAGAGGCGAAAATCAATACTAGGAAAAGAAATCTATTTGGATATGGACTGTTTTTCATAAGTTCTCTTTTGGTCTTAGTAGTAAGTACCATTCACCTGTGCTAAAAATTATACCATTCAATGTACTACTGAACTTTTACTTGATTTTGCTCTGTTTTTCATTATTCTTTGTAGCTGGATTTAGCTACTTCTGGGAAAGGAGGAATTGGAACTTTCATTGGAATATGTGCCATAAGTGGTGCTTTTGGACTTGCTGATGCTCATGTTCAAGGAGGAATGGTTGGAGACCTATCATTCATGACACCTGAATTAGTTCAAGTCAGTCCCTCTCCAATGACTTCTTCAATGACTTCTTCATTTTTGATGTTTTTCTTCTCTGATTTTAAACCTGTGACATTTTCGTTTGGTTTGTTTTCTTCAGTCTTTCCTTGCTGGTTTGGCTGCATCAGGGGCTCTAACCTCTGCTTTGAGGCTGATCACAAAAGCGGCTTTTGAAAATTCAGTAAATGGTCTTCGCAAGGGGGCAAGTATGTTCAAATTTCCCTATTGCCTTATTTTTTTGTTATAAAATGGAAAAGAAAAGAGGAAAATAAATCCCTCTATTTATTGCTCATGCGCATTTTACTGCTATCTCTTTGAATTTATACTTTTCTGATTTTTTCAGACAAATATATAATATTGGTGATGAACCAAAGACCAGAAAAATGAACTTAAATTAGACACTAAATGAGTCAATCACTATCCGTGAGTGCTTAACTTTTAGTTGTACTTTATGATTGTTGGTGAATTACTAGTTCATTTTGTACGAAGGATAGTTTATGCGCAATCTATGATAATTGTGAGTTTTCCTCTATTAGTTTAACTAGTTATTTATACAATAATATCCAATAGCAAAAAAGACTTGAAAAGCTTTCTCTCAATTTGGTTACTGAATTGGTGTTATCTATACCATTTCTGCAGTTCTATTCTTTTCCATTGCAACATTTTTTGAGTTCCTTTGCTTTATTCTCTATGCGTATACCTTTCCAAAACTACCAATCGTGAAGTACTATCGTGCTAAGGCAGCCTCGGAAGGATCTAAAACTGTTTCATCCGACCTTGCTGCTGGTGGGATACAAACATTGCCCGAAGAAGTACGTTTTTTCTCTAATAATAAGCAACAAAAAGTTTCTTGTAATTCTCAATTCAGTATTTTCTTATACCGTTACTTGATGCAGACCGATAAACAATTTGAGCGACTGAGCAACAAAGAGTTGCTACTTCAGAATGTTGATTATGCAATAGATATGTTTCTCATCTATGTGTTGACATTATCAATTTTTCCCGGATTCTTATCAGAAGATACCGGATCACATAGTTTGGGGACATGGTAAGTGTTCAACAAGGACAACACATCTTATGATGTCCATGTCTCTATGAATATGAAGTTGATATTCTGATATGCTCTCACTTTTCAGGTATGCACTTGTTTTGATAGCAATGTATAATGTGTGGGATCTTATCGGAAGATATATTCCACTCGTAAAATTCTTGAAATTAGAGTCAAGAAAAGGCCTCATGGTAGCAATTCTTTCTCGTTTCTTACTTATACCAGCGTTCTATTTCACGACCAAATATGGTGACCAGGGATGGATGATAATGCTAACATCCGTCTTGGGTTTAACAAACGGTTACCTCACCGTCTGTGTCCTTACTTCTGCCCCAAAAGGCTACAAGGTTTGTTCACTTCACAATACTTGAAAGTATCAGTTTGTAAATTGACTATGGTGGTTGAATATTGTTATGATACTTGAAATATGGCAGGGACCGGAGCAAAATGCGTTGGGAAATTTGCTTGTGTTGTTTCTTCTAGGAGGCGTCTTTGCTGGAGTTACACTTGACTGGTTGTGGCTCATTGGCAAAGGATGGTAAGCTTTCCTTCTGATAGCAAGATTGGAAATTTTTTCGGTTCTAGTTTATTATTATTAGTTGGGAAGGCAACAATTTTCGTTTATAGGATGGTAATTTTTTAGCATATGGCCTGGTACTTGGTGAAAAATATAGGCCAAAAACTACCTTAAATGTTCTCTATTTAAATTGTACAGTTTACATAAAGAAATGAAAAATATCATTCAGTCTTGCATTTTTTTTCCCTGATTCTGATTTTGAAGGTCTCTAGTTTCTGCTGTGGGTGGGGATAGAAACTGCAAAATTAGTGAAGGATATACCCAATTTGTAAAGATATTGCATACCAAAAGCATCAAACGGATTCTTTGATGATTGAACTGAACATATTGAATTAATTAGAACGTACTGAGTTTCAATTAAATTAATTTATTTTGAATAGATAATCATCCTTCTAAGTTCTAATTTTGCAAAAGTTGTTCAATTTCAATTCAAATGTAATTAGGTTATAGCACGTCCCCTCTTAACTCGGGTGGTGTGCATATCCCATTTCACATTAATAGTGAGAGGGTTCTAGTTTCACTATGTACGCATTTTACATATATGGGTAGAGAGTTTTCTTTCTGACGTTTTGAAAACAAATATCTAATATGTATGATACGTATATAGTGCTTGATCATGACAGACCCTTATAATTGTTGATCTTGATAAACCTTCGACCTGCTCGTGCTAATTTCATGAGAGTGCGTCTTGGTACACTAGGTGTTAATAATATTTACTAATTATTTAAAAAGTAAATGGACTGATATGCAAAGATTTGGCAAAAACAAGCACGGGCATTTTAGTCATAAAACCGTGTTTATAAATAAACTGAACATTTTGCTTGCTCTGCCTCTGCTCTTGTCTTCTACTTTCAAAACCGTTCCGTTCTTGGACCCGCCTTTAAGCTGTGTAATTATCGATCACATGCAAGGGTAGTTTAGTCATAAAAACGTGTTTATGAATAAATTGTAAAGAAGCGAAACAGGAAAGCAATAAAGCTATTCTTTTGTATTCGATGTAAAAGAAAGAAGGGGTAATTGCACAAACATCCCCTGACGTTTGATATAATTACACACATATGGCAGTTTTGGTCATATTAACACAAACATCCCCTGACCTTTGTGAAATATTGCACTAACATCCCCCACCGTTAACTTTTTACTATTAAACAATGGTCAAATGGGCGAAATGACTAAAATGCCCCTATTTTGCATTTTAAAATTAAAATATTAATCAAATCAAATCTCCATCTTTCTCATTTTCCTCATATTCAAATAATCAAACAACAGATCTTTAAATCATCAAACAAAAGATTCTTCATATTATTATTATTATTTTTTTTAATTAAAATATTTTTAGTGAAAATGACCATATTACCCCTAACCATTAAGTGCTAACTGTAGAAAATTAACGGTAGGGGATGTTAGTGCAATATTTTTCAAAGATCAGGGGATGTTTGTGTTAATATAGCTAAAACTGCCATATGTGTGTAATTATATCAAACGTCAGGGGATGTTTGTGCAATTACCCCAAGAAAGAAAGAGAAAGGTGAAAGTGAACGAATTCGATGATGCACGACGTCGTTTTCTAGGGCCTACCATACCAAAACGACTTTGGTTTTTTCACAAAACGGCAAAAAGAAAGAGCAACCAAAATTTTCTTCTCTTCCAATTTGACTTTCATGAATCATTCAGTGCAGTGATGAGAGTGATGTTTTTCTATCAAAGTTAATTATGCTTATTTTTTAATAAACGGTCGATAAATTGTAATCTATAAATTTTATTGTTGATAACAATAATGTCATTATAAGTTTCTCAATGATAGCTTTAAAATTGTATTAATATTTAATATTTTTAAATTATCATTTATCTTTAAAATGGTACTAATCTGATTCGATTCAATCCGATCCAATTGTAAAATATTTAAATCCTATCCATTCGATTCGATCCAATGGACCAGATTTATATGAAACAATTCTTAATATAAAAAAGTTTAAACACTCTTACAATTAACAAAATCAAATTATTAATTCATACGATAGTTCAAATAAAATTAACAAACTACTGACTAACAATACTTAAAAGAAAAAAAAAACATACATAAAACTAAAGTTCAAAATGTCTAAAAATTATAAACATTAAACGTCATAAGTTTCAAACATAAACATAAATAAAATCATTAAGAGTTTGAAATAAAAATATAATCATCTATCATAACAAAATACAATAACATCTAAAATTTGCTCAATAGTCATTTATGTAAGACAAAATAAATTGGCCGAATATAAATTACGTCGTATATTTTGGTGGATTCGACGGATTGACGAATTTTTTTATGAAAATCTAAGATCTGATCCAATCCAATGGATTTCAAAATTTTTGATCCAATCTGATACAATCATGTCTTAAAATCCAATCCAATCCAATCCAATACGGCAGATTGATCGGATCCTATTGAATTGGATTGGATCCCGCACATCCCTAACAGACATAAAGAAAAATTACAAATTTTTATATTTTTTTCGGATTTTTTATTATGTTTCTGAAATTTTTTGTATAGAAAATATGAATTTTAATATCTGAAAAATTCTCCATATACAACAGTCAATAAATTCAGCCGGATCCCACGCGTCCCTCTCCCTTCATTATTGTCTGTTTCCCATCATTTAATTTAATTTAATTTTTTTTGAGAAAAATTCCCATCATTTAATACTCACTCTCACATTTACTAAATATAACTAGCTTACTAAATGTGCTATAAATGTGAAAACATGTCCCAATTTGATTGGTTGAACACATATTCGGACACCAAAATTTGACAGCTGATTTGAGTCCTTTATGGAGTTATATTTGAGTGTATATTATGATATTCAATACAAAAAGAGAAAAGCAACAAAAAAAAAAAGAGTAGTATTATTCATAGACTAGTCATTTATGCAGAATTTCCATGATCTCTCTTCTGCTTTTTATTTTTCTTTTATCATCTTCTTTTTACTGGTTCAGAGCTTATATTGACTTAAGTTGATAATTATCTTGCTAACTTAATTTGCAATTGGCTTTTGATGTTTTGAGAGAAGTAGCTATGAGTATGCTTGAAGAGGCTCCTACTAGGCTTGAGGTTTGTCATTAGACTTTTTGATTCCTTTAACTAAGAACTAACAGAAGAAATTTATCTGATAATTTTTTGAATTTTGATACACATTTGCTGCAATGTTAGGGAAAGTATGCTGCAATGGCTGTGTGTTGGCTTGTCGGAAATGGTTCTCTTTCCATGGAATACTATGCTGACGTTAGAAGATTACAATGTTAGTTGTTTCCGGTAAAATGATCACTTTCTAACTTTTGAAGTATATTTTGTAGAAAAGTATGCGTAACATGTTGTTGAATTTGCTATTGTTATTGATCTTATGAGCGACTTTGTTCTAAGTTTTCATTACTTTGCGCAGCGATACCACCCATCAAGGGTACTTACCCTTGTCTATCAACCTTTTGCGCTTGGGACATTGTCGATTCTGGCATACAAAGAGGCAAAAATCAATACTAGAAAAAGAAATCTCTTTGGATATGGACTGTTTTTCATAAGTTCTCTTTTAGTCTTAAGTCTTAACAGTAAGCATCATTCATCTTTGCTAAAAATTGCACATTATTTTGCTTAAACCAATTTTGATCTGTTTCTTCATATTATTCTTTGTAGCTGAATGCTACTTTCGGGAAAAGAGGAACCGAAACTTTCATCGGAATATGTGCCATAAGTGCTGCTTTTGGACTTTCTGATGCTCATGTTCAAGGAGGAATGGTTGGAGACCTTTCATTCATGACACCTGAATTAGTTCAAGTCAGTACCTAGCTCTACAATGACTTCTTTGTTTTTTTGATGTTTTTCTTCTCTGATTTTAAACCCGTGACATTTTCTTTTGGTTTATTTTCTTCAGTGTTTCCTTGCTGGGGCTACAGCAGGGGCTCTAACCTCTGCTTTGAGGTTGATCACAAAACCGCTTTTGAAAATTCAGCAAATGGTCTACGCAAGGGGGCTAGTATGTTCAAATTTGTCTATTGCCTTCGTTTTTGTTAGAAAATGGAATAGAAAAAAGGGAAATTAAATCTCATTATGTATGGTTCATGTACATTTTACTAGCAAAAAAGACTTGAAAAGCTCTCTCCATTTGGTTACTGAATTCGTGTTATCTATATACCATTTCTGTAGTTCTATTCTTTTCCATCACAACAGTTTTTGAGTTCCTTTATACCTTTCCAAAACTACCAATCGTGAAGTACAATTGCGCTAAGGCAGCCTCAGAAGGATCCAAAACTGTTTCATCCAACCTTTCTGCTGCTGGGATACAAACATTACCAGAAGATGTAAGTTTTTTTTTTTCTCTCTAATAATAAGCAACAAAACTATTCTTGCAATTCTCAATTCAATATTTTCTAATACCGTCACTTGATGCAGACCGATAAACAATTTGAGCGACTGAGCAACAAAGAGTTGATACTTCAGAACGTTGATTATGCAATAGATATGTTTCTCATCTATGTGTTGACATTATCAATTTTTCCTGGATTCTTATCAGAAGATACGGGATCACATAGTTTCGGGACATGGTAAGTGTTCAACAAGGACAACACATGCAGCTAGCTTATGATGTCTATGTCTCTATGAATATGAAGTTGATATTCTGATATGCTCTCACTTTTCAGGTATGCACTTGTTTTGATAGCAATGTATAATGTGTGGGATCTTATCGGAATATATATTTCACTCGTAAAATTCTTGAAATTAGAGTCACGAAAAGGCCTCATGGTAGCAGTTCTTTCTCGTTTCTTACTTATACCAGCGTTCTATTTCATGGCCAAATATGGTGACCAGAGATGGATGATAATGCTAACATCCGTCTTAGGTTTAACAAACGGTTACATCACCGTTTGTGTCCTTACTTCTGCCCCGAAAGGCTACAAGGTAGCAGTTCTTTCTCGTTTCTTACTTATACTAGTGTTCTATTTCACGGCCAAATATGGTGACCAGAGATGGATGATAATGCTAACATTCGTCTTAGGTTTAACAAACGGTTACCTCACCGTTTGTGTCCTTACTTCTACCCCGAAAGGCTACAAGGTTTGTTCACTTCACAATACTTGAAAGTATCAGTTTGTAAATTGACTATGGTGGCTGAATATTGTTATGATACCTGAAATATGGTAGGGACCGGAGCAAAATGCGTTGGGAAATTTGCTCGTGTTGTTTCTTTCAGGAGGCATCTTTGCCGAAGTTATACTTGATTGGTTGTGGCTCATTGGCAAAGGATGGTAAGCTTTCCTTCTCGCAGATGGCCTGTTACTTGGTGAAAATTAAAGGGCAAACTCAAAGATTGAATTGACAAAGATGAAATTGGTCCATTTTGATTGAGGTTTCACAACATAATGGTAGTTATGGTAGCAGTTCTTTCTCGTTTCTTATTTATCCCATCGTTCTATTTCACGGCCAAATATGGTGACCATGGATGGATGATAATGCTAACATCCGTCTTAGTTTTAACAAACGGTTACCTCACCATCTATGTCCTTACTTCTACCCCGAAAGGCTACAAGGTTTGTTCACTTCACAATACTTGAAAGTATCAGTTTGTAAATTGACTATGGTGGCTGATTATTGTTATGATACCTGAAATATGGGAGGGACCGGAGCAAAATGCGTTGGGAAATTTGCTCGTGTTGTTTCTTTCAGAAGGCATCTTTGCCGAAGTTATACTTGATTGGTTGTGGCTCATTGGCAAAGGATGGTAAGCTTTCCTTCTCGCAGATGGCCTGCTACTTGGTGAAAATTAAAGGGCAAACTCAAAGATTGAATTGACAAAGATGAAATTGATCCATTTTGATTGAGGTTTCACAACATAATGGTAGTTATGGTAGCAGTTCTTTCTCGTTTCTTACTTATACCAGTGTTCTATTTCACGGCCAAATATGGTGACCAGAGATGGATGATAATGCTAACATTCGTCTTAGGTTTAACAAACGGTTACCTCACCGTTTGTGTCCTTACTTCTACCCTGAAAGGCTACAAGGTTTGTTCACTTCACAATACTAGAAAGTATCAGTTTGTAAATTGACTATGGTGGCTAAATATTGTTATGATACCTGAAATATGGCAGGGATCGGAGCAAAATGCGTTGGAAAATTTGCTCGTGTTGTTTCTTTCAGGAGGCATCTTTGTCAGAGTTATACTTGATTGGTTGTGGCTCATTGGCAAAGGATGGTAAACTTTCCTTCTCGCAGATGGCCTGCTACTTTGTGAAAAATAAAGGCCAAACTCAAAGATTGAATTGACAGAGATGAAATTTGTCCATTTTGTTTGAGGTTTCACAACATAGTGGTAGTTATAAGAGAAAATTTGAATAATATACATAGCAAAAGTGTGGTGCTGTATATTTGTATGCTATAGATATACCTATAATATATGCTTATACAAGAAAAATTGATATAGTGGTGTCCCCTCTTAACTTAGGTGGTGGGAGGCTCGAGTCTCACCATGTACACATTTTTTTCAAGTTTGTGTAGAGAATTTTCCCCTCCGATAGTTTAGGAATAGATAGCCGATCCATGTATATAGTTCTTGATTCCGACAAACCCTTATACCCTTATAATGCTTGATCTCGGAAGCTCTTGGTAAAATCTTGACCCGTTTGTGCTAATTTCTTGGTAGTTCATCTTGCAACACTTTTGTGTTAGATCAAATACTCAAAAAAAGTAAATAGTTTCCTCTTCTAAACCCAAGATTGATAAATAAATAATTAAATTTCCTGCATAAATCTGATTTATAGAGAAGGAATCGCCTACCACTTGTGAGTGAAGAGATAGTAAGACAAACATTCAACCGCAATTCTCTCCCTTGAACATGTGAAATCATGTCCTTTTTTATTCATCAACGTCTGAATTAAAAATTGATTTGTTTATCAATTTCAATTACAAATCGACCAACATACTCCAGTCTTTGGGATTCGTTTCGAGACTGTCTTGGGCTTAATTAATCAGTGCCATTGAAACTAGTTCCCATAATAATTACCAATTATTTAAATTTTAATCAAATCTTTATCTAATTGAAAAAGAAAATGGACTGATATGTAAGGATTTAGCAACAAAAAAAAAAAAAAAAAAGGATATTATAAAATTATGTATTTATCCTGGTAAGAGTAAAAAAAAAAAAAAAAGTAAGGGTAAGTAAGTGGGTAAAAATTTTCTCCTCGTACTAGATGTCAAAAAGAAATCTGAAATTTACAGTGGGCAAAATGACAAAAAAATACCCCACATAGACTCTTTTGTCTCTTAGCTTCACGTGACCTCCAGAGACCAGACCAGACACACTACCAAAAATTACACAATTCCAATGCAGAGGCGGAGGCCACCGTCACCACCATTTTTGTACCTCTTAAACGAACAACAGAGAAATGATTAGGGGTAAAAACGGCAGCAAGAAAAAAGTTTGAAGAATGAACGGTGAAGATGAGGAGGAGGATTGGGTCTTTTCAAACTGTAGAGAATCAACGGCTAGTGGCATGTTCTCTTGATCTGGGCTGCACTTGGACTCGTGTGGGTGCGCGCTGTACATAATCGCTCGAAGCACGGCCGAAACGGTGGGAATGTATGCCGTTTTGTTGCGTGCGAGAAGCCACGTCAGCCCCATTAGCTGGCAGTCCCTGTTGAACATTTTGCTTGCTCTGTTGTCTTCTTCTTTCCCTTCCGTTCCGTTCTTGGACCCTCCTTTTAGCTGTGTAAATAAATATCGATCACATACATGCAACTATGCAAGGGGCATTTTAGTCATAAAACCGTGTTTATGAATAAACTTGAAAGAAGTGAAACAGAAAAGCAATAAAGCTATCCTTTTGTATGCAATGTAGAAGGAAAGAAAAAGAAAGGTAAAGCTTTGAAAACGAATACCATATACGGTGCACATGGCGACGTCGTTTTCTAGGGCTATCAAAAACGACTTTGGTTTTTTCACAAAACAGCAAAAAGAAAAATCAACCAAACTTTTCTTATTTTCCCACTTGAATTTCATGAATCATGCCTGAGCAGATTCACATTTGTAGATGTGCCATTATCAGTAGCAGGTAAATATGAATATTATAATATTCAACTCAAAAAGGCAAAAGCAAAAGAGAAGGATTTTTTTTTTAATTGTTAAAGAAGATCTCATCTTCCCCACTAAAACATGAATTGTTCTTCATGTTTTATCATCATCAAACAATGATTTTACAGTACAATATTATCCAGTTCTTTGAAAACAGGGAAAATAAATGCTTTGAAATTGAATGAATTTTGATGGATGATAGGAGTATTAAAAATCAGAACAATGACCAAACTAATAAATGCAACTGAAGAAAACTACCTTTTGAAGAGCACCAAGGCATTTAGTGCAGCCAGAGTAAGAAGAATTTCTGCAATTCTTCTCCAAATTCTTGACAGCAGCAGTTGGAGTCACGTTTCGAAACCCAGAAGTCACGTTAAACGCGGCGGGGCAACTCAGTGAGCTGATTTGGTGTAGTCTAATTCCACAGAAGCACAGAATCGGATCGCAGCTCGCATTGGGCTGAGGAATCTTCACGTTTTTGCTCACTAGAGCGCTCTGTAGCGAGTTCACGCATTTCTGTGAGTCGTCGGGCATCATCGGCAGGTCCGACTCGGCGTCGACGGGAGCCGCCGCCGGCTGGACCTGGAGAGCGTAACGGGCGTGAGCGGCGAAGAGCCACGCGGCGAGAACTGGGCAGCAACGGCTGCGGTCCAAGTCACGGCCGCAGGCGTCGTTCACGCCGCCGAAAAGCTCGGCGGAGAGGTCCAGCCGGCAAGTCGCGGCCTCCGTCTGGACCGGAAATGCAGGGACCGTGTTGGGGGATGAATACTCGCCTGGCTTCAACGGCTGGTCGTGACCGGAAACCGGATCGGCAAGTAAACCTGCAAACGAGTGATGAGAACTGGAGAGCAGAATCGTTAACGTGAAAAAAAAGGCAAGCGGTGGCATTTTTTTTTTAGTGAGAGAAAAAAAGAAGAAGCCGGTTGTACTGGGGGGTTAAAACGTTGACGTTTGGTTTAGGGAGGAAGATTAATTGAAAACTGGAAAAAGTAACTGGAGGGAGAGAGAGCTTGGAATCTGCTTTTAGTGAAAGTTTTGTCAATGAAAGTCGCTTGTTTGACTGGAAATCATGATTCATGAATTATAAAAGCAGATTCTGGAGATATTCAAAGTAAGCAGCAGCAGCTAGCTGTGGTGTTTGTGAGAGAGGGAGAGAGTAGAGAGACTGGTCAGATGCTCCAAGTTCACGAAGAAAGGTAATAATTCATTAATTTATAACGATAATAATTATAATTTGTAAGTTTTAGAAGTTATATTTTAATGGAGGGAATTCGAAGAAAAAGGGAGAGAGATGGGTAGTGTAGGGGTCCATCAGAAACAGAAGAGATTCGCTTGGTTTGGTTTGGTGTGGTTAGGTTAGGTTGTGCTGTGGCCTCTGTGAGAGAGAGAGAGAGAGAGAGAGAATCAGAGTGGAGAGTTTGACATGAAAGGCTGTCTAGGATTTGGCAGCTTGTGGTGTCCTTTTCTTTTTCATTCTCTGTCTTCTTCTTCTTCTTCCTGTTATTTCATGTCATGACACATGACATATCAATATATCATGCATCCTCTCTCTCTCCTAATTGCTCCATCTTAAAAAATAAATAAATAAATAAATAAAACTTTTATTTATTTTTTAATTTGATATTTTGATATCCAATGTATGTATTAAAAAAAACTTTTGTTTAGAATTTAAAGTTTCAGAAATTTTATTATCAGTTTGAACTGATAAAAATTATATCAGTTCCTTATATGTAGACCATTAAATTTAGATACTTTAATTGATTTTTTAAAAATATTCGGATTCATATATTTGGATTTTGATTTTTTTTTTTTTTTCATATCAAACCTACTTTAGGTTTACATTTCACACCCAAATCTAACCCATGGGTTTGGGTGGGTGCCTACAAGTTCATGTGAAATTATCATTCCAAATTGAAATTATATCGTAATCGAGAAACGAGAGGTGCATAACTGCATAATGGTAAATGCAACTTTTATCTCTACAAAATTACTTATTTACTAACCAAAAATAAAGTTGATTGCACGTCCGATTTCGATACATGTGGGTGTGTCCAAATAATCCACACAAATTTTCACATCTTTGGATGTAGAAAAGGAGTGGACATGATATTGGTTCATGAAAATCAGCACAAAATCAGACGGTTCGCTTGTACTGAGATAACAAATCTCTTGATTAAATCAATCAAAACAGAAAGTGTGGGACCATTTTATTTGTATCAAGTGTGGCACATGAAATAAGAGTTCAAATGAATAAAATCAGATGGTCCTCCACTATCTCTATTACATGCGTTTTATTGGATATGTCTCTATTGTATTTTACATCCGCAATATACCTGAAAATGAAAGGGACGCTAAAACAAAAGAAACACTTGCTGACTATATTTTCCACTTTCACGTCCCCTCGGTCCATACCCTGTCCTTTTATTTTTTATTTTTTATTACCTGTATTTGTTTTCATATGACATAAAATCTAATATATATAAGTTTTCAAAAAATATATATATATATTATATATAAATATAAACGATTTACTGTATTTAAATTGAATATAAATGATAACTTGAATTTATTTATGTTTTTGAAATCTCGTAATTAACGAGTTAGAAATCTGTCGAGATCTAATAAGATTAAAGAATAAAAACGATTTATTCATCTAAATTCTAAAACACAAGTTTTATTAGTCAATGTTGATGGTATAAATGAGGTTTCATGCACTCCAAAAGGCACTTTGGATGATCGAACTTTGCTTATGATGGTCAACGTTGAATCCATACACAACATGTAAGCGCACAGTTAGGATGGCTGACGGAGTTCGTTAACGATCATCCTCCAATGCTAAAGTCAGTGGTTTGTACATAGATGAGTGTTTATGTGATCTAAGAATGCTAGTTTTTACTAAGTGTTTTGGGTTAAAAAAGAGTTACATTTGACTACCTATTGGCGAGGTACGTATTTAGGCCTGCCTCCTGACATCAGTGTTGTGTTGTCGAAATCTCTACGAGTTGGGAATGACACTTGCCCTGCTGTGGGTGTCAAGCGTCTCCTCGCATGTGAATGATGTGACAGATTGGTACATTTTACTCTCCGAAACTGTCATCGTAGACAGGGACGGAACCTTGTAGAGGGTCGAAGGCCGACCCACAAAAAAAATTATAGTTAAAATAAATGTAAAAAAAAAAACTTTTTAAATTATATATTTTACAATTTAACCCTATCATTTTCAAGTTTTTACAATTTGGCTCCTCATATTAAAGTTTTGGACTAATTGCACAAACGTCCCCCCTACGTTTAGGTATAATTGCATGCATATGGAACTTTTACCCATAATTGCACAAACGTCCCTTGCTGTTAGTTGACCCCGTTAACTCTAACCGTTGACCACAATTTTAACCCACAATAACTAAAGTGCCCCTAGTTACCTATTTTATTATTTAAATTAATAATTAAAAAACTAAACAGAAAAGACAAAGAAAACAAAAAAACAAAATCAATTATTATTTTTTTCTCTTTCATTTTCTCAACCCCACACACAATTCAAAAATAAACTTAACAAACAAAAACTAAAACTCAATCCCATAAATAAAAACCAAAACTAAAATCCTCAACAACAACAAAAAATTAAATCCACAAATAAAAACCCAAATCCATCACTACCACAACCAGTTAACCACATCCATTTAAAAAATAAAAAATAAAAAATTAGAACTTCAACCTAGAAAGTTAAAAATCCACTATTGAAGTTCTAACTTTTTTTATAATTTTTTTTAAATGGACGTGGTTAACTGGTTGTAGAATTGATGGATTTGAGTTTTTATTATTATTAATTTAAATAATAAAATAGGTAACTACCTTTAGTCATTGTGGGTTAAAATTATAGTCAACAGTTAGAGTTAAGGGAAGTCAACTAACGGTAAGGGACGTTTTTATAATTATGGGTAAAAGTTCCACATACATGCAATTATGCCTAGACTTATGGGATGTTTGTGCAATTTAACCCTATTATTTTCAAGTTTCTTGCACAGTTTCCCCGAACTCTCACAATCTCACATTCTCACTAAGGCTTTTTGTCGCGGCGTCAAGTTGTGCCATGTGTAATGATCTCATTGGGCTATCTCTTCTGCATTATTTTGGTACAACAATTGATAATAAATATTTTAAAAAAAAAATCTCACCCAAGTAAATAAATAATTAAACAAAAAATTGAAATGCGAAATGTGTTGAAACTTGAAAGAAGATGGCATCCAATGCATTTGACATTTTCTCTGTTAAACTCATATAAGCAGTAGTTTCTGCACGAGTGTTAGCGATTGTAAAAGCTATCTCTGAGTCTCGTGCGTGACAACCAACACTATCTTTTCTTTTTATTATTATCTACAAAATCGCTTTTACAGATAATATAAACTAATTTATATATAATTGATCAATTAGTTATTATATATCAACAATTTTTCTATTATCAGTTCGAACTGACAAACGATATATCAGTTACTTGTATGTGAGCTATTGGATTTAAATATTTTGACTTGGCTATATACAATTGTCAAAGCATCTTTTAAATCCAATGATCCACATGCAAGTAACTGATATATTTTTTATCAGTTCGAACTGATAATAGAAAGACTGTATAGATCAAAGAGAGTTTTTGAATCTTGAATCCTTATTTTATAAATAAATCTCTCTATTTTTCTTTCTTTATTTAATTAAATAATGTTGGAAATCTATGCATATTCCATTTGTGCAAAAGACAAAGTAAAGACAAGTAGGTTCCATTACAGTACATAAGCTATAGTCACAAACGATAGAGATTAGTTTAAAGACAAACAAAAAGCATCAATCAACCATAAATTATTCCAACCAAAAGTTGCTTTGAAAAAAAAGCTTCTTCCTATAGCCTTTCCCTTCTTTTTTTTTTTAAATTTATTTTTATATGTTTATTTTTTTTTTCTCTTTTATCAACTTTTATATAATTTTATTTAACTTTGGGTTCATGGGTGGCCTTTTGGGTCCCTTAGGTTTCAGTAGTTGTTGCAAAAAGGAAGATGTAAGCTTTTCTTTGTTTATATATTGTTTTTAACATTTATATTATCAAGATTGGATTTGGAGCATCTACTATTATTGACTTAAACATTATAGATGGCAAGAAAGCCAACGTCATTAAAAATATAGGGGGGAGCTGGGTGATCATGACAAGAAATTGATTAAATAAATGTAAATAACAAAAAATTTGAGATTAGTTGTCACTTGGTAGAGCTTTTGGATGATTAAAAAAAAAACTGTTTTACGTTTATTTGGAGAAACTTAAATTTTAGGCTTTTCTAAGTAGATCTATTTGAGCTTTTTTAATAACATTAAAATATCATTTAAATAGTTTTTGAATATTTTGGTAATCCTATCATTTAAAAAAACTTTTTATAATTGACAACTAAACAACCAACATCTTTCCATTAAAAGCTCTACTCGTAAAATGTCTACTTTAAAAGATCTACTTGAATAAGCTCTTTCAAACGGACTCATCTAAAGGTGGCTTCTCCATTGGTTGTTCATATCATATGGCATGGTATTAGTGGATCATTAATGCATCCGTAAATCTATTGCAAATAATTAAGATTGTATCGTGTAGACCTTTATAAAATTTTAATTATTGTGAGAGTAAATATCCAACACTCCAAGGAAGCCTTGACCAGTTTGGTGTTTAGTATTAGATTTATTAAAATAAAAACTAAGATTAGATTCAAAATCAAAGTTCCAAAAGTAAAAGAAAAGAAAAGAAAGAGGAAAAAAAAAAAAAGAGATTAGTTTTTATTTTATTTTTTCAAAAAAGAGAGAGAGAGATGGATTTGTATTTTGTATAAAGACATTGGTAATTGAGCTTGAAAAGTGTCAAGAAAAAAGAAGTAATCATAGAGTTGATGGACCCAGCAAATATATCATCCATGATCCATGAGACTGTGAGAGTGAGACTGCAGAGCCCAGTTGCTCTCACTTCTTTTCAGACATTTCGGCTGCAAAAGTTGTCACATGTTCCCCATTCTTTTTACCTCTTTTTTTTTTTTTTTTTTTTTAACTTTAATATTATCTGTTAATTGTTGTTACAAGTTAACAACATAATTTCGAAGACTCCAACTAATATTAATATTAAGATAGTGATGAAATAAATATGTACTGAAATAAATTGATTTTCCTTCTAATCAATAATAAATATAACCAACACAATCATTTTTGCTCTATAAATGACAAAACTGATGAAGAAAAAGAAAGTGGTGGTCAATGTCATTAACCACGTAATTAATTGCTTGCATTAGCTAGTTTTGTTTGAGTATTCAAAAAGTAAAGTGTGTTATTGATAAAAGCAAAGTACTTTTTACTAGTTACAAAGTATTAATCAAGTAAAATTATATGGAAATTATAGAAAGCAAAAGCGGCAGGTAAGGAAAAGAAAAAAAAAAAAAACATTGTGTGATGGACTTTCCTTTGTAGTTGTAACTTTTCAAAGCAGCTGTCAACCAACCACTCTTGTTTTGATAGATAGCATGAAGTCATGAACATTTTCCATTTCAAAGTTGTGGGAAATTTTATTTAAAATTTTAGAGCAAACCCTACATTGGAAAATCACCAATTGGTGCATTAATGGTCTCTACAAAAATTCTCTGTTTAATAAAAATTACTGTTGCAAATCATTAAAGGATCATGAAGTACCTTTTCAATCTAGTGATTATGTGCTCCATAGTCCATGCCATTGTGGTTTCTAATTAATTATTTATTTATTTTTGGAAAAGTTTTCTAGATGGAACCAGCACTAGCAAATATTCAATCAAGACAAATATTTTATTAAGTGATATAATGATAATGATATACCTAACCCACCACATAAGTTCTCTTGAATGGAAAATGTTTAACTTTCAATTATGATTGTTTGAAAATTGATAGTAAATCTAAAATCAAAGGAAACCCAATTTGCCAGAGCAAAAACAAAGATGAAATGGAATCATCATGAAAAAGGAAGAATGGAAGATTAACATTTTCTTTTTCAGGTTAAAGCAACCCATGTGTGTGATGTGATATAAGTGACAAAGTGTAATATTCGATCCCAATACACCCGGTCGGTTTTTCTCTGGCAGACATATAACTGTGATAATTAGATAATGATATACCTAACACACCATATAAAGTTCTCTTGAATGGAAGATGTTTAACTTTCAATTATGATTATTTGAAAATTGATAATAAATCTAAAATCAAAGGAAACCCAATTTGCCAGAGCAAAAACAAAGATGAAATGGAATCATCATGAAAAAGGAAGAATGGAAGATTAACATTTTCTTTTTCAGGTTAAAGCTACCCATGTGTGTGATTTAAGTGACAAAGTGTACCTGTATTTTTTTTCGGTTATTATGGGAGTCGATATCTAGACATCGTAATGCATATGTAATATTTGATCCCGATACACCCGGTCATGTTGGATGTCGGATTTGTTTTATTTTATTTATTTTATAAAAAAGAAAAAGTGATAGGGATCAGGGGGTGGTGTACTATAGATGAAATCATGAGCTTTATCTTCAAATTTGTTGAAGTCTGTCTTATGTTGTGTAGGATTTTGGTATGGGCTGTGGCCCGGAGACAAATTAAGCTCAATATGTGGTCCGAGCTATAAACTAAACAACTCTGGCCCAAATTTGACTAGTTTACTTCATCGAGACTCCCACTTTATTTTAAGAAAAAATACTTTTGAAAAACTATCGAAAATAAAAAATAAAAAAAATTCCATATATGCACATCCCATTTCACATTTCACATTTGTGGTGGTGGATTCATGTCCAACCATACGTATTTTACAAATATATGTGTTAGGAGTTTACTTTTCAATTTTGTAGGAATCAAATATCTAGACTCTATATGTATTGTTTGATAGTGATAGTGGAATTGGTGAGAACTATCACCTTTTTAAACTGATTTGGTGAGAATGTCAGTGGGTTAATAAGTTAAGTTTAAAAGGCACCTATTATGGTGAATTACCAAAATTACCCTTAGTTAATGATTTATGTTATTCTGTTTGGTCTTTTCTCTCTCCACACTTGCAACAAAAACGTCAGTAGGATTTGCTTGTTTTAAGTTTTTCACATTTTAGTATTTTGTAAACCTTAAACCATTGTGATAATTTATGAACTTTTCATTTATTTTTTTCCGAGTCTTTTTGAACTGAAATCATGCCTTTTTGAACTGAAATCGTGCCTTTTTGAACTGAAATCGTGCCTTTTTGAACTGAAATCGTGCCTTTTTGAACTGCAATCGTGCCTTTTTGAACTGAAATCGTGCCTTTTTGAAATCGTGCCTTTTTGAACTGAAATCGTAACTTTTTGAACTGAATCGTGACTTTTTGAAATCGTGCCTTTTTGAACTGAAATCGTGCCTTTTTGAACTGAAACCGTGCCTTTTTAAAATCGTGCCTTTTTGAACTGAAATCGTGCCTTTTTGAAATGAAATCATGCATTTTTTAATGATTTCAAAAAGGCACGATTTCAGTTCAAAAAGGCACGATTTCAGTTCAAAAATGCAAGATTTCGAAAAGGCACGATTTCAGTTCGAAAAGGCACGATTTCAGTTCGAAAAGGCACGATTTCAAAAAGTCACGATTTCAGTTCAAAAAGTTACGATTTCAGTTCAAAAAGGCACGATTTCAATTTAAAAAGTTACGATTTCAGTTCAAAAAGGCACGATTTCAGTTCAAAAAGTTACGATTTCAGTTCAAAAAGGCACGATTTCAATTTAAAAAGTTACGATTTCAGTTCAAAAAGGCACGATTTCAAAAAGGCACGATTTTAGTTCAAAAAGTCACGATTTTAGTTCAAAAAGGCTCGAAAAAAAAATGAAAAGTTCATAAATTATCACAATGGCTTAAGGTTTACAAAATACTAAAATGTGAAAAACTTAAAACAAGTAGGTTCAAGAAATATTACCTTCTTCTTCTCTCAAATATTTTCTTCCAACGTTTGAAAAAAACACACAAAGCGACAAATGAAGGGGTATTTTTGTCTGGGCACCATAAATGGTGCCTTTTAAACTTAAGTTAATAAGTTGGTGTCTTTTCCCCAAAAGGCGCCCCATAAAGTGACATTTAAATTTTGACCCCGAGTTTGATATTGACAGATCCCTACGTGAAGCAAATATCTTAACAATATATATAGTGCTTTGCAGGTTCCTGCTTGATAATTGTTGCGAGAAAGCATATTTAAACATAAGTTATTGTATTATGAATTACTTGAGTTAACAATTTTGATGGATTTAACTGTAACGTCATCTATGATCTATCACTCTTGAATTGAATGTGTTTCTTGTTGGACGATAACGTGAATAATAATACCACAACATGCTTGGAAGTAAAGCAACAAAGAGATGTCATGTCTCCATCACCAGCTCTTTTTTCTCCTGTGGCTGCATACATCTTCACCCACCATTAAATTCCTATTTTGACCAGAAACTGAAAAAATAACAGCAGCTAATATATTACAAATATATTTATACGGGCACCCGCGATTGGATCAGATTAATAGCTAAAGACAAACTTTTTGACCTAAAAAACACTTTTTTTTTCTTCTCCCATTTTAAGTACTGAAACTTGATCTTCCAATGTTGTGTCTTTTTTTTTTTTTTTTTCCTGGGTTTCTTCTGTTGCTGTTTCTGTTTCGGTCTCATGATAAGCAATAACCACGAGTCTTAAAAAGCGCTTCTTTGGTGCTCATCATCATAAAAGCACATTAAGTACTGAGTTTCTTCTGACGTGTATGATTCTAGTCCTCATGTATTGACATGCATCGCTAGCTTGGTTGGTGATCCATATATGATATATATGATTGTCTTGATTGATGCTTTCTACACAGCCAAACAAAGACAAAGGTTCTTTTTCAATTGGCGGCGACGTGTGTGTTTGAAACTGAAGATATAAGTACCCAGACAATAATCAAATCGAATAAACTATTTTTTCTAGAAGAGATGAGGCCATGGTATGTTCTTCACAATTGCACTATTGAAAATTATGAATTCGAGTACTCTCTCAAATCATGAAATAATCATAATAGTTATAAAAAATAAAATAAAAATCCTTTTTAGTTTGGGTACGGATATTGACACCATAAAACTTATTAGTACACCCATTTTTATAAGTACACCCATGTCTAAAATTTAAAAATTAAATATTACTATAAACACCCATCCTAATGCCAACAGTACCCTCATTGAAATAAATTTATTCATTTTAATACATATTATTTATAAACACTCTTAAATTATTACCACACCCAATTTATAAAAAAAAATCATATTATTTTTGGAATCAAATCCTTTTTTTAATGATGGTCCAATTTACTTTTGGAAATATCCGGAGCCTTATAAAAGGGAATATGTATATGGGGGTCAAAATATTTCAATTTGGAATTATCTTATTTATACAACTATCTTAAAAATAAATAATAAAAAAACAAAAATAAAAAACTTGTTGATATTTATAGCTATAGTTTTTTTTAAAAAAAAATGTTATTTTTTGATAGAGTTTATAATTATACATAAAAGAAAGACAAAAACAATATGATAATCATGTGATGATTAGAAAATTTGATACTTGAAATAAAATTAGAGTTTAATTAGGGTTTGTCATAAAAATTAGGGTTTATCATAATTTTTTTTTTTTTTTTTTTTTTTGAAATGTAAGTTTTTTTTAATAAAGAAATACAGTTGAAGATATAAGTGTAGTTAATGAGCGTATATAATATTTGATTTATTTTTAATTAAAGTAACTTGTCCTTATTAGTAAATTTCTATTGAGATATTTTTATAATTAAATTTTTTAATAAAATATAGGAGTACTAATAAGTTTTATGGGTGTCAATATCGGCTCCCTTTTAGTTTTTATGAGTATTTCCTAGCTATAGAAATTTTTAATGCTTATGTAATTTCACAACTTTGGACCATAATCAATTGCGTCATGCCCTCGTTTGATAGTTTGAAAACATTGCTTTTAAATTAATCACGTGACGAAAATTACTTGAATTATTCTTCAGCTTTGTTAACTAATGAAAGTCCAATAAAGTCTATGAGTCTATCTCCTCTTTGTTTCAAAATTTTCCACTTTTTGTTGGAAAAAAGAAGTCAATAGAATATGTTGTAAAAATAATTATAAAAAAAATTAATGGAAGGATGTTTAACCTCTAAAGTCAAAATGTCGTCCACTTTTTTGTTTTTATTTATTTATTTTATAAACGCACACAGATAATTAATTAATAAAAATAATAAACCTATTTAATGGAATGAGATTTCAAAAATACGGGATTAGATTCTATAACATTATAAAGTTACAAGAGTTCACTTGGTGTTATAGAGTCGAGATTTCACTAAAAAAACGTTCGGTTTCCCGTACATAATAGTAATAATAATAATTATTATTAGTATTATAGTGGAAATGGTGAGAAATGTCACCTTTTTAAAGTGGTTTTGTAAGAAAGTCACCACTTTAATAACTTAAGTTTAAAAAGCACATATTATGGTGAATGGACAATAATGCCCTTACTTTACACACATTCTCTTACTTTGAAGTTTTTTTTATTCTTTCATCTTCTTCATAGAGGTCTGTTTAACAGACCTCCAATAGAGGTTGAACATCATTGAATAATTAGTTTAATGGCGCTACGCAAACGCATTCGGGGGTCGAGCTCCCCGCTGAGAAAGATCTGGGAATTTTGAACTGATAGAAAAGGCTCGGAGACTATTTACAAAGTCTCGGAGATCGAAAATTAACAAAAAAAAGCTGATGGTTAAAAAGGCTTGGAGACTGTTTACAAAGTCTCGGACAGTGTATGAAAAGTCTCGGAGAACTGTTGAAAAGGCTCGAATACAATGTTAAAAGTCTTTGTTCGAGACTTTTTGAATTTCTGAGACTTTTAACAATGTTAAAAGTCCTTTTTCGAGCCTTTTTACAATGGCTCCGAGAAAAGGCTCGAATACAATGTTAAAAGTCTTTGTTCGAGACTTTTTGAATTTCTGAGACTTTTAACAATGTTAAAAGTCCTTTTTCGAGCCTTTTTACAATGGCTCCGAGACTTTGTAAATAGTCTCCGAGCCTTTTCAATTAGATTGAAAATTCACACAACCAGTTTAAGGTTATTGTTTTGATGTAGTTTTTGTTGTTCGCCATGAGTTCACTGATGAGTTCGCCGTTAAGTTTTCAGGAGTATTTCTTGCAACCGATGTTTTCTCTCTCTCTGTCAACTGTTTTCTCTTTAGGTTTGAAAAGACACAAACTGACAAAATAAGAGTATTTTTGTTTGGTCACCTAAATAGATGCATTTTAAACTTGAATTAGTAAAGTGGTGATATTCTTACAAGAACTGCCCCAAATAGTGACAAAATTTTTTTGAACCCTAGTATTATATATATATATAGTGATTTTCCAACCAATGAGGACTTTTTACAATGCACACTTTTAACACATTTGATGAAATTGCATGGAATATATTGAATCTTGATTTAATTTTTTTATATGGATAGAGAAAACATTGAAATACATTTATAAAAAAAAATTAAAAAAATTTCGGGTGGAAGAATGATAAATCATCTCCTAATTTTCTTCTTTAATTCTTCCTCTCCTATCAAAGAAGGCAAACTCGATCCGAAGGTGAACCAGTGATATGATAAGAAAAAACAAAACGTGTCAAATGTTATGAGAAAATGCCTGTTCCCATAGAAGCAGCCTCCTAGCTAATTGAAAACGTGTGGAGCCATCAAAATTTATATGTCCCAAAAAGAAATTAAACACATAATGTAAAAGCATTAGATTCCCCCACATCACATGTCCTCTCTGTTCATTTTGATCTTTATAGGATGATTGATTATCACTATTATCCCTATATAATGACAAAAAAGCACTTTTGACGTGCTTCATTTTAAATTATAATTATGAGAAACTTTTTAAGAGATAATTGGTGGCCAACAAATCCTTGTTTTGAGTGGGCGGTGATCATGATTCATGACTATAAGGCAAGGTATATAGAGAAAGAAGATCACAAATTGATGATGATGACGGTTTGGTGATGATAAAATTGCGTGATTATATAGAAATTTCCACAAAAAGGGTCTTTTAGTTTTAGTTTTTAACTTTTAGGTCATGTATATGCCATATATGTGATATGTCTGTTTCGCTTAGCAGCATTGCCATATATGAGATCGATATTCAAATTTTCAGTCAGAGTTTGAAAGTTGAACCTCATTGTGGACATAGAATTCAAACTATGGTCAATAAGTTTCAGAGGAATGGAGTACTCAATTGGGAGTTGGGACAGATATCACCACCCAAGAGAAATGAAGAAAATATGTATAAAAAATGAAAAATCTTTTAAACAATCAACTTTTTTAATGGAGTACTAGTGATCTTTGATGCTAGTATGCAACTAGTATACGTTTTTTTTAATAGATAACAATGTGAATGACAAAGGAAAAAAATGATGCAAAGAGAGAAAACAATGTGTTTCCTAAATAAGTATTTCAAAAAAAAAAAAAATGTGTATCCTAAATAAAAGTCTAAATATATATTATTAAAACTGTATAATTACGAAAAGTGTAAAATAGTATATATATATATATATATATTTGACAAATCTATTAATTCGGGACCAGGTTTTTTTTTAAAGCTTTCGCCATTGGTAGGATTCGAGCCGCTGACCTGAGAGTCATTTGCCCAAACCCCAAGCTCGTTCATTTACCAAATGAGCTACGCCCTGTTGGCGTAAAATAGTATATCTTATGCATGGAATATCTTTTATTCAATCCTATTATATAGTGTAGTATATATGATTAACTAATCACATTTATTCACATGCTACATGACATAATTTTTTACAATGCTTTGGATATATTTTGGATTTCCTTCAAATATATATATTAGATTTTTTTTATTTATTAACCATAGTATAGTCCCCATTCCAATTGTATTAAGCATTAACCCATCCTAATATGATAAAGGAGGTTATTAAAAACAACAAGATTGTACAACCGCTCACCCAATGTGGTTTGGTGGCAAATGCATTTAGTTTGATAATTTTTCAAATTTGAATCTTTGCATTTGGTATATATAAAAAAGAACATATATATATATATATATATATTTATATGCTTCGATTTAAAACAAATAAAATGGTAAGAGCATTGTATGTTATACTCTTCAATGATAATATGATTAAATCTTAAAGAACTTGGATAATTTTCAAATTATAAATTAGACACTTTTTTTTTTTTTTAAATATTCTTTTTGGGTTTATTTGTCATTGTCTGTGTCTTCTTTGTTCTTGTATCACAATCTAAATACTTTATTGTCTTCTAGAAGTAAACAACTTGTTCTTGTAGCACAAGCCAATTTAACCTTCCTTAAATCCTTCTTATTTCTAAGTCAATGATCTTTATCACTCAAATTGGATTAAAATGATAACGTAGAGACTGCAAAGACTCTTGTAGTCTTGTGTTAAGTGTTGACACAAAAATACATGATGATAATAATGATAATAAAACAAATACATATTGATTCTCACTTCTGCAATTATTTATATCCTAAATAATTAATTATATTCTGTAATCTTAATTGTGGTTTTATATATATAAAATCTTAATTGTGAAGAGATTTATCATAAAAATAGGTCATAATTGTTTTTGTTTTTAATTTGTTGTTGAGAGAAAGGTCATAATTGTTTTGAATGACATAAAAACCATAAAAAAAAGATTTATTTATCACAATCAGAAAATAGTAATTATCATAATAATTAGCAACGAATAAAAGTGCCATTATTAATGTTACTTAATTAAAAACCATTTTTGGGATATTGTTATGTATTAATGTTACTTAATTAAAACAATCAGATTTATAAACTAATTTCTTGATCATCTACTTGTGTTATGGATGAAAGAGTAGGGATCCATTAGACCATTATTACGATACTATCATTTTTGCAATGACAATAAAAAATAATAATAAGAACAAAGAATTCAATATTTATATATAAACAAAATACAAAAAACGGAAGCAAAACCAAAATCAAAACCAAAAACCTAAAAACACAAACACAGTGATCAAATAAGTTTACAAGTTTCACACTTCTCTGTATATAATAAAAATTTACATGAAGTCACTAATGTCTAAACTCTCTGGAATTTCAAACTTCAAAAAGCTGCTGCAGTAACTTTCTCTCTCATCTTCAGTGCTGCTATTGTTTAAATATGTAGACGATGAATTCAACGGAGTAGGGCTTGATAAAGGCGTTGAAATGACTGAATCAAAGTTAAAATTATTCTGGTTTCCATTGTTTAGCACTGATTGCAAACTTGAACTTTCAGATGGAACAGGAACCGTTGGATTTGATGATGATGGACTGCTGTAGAGCACTTGATTTATTGGTGCTTGTTGTGAGACAAAAGCTTGATTCATCAAATTTGAAGGTATCAGATTTTCTTGAGAGTTTTGGCAGCTGAAGTTTGTCATGTCTGAAAATAATCCTTCCACATTATTGGCTGCTTGCATGAATTGTGTTTGATTCAAAAGTGAAGAAACATCTGAAACTGGGGTCTGAAACTGATGATGATCATTTAGTTGCATAATATTCTGGTTATTTTGAAGCTGAGTATCGATGCTGTTGCAGAGTTGGTTTTGTTGGAGATATTGCAAAAGTGTTTCTGGGTTTTCTTGTTTTAATGACAAGAGAGTGGAAACCATCCTCAACAGTTCTGGGTTCAAGAGAGCTTGAGTTCCTAACAAGTTCGAGACATTGAGAAGTGACGATGATTGATTGCACAGAGTTGATCTAAGAATGGAGGATAGATCGAGAAGATCGAGACGAGGAGTGTGAGTGACTGGATCGATTCCATTTCTAAGAAGCCTTTTCCTGATGTGAGTGTTCCAGTAATTCTTGATTTCATTATCAGTCCTTCCTGGCAACCGAGCAGCAATGGCTGACCATCTAGTATTCAAAAGAAAAATTAAGAAAAAGAAAATATTAGTCCTATTATATAAAATAATGATAATTTCAACAAATAGTTGATAACCTAATATGAGTATTCAATTCAAGTAAATGATCTGAAAATTTCAATGAAAATCATATTGAACATACTTGTTTCCAAGAATACTATGCAATTGAATTATTGTCTCTTCTTCTTCAAACGAAAATCTTCCTCTCTTGATATCAGGTCTGAGATAATTAGTCCACCGGAGACGGCAACTTTTTCCACATCTCTGGAGTCCTGAACCATTGAATTCATTATATATACAAATTAGAATTAAATTAAATTAATGATCATCAAATAAAGAAACTAGATATATACACACACACACATATATATATATCGAATCGTTACCCGCATTCTTGGGTAGGTTGCGCCAATTTCCAGGGCTGTGGAGTTGAATATAAGTGATGAGCTTGTGATCTTCTTCAGGAGTCCATGGACCTTTCTTGAGACCATTTTTGTCACAGCAAGGTGCTCTTCCCATTGTGATAGTTCTGTTACTGTGTACAAATTAAAGTGGAGTTCTTGAAACTTATATGCAAAGGATCGAGTAGATGGAAAAGTGAATTATATTGTTGGGGGCTTTGAAAACAGAAAGTGTACTTGTGATTGATGAAAAGGAGAAGATGAGCTCCATGTATATATAATATATATATATAGTGTGAGAAATTGATTCAAGTCAACAGGATTTGGCGCCGCCCTCATGCCAAGTGTCCTCTTCTCTACATAACTAGACGCAATTTTTTATTTTTTTATTATTTTTTTTTCCTAAAAAAACCTAATACATGTAGTCATGTAGACGCGCGTGTAAAATATTGCGTATCATGTTCGTATGTATATGTTTCAATGTACGTACGTATATGATTATTATATGTGTATAATAACAAAGTAACTACGTGTCCTTAAAGTGTTGGAATGCATCTTTTTTTTGTGGTGTAATCTGATGTAAATGTCATGCAAGAAGTGTTAGTGTATAATAAAAAAGGATTAGTCATGCGTCGTCATTAGATACATCTAGAACTTTAGCTATAATTAATTAATTAATTAATTAACCTTATAAATGTTTAAAAAATAGTTATCAAAGAGTCATTGGCCAAATTGAAGTCATCTAGGCATATAAAGTACACCCATAATCAAGAATATGGTTTAGTTTCTTTTACTTTCCTCGTTTGAATTATTCATATGTTTGTGGTTAAAGTTGTCAAATAGATGAATTGTTCGTGAATCAAAAGGGTTAATTAGTTAGAATTATAATCAAGTCTTTGTATTAACATTATTAAATTTAGTACTTGAATAGAAAATTCTTATATAAAAGTTCAGTATGATAATGTGATCAATAATGCCATTGCTATATGTTGATCAATTTATATAATCTTTTAATTTGAATCTTAATTTTAGGCTTTTTAGCATGTCAACCTTTCATCAAACAAATGAAATTATCTTATTATTATTATTATTGTTTTTTAAAATAGTAAATGTGAGACTATATTTACAATCACTAAGCACGTGACCCCAGTAAAATTATATATACTCAATACACATCAAATAAGAAACTTTATTACAATTTCAAATATTCATATACAATGTATTTTTTTTTAATTTTTTTTTATTATAAGTACATTTCTACGGTGAAAGAATTGCAATGAACTCACTAATTGTACAATTGGATTGTTTCAAGAATTTTATTTTATTTTTTTGTAAAATTGGATGATAGTGTCAAAGGACAAATTAGCTCTGGGGTTGACCTTTTTTTTTTCTTTCTTGCGTACGTTTCCACAGTGAACATGATTGGACGGTAAAGGTAGGTAGGCCCATGTATCAACTAGATAAGGTGCATTTTCTACTGCTTGATCGTATTTTCCTTCAAATTTAGAATTTATTTCACATATACCACGGGCTTTATCTACTTTACTTAGCTGTCCTTTGCTTGCTCCAATATTGACCATAACATAACCACATAAATCATGTAATTAAATTTATTAAATTCCTTAAAAAAAAAAAATCATGTAATTTAATCTCTACCATTAAATATTTATGACAATTACCATATAATGTATTTATATCGGAATAAATATGTATAAAATGATCACCACTTAATCTTGCTTTATTTCAGATTCGAATTACACCAAACTGATTTACAAAGAGAAAACATTTTTTTTTTATCTTGTTGATAAAAAAAATTGGAAGCTTTTACTTGTTCTGTAATTTTCATGTTTGCTATGACAAGGAGAATGATCAATTGATCATCTCCTTATTTAAACTTTGGATAATTTTTTTGAAATCAAATATTCATAAAAAATTGAACAATTACAATAAATTTGAAATTTTGGGGAGAAACATGACTCACTCGACCCCACAACATTAGGTTTGTGTGGAACATGTTACTTAGTAAATTTCATTCTCATATCCTAAATATTCAAAATCTATAAATTACGAATAGTCCTTGTAATTATATTCAAAAGTTACATGTAATTAGAGAACATAAACCTCTAAAAAAGTCAAAGATTAAAGTTTACTTCTTTTTTCTTTGGAAATATGATATGATGATGTGTTATAAAACCTCGTTTGAAACAAGTGTTTTATTACAAGAAGCAAAACAACAATCCAAGCTGGCCACTCTGTTTTGATTTCAAACCATTAAAATTCCTACACGTCGCATGTAAAGCCAAGTGTCCTTTCTACTTCCAACAACAAAGTCAACCGGATCCTCTTCTTCTCTTTCTCTCTCTACGATGATGTCTCACTTTTGACAATTGTCCCTCCCAGGAAATTTATCACAAGCTCTCTAGTTGGTTTTCTGCACAAGTTTTCGATCTCGGAATCTAACTGTATATCAAGATCCTCAAAGTCATTGAAATTCTGGTGTTCATTTCATCAAACTCTATCTAACAAATAGAACCACTAGCTCGTCACCAAGTCAAATGCTTTTATATTATATATCTAACAAGATTTTGCCCTAGCTTAATTTCTTGTTCTCGCTTGCTTCTCTTACATTTCCACCTTTTATTATAAAGATTTTACATGTGTTCCCATGTAATTATATTTGTTTACAAACATCTTATTAATTAATCAATCACTTGTCTCCCGGTTTGATGTCTAGAGACATCTCATCATCTTCTAAATAATCAAAGTTTATTAGAAGCTTTTGCATGGTCGCCACACCAACACGTCTTACATTTTTTTTTTTTTTTTTTTCATTTGACTAATAAAAAAAATGGCCCAAATTATTGATCACCGTCAAGATTGAGAATCTCAGTCTCATAAAATTAATTAATGGTAATTGCTTACATATATATAATTACTTGTCGCAAATTTGGGGTGTATATAGTACTTGTGCATGTATGCATGTATGCATGGCTTAATTATTACCCTATATAGTCATTAATTATCGTGTTCAAAGTTGACTTAGATTATATATATTATTTATATAGAAATATGTATATCGTATTAGTTGTTAAATTATTGTTGAAGAGGTGTCCAAAATATCCAACAAACTTTGAATATTTATTGGTTTTGTTCAAACTTGAGCAAGGTATCATTTTATATATGAGAGTTCACATCACATATATAAAAATAGTAAGTGTATCTGAGTTTCGTGTGTGGATACAATACAATACAGTATAAAACTTACTATTATTCTATGGATTTCAATCTCATGCAAATATTTTTATGGTACATACGTGGGCAGGATTTTGTGTACAAAAAAATATTGCTGTAGAAATTCTGCAACAGGGAAATATTAAAATAGAGAGAAGATGAACTTGCCTCGACTGATCCTGTCAGTTGGTGGATTATGCAACCATGAACGGGACACGTGGCTTTGTATTGTGTGGAAATGGAGAATTATGTAGGGTGTTATTACACGTGGAGAATTTGTTGGATATGCTGATGAAATCAATCGATCGACTTGTATTTTGCAACAGTGATACACGTTTTGTATATATAATATAATGTATGGTGATGGAATCAAAATATATATAGTACTTTAGCAAAAACATAATTTATTTATTTATTTTTCTTAATTTTTTGGGTACTTTTTGTGATGGAGTTATGTGAAAACGACAATGGAACCTTATCGCTTCAACTTCGCTAACATATTTGAAGAAAATCTTCAAAACAATGAACAAACATCCCGGTAACTTAACATTGTTTTGTTTACATTCGTCAATTTAAACTCTATGGTGCATTATATATATTATATATGTACAAGGTTAGCATCTAATGTATGATAAAATTTCTACAGCATCGTGAACTATATATTAATCAACTTAAAATTCAAATTTCAGGACCGTCTTAACTAAAGAAAAACTATATATATATAGATCGTATGTATATACCACATGGATTTGTACCTGATTGATCTTATAGACTTTATAGACATGGAAATGTGATCAGAACCCTTTTTTTTTTTGTCAAATACGTAGTTCAGCTAAGTGCATTCAAAAGTGCTATATTCATTACCCACATTCAATCAAAATGATTTGGAGTTTGAAGTAAGTACCCGTTTGAATGGCACAATGGGGCTTCAACGAAGAAGCCTGGCCCAATTGGACTACATTTACTATTACGGGTATGAGGGGTAATTTTGACTTTTTGTTTATGAGTGATGGTATCACACCTAAAAAAATTTTCTATGCAATCCTTTTTGCAAGAGTGGTCCTATTGGCACACGGACCGATAAACTATTTATATCCCATTTTTTAATTTTTTTTTTTTTTTCCTTTATCAAATTCCTTAAAGAGACATACAATTTTTATTAAAAAAATCATGTTCAAAGTAAAACTAATAAAACCCACATTTCCTTATTTCAAAACCCTAATAACAATTATGACATAGATTATTTCAAATAACTGAATGTTTACTATTTTAGTTTATATTTTCTTTCATATCTCGATCTCATGTTTAGTATTTATTGATTTTATTGTTTCACATGTTTGTTTTGTTTTTCTTTTCAAATTCTAGATCCATGTTTACTATTTTTTTTTTCTCTCTCGTTTATTTTCTTTCAGATCTTCCAGGAATTTTATGATTTGTATAAATTCTTTTGTAGATTTTATTCTAGATCTTTCAAAGTTAGTTTAATGTTATATATATAGTGGAATTGGTGAGAAATGTCACCTTTTTAAACTGATTTGGTATATATATAAACAATGAAATCGCACCAAGAATCGCAAGCAAAAAAACCTAATTTCTGACGAAACGAAACCACACAAAAACCCTAACTCAATCGCTCAAAAAAATCATTAAACGATCAATATCACACTTAAAATCTACCACCAACAATCCAATCAACTACAAAAAAATAAAAATAAAAAAATAAAACAAAAATCACATCTAATAAGGATGGTTTCACCATGAAATAAAAAGAAAAAACAAGTCATGCGAATGGATGTGAGAAAACTGTATATAAAGATTAGAAATGAAGTGTATTTTTATTTTTACATTTTTTAAACTTATTTGAAGAAAATAAGTTTTATAAGTTAAATGAAGAAAATAAAACTTATTTGATGTAGTTTAAACTTTTTCTATTATCTGACAGATTTTACAAAAACCGCTAGTCATCTATATAATTTGCTGGAAGCCATTTGAAGGACTACTTAAAGAACTGCTAGTCATCAATTAAAAAAAAGTGTGGTCACGATTTATTTTTTTCATTTGTCTCTCTTTCACTTAAAACTAAAACTACACCATCGAGAAGGCCCGAGAAGAGTTTACCAATTGTTTATAGTAAAGCCCACATGAGAAATGTGGAAGACCCAAGGACTTTCTAGTCATTTTACTGCTGGTATAAAAGAGTTAAAAACTCTTGTTGAATGTATAGTCAGTGTGTGCGTGCAAAGATAGAAAAAGGATAACGTTGGCAGCCTGTTTTGGCTTTTTGAAGTTTCTGTCCAGATTTGATTAAGAAGCATTTTGGAGGTCAATCCGTGGTCCGATTGAGCTCAAATTTTACCGGCGTGTTCATCACACACGGGACTATAGTCTGGACAGTGGAGATCAGGTTTGGAGATCCCTCTCTCTTTCTCTTGTATTATTTACATGTTTTGCCATGATTAATTAATCTTGAGATTATTGTGTTGATGCTCTAGCTAAAGAGAACTTGTTTTCTTGTCCTTATGGTTGTGTTTAATTATTGCTCTATTTAATTGCTTCCTATTAGGTTCACGTAAGAGAGGATAAATATTGTTTGTTATATGTTATTAGAAGCAAGGGCAGAACCAAGAGTTTCCCGCGCCGGGGGGTGGTGTGGAAATGAATTTATAAAATACATTTTATTTAAAAGAAATTTATAAATTTTTTAACTATATATATATATTTTTTCATTGGGCTGCATGAGGAAAACTCTGGATGCCAAGTTGGGCAGGACTACTTTTCTGGTTTTATGTTGTTATTTTTATCTAGACACTTATTTGAAAGTGTGAAAAATTATAAGTCACTAGAACCTTTTAAAATGAAGATTATTAATCGATTATAATAATTTATATCATAGTTCCTCTTAAAGATTATAATACTTTTCCTCGTAAGGATTCAATAACACAATTTCCCTGGTATCAGAAAATGGCAGCTCAGGCAATTAGCACAGTCAGAGTTATTGATCAAAGCAAGGTTGCTCCACCGCCAGGCTCTGTCTCAACAACCACAGTTCCTCTCACTTTCTTTGACATGGCTTGGCTTTTCTGTTGTCCCATGCAGCGCATCTTTTTCTATGAATTCTCTTGTCCTACACTTCACTTCACACAAACTGTTTTACCCCATCTAAAAGAATCTCTGTCTCTAACTCTCCGTCATTTCTTTCCGTTAGCTGCCAATCTCACTTGTCCTCCACCACCTTACGAGCCCTATATTATTTACAACCAAGGAGACGGCGTTCATGTAACAGTTGTTGAATCAGACGCTGATTTTAACCATCTTGCAGGCAACCATGCACGAGATATTATAACACTTCGATCTCTTGTCCCAAAGCTGCCATCTACAAATATGTCATCGGACACCACCCATGTGGTGCCTGTTATTGCCATTCAATTTACTGTGTTTCCAAACTCAGGAATTTCAGTTGGTATGATGTTTAATCACGTGGCGGCTGATGGAAGGAGTTTCAATCACTTCATGAAATTTTGGGCATCAGTTAATAGTTCAAAAGCAGAGGACTTGACTTCCCTTTCATTGCCTTACCATAATAAAGATATAGTCAAGGATACGCATGGACTCTCATCTATGTTCCTGGAACAATCGCGTAGTTGGGGGACTAGCTCTGTTGGAAATGATCCTTCAGGAAATGTTCTGGTCACGTTGGTGATAAATCGTGAGAAAATTGAGCAACTGAAGCATTGGATTGCAACTCAAAGTGAAAACGACCAAGAATTAGCGCAAATATGCATCACAACATATGTGGTAACATGTGCTTTCATGTGGGTTAATTTAATGAAGTTACAAGAGAAAATTAATGGTAGTTTACACGATGATACATGTTACAATTTCATTTCTATAGCTGACTGTAGAGAACGGTTTGAGTTTTCAATGATACCAGGAACATACTTCGGTAATTGTCTGGCATACATTTTCGTATCAGCTAAAAGAAGAGAGCTAATGGAAGAAAGTGGGATTGTTGTTGCTGCAAAATTGATTGGAAGAAAATTAAGTGAATTGGGTAAAGGAGCAATGGTAGGGGCAGAGAATTGGGTGTCAGAAATGGAGAAAATAGTGAGAAATGGGAGTCTTGTTACGGTTGCCGGCTCACCGAAATTTCGGGTTTACGATACTGATTTCGGGTGGGGAAGACCGATAAAGAGTGAGGTGGTTCACATTGGTGCTTATGGATTTTTCTCTCTCCACGAAAGTAGTGAAGAGGAAGGTGGAGTTCAGATTGGTATAGTAGTCGAGCGTGACAAATTGCACCTCTTCAATGCAGTCTTTCAGCAAGGATTGGATATCATCCATTAAATTTTGTTGTTGATTTGTTTGGTTTCGTTTCCTCTTTGTCTTGTACTATATTAGATGAGATATTGTAAAAGCACAACATACACGATATGCCGAATAAAATCATTTAATCATTTATATGTAGCTTAACTGAAATATGCCCATAACACTTGCATTCTTTAGGTTGTGAGTTCTAGTGTGAGAGTCTTAACGGTAAGAATGTATGTGACATTTCAACGAGCCGCCTCAAGTTGGTGTGCAGCACTTGCGATTTGCTGCGTGTCGGAGGTGTTAGGGCATGTGAGGGTGCGTGATACATGTTTTTGGGGCCCGGTTTGGTATGTTGAACTCCTGAAAGATATGGGAAAACGTGTGGGAGTCGGTTTTCTAGTTGGGGAAGGTTTTGTTTCGGGAATACTTGTTTAGGAAGGACTTGTTAGGTGGTTTCCAATTGCTTATAGGAGTCTGATTCCTTAGAGACCAAGAATAGTGACCCTTTCTTTGGTTGATAACACTTAGAGAGACACCTGGGAACATTGGAGAGTGGGTAAATTTGTGGAGTGAGACCCCGCGGAGACCTTAAGGGGATATCCAAGGTGGGAGATCCAGGGGATATCCGGGTGAGGGGAGACCCGTGAGGAGATTAATGGAATATCTGGGGGTGCACTCAAGAGAGACCTAGAGAGTGTTTTGAGCTGAGAGTTAGGATGTAAGCTCGGTTGTGAGCTTGGGGGCTCAGTGGTAAATGGGGCTTGGGGTTAGAGAAAAAATATTGAAATTATGTAGTTGTAACAATTTTCTACATAGTAATATTTTTCTCTTGTCGTATTGATGGCCGTGGTTTTTCTCTGCTTTGGGTTTTTCACGTAAAATCGTATGTTGTGTGATTGGATTCTTTCATCTTATTTTCTACTAGTAGACGTTATTTGTTATGTGTTGATTATTAGGTATGTGTTTCCGTGTCACCTTTTCCCAACAAAACAGACCTCCATTGGTTCTCCATCAATTGAGGTTTTTGAAAAAGAAAAAAAAAGAAGCAAACCTAAAAGTGGCACCCAAAAAAAAAAAAAAAGTAACAAAAGAAGAAAGTTAGGGTATTTTTGTCAATTGGTGCTGTTTAAACTTAATTCGTTAAACTAGTGCTACTCTTAAAAGTCAATAAAAAATAGTGTTATTCCCCATATTTTCACCGTATAAATAAATAAATAAATATATATATATATAAACATACACTCACAAATTTTCAAGTGAGGGAAATCCCGTACAGAATCGTTGATAGCTACCGATAGCTATCAACGATTTTGTATGGAATTTTCCATTCTAAAAATTTACTATATATATATATATATATATATATATATATATATATATATATATATATAATAATAATAGAGTTTCACAGCGCCGCATGTCGCCGTGAAAGAAGTTTGATATTAAATATGGTTAATTCATTTCAATTATTCCATTAATTTATTATTATATTTTTTTAAAAGATAAATATAATATTCAATTATAATATCCATAAATGCACTAATCATTCATCTCATAATTGTGAATTGTTACTTATGTAATGCATTGATCTTTCATCACATTATAATCCCCATCAGTTTTAGGTAACTGATTATATTCATGCACTCATGATAAACATATCATAATTGTTAATTATTATTTTTTATGATGACTAATTGCAAACCATTCATCTTCTATAAACCGAAGTCTTATCAGATTTTATCTCTCTCTTTATATATATACAGCTTTACAGTGTAACTAAACACAAAAGTCTATGATGGCATGATGGCATGTGAAAAGAAGTTGGAGAATCAAAGAGCCGCCGGCAAAGGTAAATTAAATACTCAATTTTATTTATTTTTTTGTTCTTGAGAAATTTAAATAATTCTAATGCTTTATATATTAAATTTGAAAAATTGTACTAGTATAGCAAATTTGTTTTTAAATTTTTGCAGGAAACCAGTTGAACACAAACAAGAAAGCGATGACGATTTAGGTAATTTTTGTGTTGTTTCTTTTATTAAGTTTTTTCCTAAATTTTTGTTGCTTTTGGTACATTAATTTTCATGTGAAGTTTTGTGGTACATTAATTTTTTATTTTCTTGAAGCTGAGACTAGGTGATTCCAACTTCTTCTTCTTTTCTTTTTTTTTATTTCTTTTACTTTCTAAATTTGTTGCTTTCGAATGTCATTAAGTGAATAAGAATTGTATTTGGTCTTTAATTGTTGTTTCATGATATGAAAATAAAAATGTTCATTTGAAATTTTGAGGTTTTAAGGGCATGAAATTAGTTTCTTCTAATGTAAACGGTTGCATATAAAACAAAATACTCGCGCATAAAACTGTTGAATCACTCCCTTTATAAAGATATAAATTGCTACTAAATCTGAGTTTTTTTATTCGATTTATGGACAGAGACAACAAATTAGCTGCCAATAAAAAGAAAAAAAATTCTTCTTCTTTCACATTGTCTCCGGTAAGTCCACTTGATTTTTATATTTTTAGTTTCGATTTTTTATTATTGTTATAATTGCTGAATTGTGATTTTTTTTATTTTTAATGATTATGGTTTTATAGGAAACAATTGTCAAATTATTATTAAGGTTCATTGGAAAGTTTGATTATGGTTTGTGTATCGGGGAAGACAGCATACTTGAATGCTACCGAGATACACTTCAAATTCCTTATCTTTAGAGTTAAATCGTTTTTTTTTTTTTTTTTGAATATGGCTTTTGAGTTTATTGGAAATGATGAGTCATTGTAATTGTTTTATGTTTATTTGATTCAATGAATTAGTTGTATGTTGGTGGGATATGGATCTGGATAATCAAAAGGCAATTAATGGAATAATGAATAAATACTATTTTTTTTATTGGATGAATAAATACTATTAACTAATCCTATAATTGATTTGTAATTATTAATTATTTTTATTTAGTTATATATATTATAATATTTGGTAGGTTTAAAAGACAAGCCTTGAATTCTTATTAATTAGTTTTTTTAATAAGTATTATTAGTAAGTTATGGAATTGTCTCTTGATTTGTATTCATTATCCCATTAATTATGGGAACGACTCTTGATTTTTATGTACTATTAATTATTTTATTTTATTCTTATTAATTAGTAGATGAAAATCAAGTGTCAACAACATAATTAATTAGAAATAATAAAATCCCAAGTTAACCTTTCATGTTCAATTATCTCAATTTAATTATCTTTTATATAATTTTGTATAAATTGCTGTAAATAACAATGTTACTAAGTCAGTTATAAACATTAGATTTTAATATTAAGTCTACAAAATTCAAAGATTTAAAAAATAAAAATAAATAAATAACTAATTTTGGTTGAGTTTGAAAAGTCTACTAATCTATATTAATTATATAGGGAATTTGAGTTTAATTTGTATCTAATGCCACTTTTATGGATTACGATTATGAATTTTAAAGAGTGGTAAAATATCTTGGGTACCTAAGAGTTTACAACCGGATAAAGTCATATTAATAAGTAGATTAATATCTATTTATTAATCACGATTGCTAGCTTATCACCGATATAAATAGAAGAATAATGCTAATTTGTTCAGATTTGGTGTTTAAATGATGTAACATCAATATAATCAATTCATTTGAATCATATAAATCTGATACAATTTAAATGGATGAGTTGTTGTGATGTATTTTTAAACGTAATTGTGCCCATAGCCATTTAATTAAATCCGATTTAATCTAATTCCCTCTATCTAATTATAACACAATTCATTTTAATTCTAGCTCAAAAACCATTCAAATAATTCATTTTACTTCTAGCTCAAAAGCCATTCAAATTTAATTATCATTAATATTCCCATTAATTAAACATCTAGAATAACTCAAACAATATTCAAATTCTCCTATACACCAATTAATCACATCATTACTAGTCATGTGAGTGATCATGTCCTCTCCTCTTCCTCGATATTTCTATAAATTGCCACCAAGAGCTATCTTCTCACGCAAACATCGACAACACATTGAGATATTACATTTAATCATGACTATAAAAAATGTATTACTCATAATTTTGGCCTTCACTTGCTTCATTGCAAGTGGTGTGATCCCAAATTGAGTTAAAGAGCAATCTAAATAGTTAAATTATATTATGAAATGAGAAATTAAGAAAAAATAATTGAAAAGATACATTTGAGAGAAAAGAAAAGGTAAATTTTAAATATTTTTTAACAAAGCCTGTGCATCGCACGGGTTAGACACTAGTATATATATATATATATTTATAGGTATTACAATAAATTCTCTAACACCTAACAGTAAGGTTAGACTCGTTAGGGGTTTGTCGAGAGTCTGAGATTTACCATGATCAAATAGAATATGTGCGGCAAAGAATCTACTCCCAAAATGAGAGATATATTTTCATGTAGGGGGAATTGCACAAACATCCCCTGAGGTTTAATAAAATTACACGAATATGGCAGTTTTGACCATATACGCACAAACTTCCCTCAACATTTAAAAATTGTTGCACAAACATCTCCTACCGTTAGATGGATCCGTTAGTCAATGGTTAAACGTGTAAAAAGTCCAAAATACCCTATATTTTTATTTTAAACAAAATTCAAAATTCAAAAATAAGATAAACAAATATTAAAAAATATTAAAAAATCTTTTAAAAAAATATGAATGTATCTTAAATCAGAAAGCTGGAAAAAAAATTGGACTAATTGCACAAACATCCCCCGACATTAGGTGTAATTGCACGTATATGGAACTTTTGTCTGAAATTGCACAAACCTCCCATACCGTTAGTTGACTTTCATCCAACTTAACAGTTGACCAATTTTATAGCGTGAAATGTCTACTATACCCTTGCTCAGTTTTTTTTTATCCACCGTTATATTAGTTTTAAAATTAATAATTAATTTTTTATACAATAATATATTTAAAAAAAGAGCAAATTACACCAAATCCCCTTGAGGTTTACTCTTTCACACGCGGAAACAACTTTATCATTTATTGACACCCACCTCCCCTGTCGTCAGTCAACGGCCGTCAGACTTAACCTTTGACCTTATCAAACCACATAAAAGTCCAAAATACCCCTAAGTTTATCTATTTACTTTTATAACCCCATAAAAAGACAAAAACTAATTTATTTTTAAAAAAAAAACCAAACAAAATTTGGAAACATTTTTCCTAAATTGATCTCCAACCGTCCATCACAAAGATGGATGGTGTAGATTAAGAATTGAATAAAAAAAGAAAAAAAATAATTAAATTTAAAATTAAATATTAATACAAAAATATCTCAAAAATAATAATACAAAAAAGTAAATTAAAAAACTCATTAAAAACTCATTAATAAGCCCATCTTTCAATAACATCATCATCATCATCATCTCTGTACCGCCATCATCATCATTTCTTTTTTATAGCAGAATTTTTAAAAAGAAAAAAAAAAGAATTTAAAAAGAAAAAAAATTGGTGTAGATCCAATCAAAGTCCACAAAAACATCACAGATGACAGATCATTCTAAAAAAAACACAAATCATTACAAAAAAAATAAAATTACTAATCAATCCCAAAAACAAAAATAAAAATAAGCAATCATCATCGTCCCCAACAAAACAAAATGATCCAATATTACGCATATTAATCTTCTCTCAAGTGCTCAACCATCTTCATCAAACAACAAAAACACCACAATTTTTTTTTTCATTTCTCCATCTCTTTCCATACACAACAAAATTCAACACCACAATCCCACAATCATCACCAAACCTCATTATTCATCAATTTCAAAAAAAAAAAAAAAAACTAAAAAACTAAATTTTTTTTCTCTAACTCCGATGAAGAGATGAAGCTACATCTCATCATCAAAGATGGAGCCACTTCATCTATCAGAGATGGAGTAGATCCAGAGAAGGAGCGGAGCGATTTGACTCCATCTTTGAAGTAGATTTGTTTGGCGGTGTAGATGGAGGCAATGGTGTAGACGACGACGGCCTTGGAAAGGAGGTAGAGGATCCAAAAGAAGGTGAAGTAACCGATCTTGAAGAGCTAGAAGAGGATCCATTTAGAGGAAATTCGATCGGAGAGGTGGTGTCGTTTGGAGGAATCGAATTGGATGCGGTCGAAGTGTTTATGTTGAAGATGATCTTTAAGTAGAGCAATTAAGAAATCTGGATGTGGGAGAGGAAGATGAAGCCTCATGAAGGAGAGAGGAAGGATGAGGGTTCAAGTGATCTGGAAAATTTCCAGATCTGTCACATTAATCTTTTAATTTTTCATTTTTCATTTTTGGGTTCTGAAGTTTTGAGTGAGTTATTTTCGAAAGAATTCAGCAGTAAGGAAGGAAAATTTTGGATTTTGAGACAGCCTTCACAAGTGCTAGTTTTTGACAAACAATTTCTGGGTTTTTCTTTGGGGGGGGGGGGGGGGGGGGGGGGGGGGGGGGGTGGAGGTTTGGGAACGAAAGATTGGAAGGTTGAAGGTTGATGATTATAATGACGATGGAATTGGAAGGTTTATGATGATGGAATTGGAAAGTTTATGATAATGATTTTTGATTTTGTTTTTGTTTTTGTTTTTTTCAATTTTTTTATTGTGGTGTTGAATCTAGACTGGTGATGGTGTTGTTGATGATGATATTCTAGGTTTGATTTTGATAATTAGTTTGATGAAGTTTTATTATTATTATTTATTCACAATATTTCATTTTTTTTTCTTTTTGTTAATATTTAATTTTAAATTACAAAATATTCTGACATGCATTAAATAAGTCTGACTTGTATAGTGTATAAAGTGTTAAAAGATGAAATTACCCTTCCTCACAAGGTCAACGGTTAGATTAGACGGCCGTGACTGACGATAGGGGAGGTGGGTGTCAATAAAGGATAAAGTTGTTTCCGCGTGTAAAAAAGCAAACCTCAGGGAGGTTTGGTGTAATTTGCTCTTAAAAAAAATCTGATATGGAGAAGCTTAGATTTGCATAGTTGTCTTTTATATTTTTATATGAATCTGTATATATATAATTATAAACACGTACAACAAACAAAACACACAAACGATGAACATCAACCAACAACACACAAGAACACAAACACTAAACATCATCAATGTTGTATTTACAATGGATTACAACTAATTAATCGGCATGAAACAAACCCACTCTCCAAAGTTCATGACCACAAAACAAATACCATTTCCTCCCAAAACAACCAATTCAACTAACAAAGAGCCAAATGCATCAAATTAACCCCAAAAAGTAAACCCACCCAGAAAACAAATCTGCTCCTCAAATCCAACAAACTTAAAAAAGTCAACCCACTCATAAACAGAATCAAACCACACCACATGCTGTCAAATTTAAATAAAGCAAAAACCTAATTGAATTCCAAAATCTTCTTTCAATGGGGTAGGAGACCTTCGCACAATAGAAAATAGGTTTCTTTTTTCTCACAGATCGAAACCACTTTGATTTAGATTGGAAGTGGATCCTTCACCTACCATGGACAAGCACTTCTTCAGTGAACTATGAGAACGGATCCACTTTGTCGCACCAAACCTCCGCACAGCTTTATATGCTTTTCGGATGAAGACGAAGACTGTATTTCTGCAATTTGTCACACACTTTCTTCAAGTTCACGATCTTTTTCAGCTCAAGACTTGGCTCCCCACATAAAAAATGATGAACCAGATCTGGATATCTCTCTAGATCCAGTTATTAATATTTTTATTATTTTTTTAAACTCTCAATTTTTTTAATATTTTATTATTTAAAAATTATATTCTATCAAACAATGGAAGATATATGTAAATGTTTTTCATTACAATAAAAAAAATTCTAACTCAACGGTATTTGACCATTTTACCCTTCTCCCGTTAACTCTTCACATCCACTCATTAATGATAGGGGAAGTTTGTGTAATTTTAAGCAAAAGTTCCATATATGTGTAATTACACCTAATGTCGGGGGATGTTTGTGCAATTAGTCCAAAAAAATTCATCTTAAAAAAAAAATAGTTTGTGCAATTCCCCTTTGATTTTAGGACTAATTGCACAAACATCCCCTAACATTGACATAATTACACGTATATGGAACTTTTACCCATTATTACACAAACCTCCCCTGTCGTTAGTGGTCAACGGTTAAACTTAACCGTTGACTCACTTTTCCATTTAAAAAGTCTAAAATGCCCCTACTGTGTAATTTATTATTTTAAATAGTTAATTAAAAAAAGATCCAGCTTTTATTAAAAAAAATCATATTTTATTTCAAAAAAATCCAGATTTTATTTAAAAAAATAAATCCATATATATATATAATTTTTTTAAATCCAGATTTTTTTATATTCTATAAATGGATTTTTTCCAATCTAAAAAAAATAAAAAATAAAAAACTTATAAATCAAATTCTAAAATAAATAAAAAATCAAAAACCAATTTTCTCTTTTTCTTTTCTTTCATCCATATTGCCATAATTTAATTACTTAATCTATTATTATTTATTTAATTTAATTTTAATAAAAAAAAGGAAAAAAAAAAGAAAGAAGCAGATGCCTAGAAGAATGAAGAATGCAAATGGAGAATGATTTTTTTTAAAAATAAAAGCTGGATCTTTTTTTAATTAACTATTTAAAATAATAAATTACACATTAGGGGCATTTTAGACTTTTTAAATGGAAAAGTGAGTCAACGGTTAAGTTTAACCGTTGACCACTAACGGCAGGGGAGGTTTGTGTAATAATGGGCAAAAGTTCCATATACGTGTAATTATGTCTAATGTTAGGGGATGTTTGTGCAATTAGTCCTTGATTTTAAATAAATTTAAAATTTAAAATTTATTTATTATTAAATTGTTTAAATTTTTTTTTATTTTTTATTTGTAAAGATGATTTTTTTTTTTATAGGTTTCAGATTTAAGATACATTCATGTTATCTAAAATATTATATATATTAGCTTATTTTTTAATGTTTTAGTTTATTTAAAATAAAAATATAGGGTATTTTAGACTTTTTACACTTTTGACCATTGACTAACGGATCTATCTAACGGCAGGGGATGTTTGTGTAACAATTTTCAAATGTTGAGGGAAGTTTGTGTGCATATGGCCAAAACAGCCATATATGTGCAATTTCATCAAATCTCGAGGGATGTTTGTGCAATTCCCCCTTTCACATAACACCATGAGGAAAAAACTTGATATATATATATAATTCTTATAAAATACGTATCGTGGAACTTGAACCCTCATCACTAGCATGGATGGAGTGCAACACCGAGCTTAAGGGGTGAGGTGCCGGTCAAGATAGATTCTTTAATTAAGATCACCGAATAAAGAGCCATATAGTCCAAATCATTTAACAATTCAATTAGATCTTGAAAAATAGTATTTATTTCAAGTTTTACTTTTCTTGTCAAAGATTCAATAACACAATTTCCCTAGTATCAGAAAATGGCAGCTCAGGCAATTAGCACAGTCAGAGTTATTGAACAAAGCCAGGTTGCGCCGACGCCAAGCTCTGTCCCCACAACCACAGTTCCTCTAACTTTCTTTGACATGGCTTGGCTTTTCTGTTGTCCCATGCACCGAATTTTTTTCTATGAATTCTCGTGTCCTACACTTCATTTCACACAAACTATTCTTCCCCATCTCAAAGAATCTCTGTCTCTAACTCTCCGTCGTTTCTTTCCGTTAGCTGCAAATCTCACTTGTCCTCCATCACCTTACGAGCCCTATATTATTTACAACCAAGGAGACGGCGTTCATGTAACCGTCGCTGAATCGGATGCCGATTTTAACCATCTTGCAGGCAACCATGCACGAGATGTTATAACACTTCGATCTCTTGTCCCAAAACTGCCATCTACAAATATGTCATCGGACACCACCCATGTGGTGCCTATTTTGGCCATTCAATTTACTGTATTTCCAAACTCAGGAATTTCTATTGGTTTAACGTTGAATCACGTAGCAGCTGATGGAAGGAGTTTCAATCGTTTCTTGAAATTTTGGGCATCGGTTCATAGATCAAAAGCAGAGGACCTGACTTTCCTTTCATTGCCTTACCATAATAAGGATATAGTCAAGGACCCGAATGGACTCTCGTCTAGTTTTTTGAAAGATTGTCGGAGTTGGGAGAACAGCTCTGTCGGAAATGATCCTTCAGGCAATCTTCTGGTCACTTTAGTGATAAATCGTAAGAAAATTGAGCAACTGAAGTGTTGGATTGCAACTCAAAGCGAAAACGACCAAGAATTAGCACAAATACGCATCACAACATATGTGGTAACATGTGCTTTCATGTGGGTTAATTTAATGAAGTTACAAGAGAAAATTAATGGTAGTTTACACGATGATACATGTTACAATTTCATTTCTGTAGCTGACTGTAGAGAACGGTTTGAGTTTTCAATGATACCAGGAACTTACTTCGGCAATTGTCTGGCATACTTTTTCGTATCGGCTAAAAGAAGAGAGCTAATGGAAGAAAGAGGAATTGTTGTTGCTGCAAAATATATTGGAAGAATATTAAGTGAATTGGGTAAAGGGGCATTTGTAGGGGCAGATAATTGGGTGTCAGAATCGGAGAAAATAGTGAGAAATGGGCGTCTTGTTTCGGTTGCCGGCTCACCGAAATTGCGGGTTTACGATACTGATTTTGGGTGGGGTAGACCGATAAAGAATGAGGTGGTTCACATCGGTGCTTATGGATCTTTCTCTTTCCATGAAAGTAGAGAAGAGGAAGGTGGAGTTCAAATTGGTGTAGTAGTCGAGCGTGACAAATTGCACCTCTTCAATGCCTTTTTTCAGCAAGGTTTGGATATCATACATTAAATTTTGTATTAATTTGTTTGGTTTCGTTTCCTTTTTGTCTTGTACTATGTTAGATGTGAGATTGTAATAGCACAACATACAAGATGTATCGAATAAGATCATTTCTATGCCGTTTAACTGAAATATGCCCAAAACATTTGCATTTTTAAGGTTGTAAGTTCGAGTGTGAGAGTCTTAATTGTAAGAACGCAGCTTGGGACATTTAAAGTGGTCGCCAATGTATGCGATATATATAAGGACTAATTGCATAAACGTCCCCTGAGTTTAAGTATAATTGCATGTATATGGAATTTTTACCCATAATTGCACAAACATCCCCTGTAATTAGTTGACTTCGTTAAATCTAACCATTGACCACAATTTTAACCAAAAAATGACTAAAGTGCCCCTAGTTACCTATTTTATTATTAATTATATATATACTTTATTTTTTTTTACAATTTATATATATACTTAAAATAATAATTTTATACAATACTTAATTTATTTATTTAACAATTTTTATAATCCATTTTTTAATCCATTTTTTACATTTTTATAATCCATTTTTTTTAAATAAATAAATTAAGTATTATATATAATTATTATTTTTAAGTATATATATAATTATTTTTAAAAATATATATATATATAATTATTTTTTTAAGTATATATATAAATTGTCAAAAAAAAAAAGAGTATATATATAATTAATTATAAAATAGGTAACTAGGGGCACTTTAGTCATTTTTTGGTTAAAATTATGGTCAATGGTTAGATTTAACGAAGTCAACTAATTATAGGGGATGTTTGTGTAATTATGGGTAACAATTCCATATACATGCAATTATGCCTAAACTCAGGGGACGTTTGTGCAATTAGTCCTATATATAAAATTAAAATAATCAGTTTGAGTTGCATTCCCATTTTTCAGATCTGAGATACTTAATTATAATAATGAAAAGAAAAAAAAAATAGTCTTATTGAGCTGTCATATGCCCTCCTTCCCAATTCCTGTGCGGGGCCCATTTGAAGACTTTCTCCCTCAACCGGTTTAAAGGCCTATCTTTTAATTGACCCGTGATATTGGGATCCCTAGAAAAATAAATAAATAAATGCTTGGAAATTTTAGGAGTGCATATAAGTAAAATTAGTCATATGATCATTTTTTTTTTTTTTTGATAGTAAGTAACTAACAGGTTACAATAACTGGAAACCTGATCCAGATGGTTACATCAACTGGGCACGATCGAGAATGGACATCGAAGCACAGCCCAGATTACAACTCCCGCACCGGGAGAGATCACCCACAAACAAGTGGGAAGAACACCCTCACAAAGAGGTACAAAATCCTCACAGAGAGGAACAGCTACCACCCACAAGGTGGACATAGAATAGAAGCTCAAATCCGCGCAAACCTTGACACTCTGGTGGTAGAGTCTCCAAAGGAGAGTCCATCGCCCGTAACGAGGTCAGTTGCAGGTTTCCGAACTCAAGCTGGAATTCAACCATTAAAACCAAAAGCCTCACAAAGAGGAACAGCTATAACCTAAAAGAAAACCAAAATGAAAACCTAAACTACCCCTCGAAGAAACGAGACCCAGACCGCCGGAAAACGTCCAAACCCCGGTGAAGATCCGGCTGGATCGAAGACCAGGAAGAGGAACAGCGCCAGTGAGATCCGGCTGGTCGTCCTAAAATTAACGATCTGATGGAAAAACCTCCTTATATATATATATATATATATATATAGTCTTTCTATTGTCAGTTCGTCCTAATAATAAATATATCAGGACGAAGAATGTGGACCACAGATTATGGAGAAGTTTTGACAAGTGTTTATACTTTGAGTCAAAGTATGTAAATCTAATTGTCTACATTCTTCGTCCTGATATATTTATTGTCAGGACGAACTGACAATAGAAAGTCTATATATATATATATATCTTCTTATTAATTTTAGATTTCTATAATTTCAGGATGATCTGATGGTATGACCTGATGATGTTCGAGAAACTAGTGAAAAGAAGATTGTTGTCGAAAACACTTTTGTGTTTCAATTCAGCTCAGAAACAGAATTTTGAACTTCGCAAATGCTAATTGACAAGGCCGTTCAAATACATATTACTAATTTACTAAAGGCGGATTTGTTGTTTTAGCCTTGGTTTCCTTTTTTTTTTTCTTTTTTTCGCTGTTTGTTCTACCTGTTGCATCAAAAAAAAAAAAAAAACTATTACTATTGTGCATGAACAAAGAGGCGTGACAATTTCTTGGATTAATTAAACTAAATGGTTTCTTTAAAATTATTTTATAATAGTTTAATTTAATCACGGTTTAAATTTGATTTATAAATAGTTAATATTTGATTTTAAAATATTAAATATTGTATTAATATGATTGATGAGCTGCATTTATATTTATTTTAATCCTTTTAATAATTTTATTTAAGGACATATTGTAATTTTGAGAAAATCGATAATTTGGAGTGTATATACAGTTTTAAAAAGGTGTAAATAGTGTCACTCTAAATTTAATATTTTGATATGTTTTTGTAATTTTACTAATAGTTATTTAAGGGTATTAAATTTTATTCTAAAAAAATAATTATGTTAATTATAATTAATTGTTGAGATATTTACATAGAAAATACGATTATTAATGAAGTTATAATTAGAGCAAATTAGATGTAGCTTAGAGGAGGATTGTGATTTATATGTTGTACTATTTTCTTCCTCTAGTGGATTAATCAGACAACGGTTTATGCCTATGAGAGAACTTGATGTAATATATAAATGGGTTTTATTGAAAAGTAACCCTTTTGGGAAGGTGGAATTGAAAACTAACTCATTTTTTAAAAAATTGCAAAACTAACTCTTTTGTGACAATATTACCCTTTTAAATGCATAAAATTACAATCCTATCAATACATTTGAAATCCCTTCCCTCTGTCTTTCAAATCGAACGCCTCTTAAAATTGAAAGAGCACCCAAACCTCTCAAAATCTCTCAAACAAACAAAACTCTTGAAATCTCCAAATCCCTAATCGACCAACCTTCTTCAACAGCGTGGAGGACGACGTTGCGACGCACCTTGAAGACGACGACGACGACGACGGCCCGACTGACCTTGAAGACAACGACGGCGGCGAGACTCACCTTGAAGACGACAACGGTGCGATTGACAGAGGTTGAAGATGACTGACAGACAACATCAACCTAAGGTGAATGGAACAAATCCCTAATTTCCCCTTGGTTGTGTGTTTTATTTAATTAGAACAAATCCCTAAAGAAATTGTTCAATAATTCAAATCCCTAATTTCAATTACCACCCTAATTTTATTTTGGAGTTTCAAAAATCCCTAATTTGACTGACAAATTTGATTTTGGAGTTTCACAAAATGATAATTTCCCTTGAATGGGCTCCGATTCAGTAAATGTTAATGGTTAAGCAGATACAACTCATTTTTGTCTCTTAATTTATTGATAACTGTTGCTGTTGTTGTTGCTGCTGCAGTTTTTTGTTTGGTTGTGCTTGGTAGGATGCAGTCTTCTGCTGGTTGTTGCTGCTGCAGTTTTTTGTTTGGTTGTCTGGCGTGTTTCTCTGCTGGGTGTGTGCTTGCTCTGTTTTTTGCTTTGGTTTTGGGTGGGCTGAGTGTGTCTTTTGTTGGCTGTTGTTTGGTTCCTTTTGTTGGTACTCTTTTTGTGTGACTTTTGGCCTTTAATAAAATTCAGCTGTTGAAATTTTTTTTTATTGATAACTGTCCATGCAGCTCTCTTTTTGGAAACAAATTATCAGGCAACATACCCAGCCATTTGGGGAATATTACTAGTCTCATATATTTGTAAGCTTTGATTTCTTGGGTGACACAAATTTTTTTGATGATTGCTAGCTGGGCCTATAAGAATTGATCATAATTGATTTTCCTCCACATTGAGTTACTCAATGTGAATTTGGTTTAGTTAGGATTTTATCAAGTTGGCATTGCCGTAGTTTCCAATTTCTAGCCTGTATTCTATTGTCAAGTTAGTATATGTAGCTTTTGGTTTAATTTTGGCATTTACTGATCAAACATTTGCTATATTGCTGGGTTTTGAATGTTTTGAATGTTTTGAATGGATCTTGTTAGTGGTTGTGTGAGGTTTGGTAATTGTATTTTGGAATTCCCAACGGGCGTTTGGAATTCCCAACGCCCGTTTGGAATTCTAAACCGCCCGTTTGGAATTCCAGACGCCCGTTTGGAATTCCAAACCGCCAGTTGGGAATTCCCAACTCCCGTTTGGAATTCCCAACCGCCAGTTGGGAATTCCAAATGCGGGAATTCCAAACGCCCGTTGGGAATTCACAACGCAGTTTCAAAAATCACCTTAAATTGTTTATTCGGTTAAAACATGTGTACTTATACTAATTTCTTATGGTTTTATCTTATATTTCAGGATAATTAAATGGGAGAAGAGGTGGATTTGATACTAAAAGTTGCAGAGCATTTCCCGGCGAAAATTCACAGCACTTCGTCAACGGCTGCTATAAAGTTGATTAAGGAGAAGTTGACGGAGGTCCAACTATCGGATGGACAACATGCTTTGGGAAACTTCTTGATATGAATTTTCATAGGGGCTGCTGTTGCTGCTGTTAAATTTCTACATTTATTCAATGTTGGGGCTGAACTGATTTTGAGATGTATATAAATATGGATGTTTATGGCAATGTGCTTGATGTTTTATTAGACCAAGATATATAAAGAGAAGTAGATAATTGCACCATCGATAGAATTGGACCGGTGTATCTTTTTTTTACTTTTTTTTGTCTTTAATTTATAAATTGGAAGCAAAATGAAAACAAAAAACAACTGTTAAATCATATGTTCAGATGACAGAAATGAATCAGAAACAGAAACAGAAATGAATCCGAGCCTTGAGTGCTTCACAGTCCAATTAATGAATCAGAAACAGAAATGTAATTACATAAAATTTCATGGCTCAAATTGAATTTTAGGATTATAAATACAATTATTGACATGAAGTGATGAACCAAGTCATATATTGTGTAAGTAGTACAGTACATGAAGGCAGTCTTGTATTTGCTTCCTGCGAGTAGAAACATTGAACAAGATTAATGCTCACTATCGATCATAGAAATATATAAAGCTTTAAGGAATAAATGCATAGCAACAAATCAGACTTTATCCATGCAACCCACCTTTCAACTGCATAGGAAATTTATTATTAAATTCCTAAACAAATATTATAAATTCATGGTATATTGAATCTACAAAATATTATGAATCCAAACACTGTTTGGAAATTCCCAACAGGCGTTAGGAATTCTGAATTTCCAAACAGCAGTTAGGAATTCCCAGGAATTCCCAACAGGTGTTAGGAATTCCCAACGACAGTTAGGAATTCCAAACGGCTGTTAGGAATTCCCAACAGGCGTTTGGAATTCCCAACAGCAGTTAGGAATTCCCAATAGCAGTTAGGAATTCCAAACGGTGTTAGGAATTCCAAACGGCTGTTAGGAATTCCCAACAGGTGTTTGGAATTCCTAACGGCTGTTATGAAATTTCTAACGGGTGTTGAGAATTCCTAACGCTTGTTGGGAATTTCCAAACAGTGCTGGACACATTCCAAAAAAATTATTTCAATTGTCTAGATTCAATACTATAATGTAAAATCAACCACAACAACATCAAATTCAACCAAGACTCATGCTCTATTACATTCATGTAAGCTATTTTCACAAAAATAATGAACCATAATACACAAATCTAAGTAAATAACACATTTTACAAATAAATAAACTAAAAATTTAGGTTGTGAAGTTTAAATTGACCACAACAACATCAAATTCAACAAAGACCCATGCTCTATTACATCCATGTAAGCTATTTTCACAAAAATAAAGAACCCTAATACACAAATCTAAGTAAATAAGACATTTTAACAAGAAATAAACTCAAAATTTAAGGATAAACTTTAAATTGATCACAACAACATCAAATTCAATCAAGACCCATGCTTTATTATGTAAATGTAAACTATTTTCACAAAAATATTACACAAATTCAAGTAAATTGGAATTTCGGAGTGTAAAAGTTCAAAAAAAAAAAAAAAAAACCCACCTCAAAGCTTCAATGGAAGGAACCCTTGTGGAGTTGCTCAATGGTGGAGTTGCTTGTTTCTACTTGCTCAATGGTGGAGTTGCTTAATTTGTACTTGCAAAGGAAGAGAGAGCAAAAGAAAAAAAAAATTTGAGAGGAAGAAGAAGTGAGAGTCGCAGGTCTGTGGTGGTGAGGAGAGGAAGAAGTGAAGAAAATAAGGAAATAAGATGTATAGAATGAGTTAAAGAGAAAAGTTAGTAAGTAAGGGTAAAATTGTACTTACGCATGAAAAAAGAGTTAGTTTTGCAAGTTTTTCAAAAATGAGTTAGATTTCAATTCCAACCTCCCAAAGGGGTTAGTTTTCAATAAAACCCTATATAAATTATCAATACCATATAAGTTAAATCTAGTGGTTTGTGTCCCACATTTTAAAATAAGTGGTCCATTCTTTCATGGGTTCATTGAATATTTGAATTGACTACTTGAATATAGCTAAAGGGACTGAAGTCTAGAGATACATATTTAGGGAATGAGAATGGATATAGGTCTCTCCATCAATTAGCATTACACAAGTGATCCTTTTACCTATGTGGTTCATATTTAGCATTATAGTCTTTTACTTTGTTCTTTGGAGATTATAAATTTGGTTCAAGTGGATGTTAGGTATAACAAGTTTATTTTGAAAAACTAGAAATGAAAAAAGATGCAAAAATAAAAATAAAATAAAATAAAAAATGTACAAGAAGTCAAGAACGACCTAAATTTGAAGAGTAAGTACCATAATATTAGATAGAGGAAGAGATGTGGACAGAGATTGAGAGAGAAGCATATGGTTTATACGGTGGTTGGAGGACACAGAGAGTACATTATTGATTGGTAATATGTCCGGGAATCTTACAGAGATGGATCAATTTTTGGAAACATCGCTTTCAGTGGACTGTGGACTCCACAGCTAAAAATCAAATCTACAAACAAAAAGTTTTTTTAAAGATTAAAAAAAAAAAAAAAAAACATACCTTAATTTTGGAAAAATGAATTGGTTCCGGGTCAGTATGACCCCGTCAACAATACATAAATGAACCTGACATATTTCTTAAAAAAAAAAAAAAAGAACTGGAACATACAAGTTATTCTAAAAAAACTGAGTTGGAACTGGAACTGGAACTGGAACTGGAACTGGGACTGGAACTGGAACTGGAACTGGAAGATAGGATTGTGTGCAACTGAGTTGGAGAAGCGACTAACTGAGTTGATTGACTCAGAGATGGGAAAATTCATGGCGATGAGAGAAGTGATGCTGTGTTGACCTCATACAATGACTCTCCTTCTTGCATTGAGTTATAGCTGCTTGGAGTTTGAGGTTTTGTTTTGCATTTTTTTTTCTTTGAAAAATATTTTCGTGTTTTCCATGGTTGCTTGGTTTGGATTACTTGCGTTTGACCTTTTTTTTTTGCTGGATTTGATTTAGTTCTTGTTCATGTATTTTTTATTATTATTTTTTGGGTTTGGTTTAGATGTTGTTCTTGCAATATATATTTGTAATCTGCATCTTCAATTCAGTGATTCAATATTTTTATTTTGTTTGGTTGATGAGAAAATGTAAGAGAAAGTGACAAGAAAAATGGAAGAAAGAAAGGCAGTGTCTGACTGTCTGAGTGATTTTGATTTTTGATTTTTATTTTTTTTAAATGCTTTTCAATGAATGAGATTAGGAGATGGATGGGGTTGTTGAAAAATATCGGCGAAGAGATCTAGAATCCAGATTTTTTTTTTTCTTTTTGTATTTTTAATCTTTAATTTTTAAAATTTTTAAAATTTTTTTGTTTTTCAACGGTGGAGATTGTATGGATGGAGATCCATATTTTTAAAATTAATTAATTAAGTGTATATATATATATTAAAAAAAAAAAGTGGACACAAAGACCATTTTACCCCTCAGTCGTTAACTTCTAACGGCAACCCACTAACTGCAGGGTATGTTTATATAATTATAGGTAAGAGTTTCATATATGTGCAATTATACCTAAACTTAGTTGACTTTTGTGCAATTAGTCCTTTTTTTTATAATAAATAAATCCTTGATATCAATATATCATACACCTGTGAATCTTAGAGAGAGGTATTACAATAAATTCTCTAACACCCAACAGTAAGGTTAGACCTATTAAGGGTCTATCGAGAGTCTGAGATCTACTAAGATCAAATAGTATATGTGCGGCAAAGAATCTATTCCCAAAATAAGAGATATATTTTTACATAACACCATGAGGAAAACACTTCGTGTATATATATTCTTATAAAATACATATTGTGGGACTTGAACCCTCATCACATGTTAGTGATGGGGTGCAATACCGAGCTTAAGAGGTGAGGTGCCGGCCAAGTTGTGCAGCACTACTTTTCTTGCTTTATTTTGTTATTTTTATTCGAGGACACTCATTTGAAAAGGAGAAATATTCAAAGTCACTAAAACCTTTTAAAATGAAGATGATTTATATCATAGTTCTCTTTGTCACTACAACTTTTTTAATATCAAATATTAATAAAGTTTTGAATACATACAACATTACAACTGCAACATCATCCTTATACTCAGTGTACATCACTTGGTAATAATTTATATGACATGCCATAGTAATATTTTACAAATTTTTTTTCCAAGATCTGACGTGCATAATTGAAAAACAACTTGGACTTACCTGTCTCACTTTAATCGATTTCAGTGGACTTTAATAGTTTATACAGTACTGTTTTCTTGTTGACAAATGACAAATAAAACAAGATAGATTGTTTAATTAAGATCACCGAATAGTCCAAATCATTTAACAATTCAATTAGATCTTGAAAAATCGTATTCATTTCAAGTTTTACTTTTCCTCTTAAAGGTTCAATACCACAATTTCCCTAGTATCAGAAAATGGCAGCTCAGGCAATTAGCACAGACAAAGTTATTGATCAAAGCAAGGTTGCGCCACCGCCAGGCTCCGTCTCAACAACCACAGTTCCTCTAACTTTCTTTGACATGGCTTGGCTTTTCTGTTGTCCCGTGCAGCGAATTTTTTTCTTTGAATTCTCTTGTCCTACGCTTCATTTCACACAAACTATTCTTCCCCATCTCAAAGAATCTCTATCTCTAACTCTCCGTCACTTCTTTCCGTATGCTGCCAATCTCACTTGTCCTCCACCACCTTACGAGCCCTATATTATTTACAACCAAGGAGACGGCGTTCATGTACCCGTCGTTGAATCAGACACCGATTTTAACCATCTTGCAGACAACCATGCACGAGATGTTAAAACACTTCGATCTCTTGTCCCAAAACTGCCATCTACACGTTTGTCATCGGACACCACCCATGTGATGCCTGTTATGGCCATTCAATTTACTGTATTTCCAAACTCAGGAATTTCAATTGGTATGACGTTTAATCACGTGGCGGCTGATGGAAGGAGTTTCAATCACTTCATGAAATTTTGGGCATCAGTTAATAGTTCAAAAGCAGAGGACTTGACTTCCCTTTCATTGCCTTACCATAATAAAAATATAGTCAAGGATACGAATGGACTCTCATCTATGTTCCTGGAACAATCGCGTAGTTGGGAGACTAGCTCTGTTGTAAATTATCCTTCAGGCAATCTTCTGGTCACTTTAGTGATAAATCGTGAGAAAATTGAGCAACTGAAGCATTGGATTGCAACTCAAAGCGAAAACGACCATATACGCATCACAACATATGTGGTGACATGTGCTTTCATGTGGGTTAATTTAATGAAGTTACAAGAGAAAATTAATGGTAGTTTACACGATGATACATGTTACAATTTCATTTCTGTAGCTGACTGTAGAGAACGGTTTGAGTTTTCAATGATACCAGGAACTTACTTCGGTAATTGTCTGGCAAACTTTTTCGTATCAGCTAAAAGAAGAGAGCCAATGGAAGACAGCGGGATTGTTGTTGCTGCAAAAACTATTGGAAGAAAATTAAGTGAATTGGGTAAAGGACCATTGGTAGGGGCAGAGAATTGGGTGTCAGAATCGGAGAAAGTAGTGAGAAATGGGCGTCTTGTTACGGTTGCCGGCTCACCGAAATTTCGGATGTACGAGACTGATTTCGGGTGGGGAAGACCCAAAAAGATTGAGGTGGTTCACATTGGTGTTTATGGATCTTTCTCTTTCCATGAAAGTAGAGAAGAGGAAGGTGGAGTTCAAATTGGTGCAGTAGTCGAGCGTGACAAATTGCACCTCTTCAATGCAGTTTTTCAGCAAGGTTTGGATATCATCCATTAAATTTTGTCGTTAATTTGTTTGGTTTCGTTTCCTCTTTGTCTTGTCAGATGTTAGATGAGATATTGTAAGAGCACAACATACAAGATATGCCGAATAAGATCATTTAATCATTTCTATGCAGCTTAACTGAAATATGCCCATAACACTTGCATTATTAAGGTTAAGGTTGTGAGTTCAAGTGTGAGAGTCTTAACGGTAAGAATGTATGTGACATTTCAATGAGCCGCCGAAAGATTGCTGTGCAGCACTTGCGAGTTGTTGCGTGTCGGAGGTGTTAGGGCATGTGAGGGCGCGTGGGACATTTTTTTAGGGCCCGATTTGGCATGTTAAACTCCTGAAAGACATGGGAAAATGTGTGGAGTCGGTTTTCTAGTTGGAGAAGGTTTTGTTTCGGGAATACTTGTTAGGTGGTTTCCAACTGTTTATAGGAGTCTAATTCCTTAGAGATCAAGAATAGTGACCCTATAAATAGTGATGTTTATTCTTTGGATGATAACACTTAGAGAGACACCTGGGAACACTGGAGAGTGGGTAAATCTGTGGAGTGAGACCCCGCGAAGATCCGAGGGAGACCTCAAGGGGATATCCGGGTGAGGGGAGACCCGTGAGGAGATTAATGGAGTATCTGGGGGTGCACTCAAGAAAGACCTAGAGAGTGCTATGAGCTGAGAGTTAGGACGTAAGCTCGGTTGTGAGCTTGGGGGCTCAATAAGACTTAGTTGTAATTTTGGTTTGGGGTTAGAGAAAGAATATTGGAATTGTGCTATTTAAACTTAACTTGTTAAACTAGTGTTACTTTTAAAAGTCAATAAAAAAAAAGTGTTATTTCTCCTTATTTCCACTGTATAAATAAATAAATAAATATATGGGAGAACTTTAAAATTAGCCAAAAAATTAGTGGGTTTATTGTTTTTGTCAAAGATTATCATTTTTATTGTTTTTGTAAAAATATCCACTTTTTCGATAAGATTGCCCTTCTTTTTAAAAAAAAAAATTCTTTTTTTTTTCTTCTTCTTCTTCCCGAAAAAAAAAAAACAACTTTTTTTCTCTATTTTTTTTTCTTTTTCTTCTTCTTTTTCCCAGACCTCCATCTTCTTCTTCTTCTTCCCGGATGTGTTTAATTGTGTTTCTTGGTGTGTTTAATTTGGTCTTGCCCTGGTGTGTTTAATCAGTGTTCTAGTAAGCGCTAGGCGCTAGTCGGGCGGAGACCCAGCACCTAGCGCCTAGGCCGATTAGTCGGTGATTAATCGGAAAACACAATTACAAACAAATTCAACATTGAAGACACAATCCATAAATATCAAATCCACAAATATTAAATCCAAAGAAAATTCAAATCCAAAGACAAAATTGGCCCAATTTAATAGTTGAAAACTAATTGTAAAAGTGGCCCAAGTGGCCCAGTTCGCCAAGGAGCCCAACAGAGAGTTCAAAGTTAACCTTAAAACTCTTGTTTTCCCTTTTGTCTGCAACTGTCCAAAATTCCCCAAAATCCTCTCAAATCCCTGTCTTCTTCTTCTTCGACAAAACCTTAAATCCCTAAAATTAATCTCCAAATTTCATCAATCATCTTCTTTGAAATGTTTGTTTGATGATTTAGAAAGAGAGGAGAGGGTACCTGACAACAGACCGGCGAACTGGAGACGGCGGCGACGGAAGACATAAGCTTTCGGCGACCTCGTTCGTCCCTAAATTCAAATCTGTTTGCTTTTAATAAAATTAACAGTTCAACAAACCTGCTTTTTTTAAAAACAACCTCATTTTTGTCTGTGTTTGGGTTTGTTTCATTTGTTCTCTTCCCTTGTTTTTTCCTTGTTTGTTGTTGTGTTTTGGTTTTCAGTTTGCTGGTGGGGTGTGTTGTTTTTGTTTTGATGTCTCCTTTGCTAGCTGTAATTAGCAGTTCAGACGAAAAAAAAACGAGGTCGTTTTTGAAAAAAATAGGCTAGGCGGGGTCAAAGCCGTTGACTGCCGTCTGGCCGACTTGCCGATTAGTCGGCGACTACCCCGATTAGTCGGCCACCGCCTAATTGCTCAGATTTTCCCTATTTCGCTTCAGTTTCCAACCGCCTAACCGTATTGGACCGATTAATCGGCCTAGGCGGCCGACTACTAGAACACTGTGTTTAATTGATTTTCCATGGTGTGTTTAATTGGTCTGTCCTGGTGTGTTTAATTGGGTTGTCGTGATGTATTTAATTGATTTACATCTGGTGTGTTTAATTGGGTTACCGTGGTGTGTTTAATTGGGTTGCCCTGGTGTGTTTAATTGATTTACACCCCGGTGTGTTTAATTAGGTTGCCGTGGTGTTTAATTGATAGCCTGGTGTGTTTAAATAAAATGAAATCTGAAAATTTTGTTTAAAAAAAATATAATCTGAAATTTTGTTTTAAAAAAAATCTGAATTTTTTTTTTTTAACAAAATCCAAACCCAAACCCAAACCCAAACCCAAACATAACTCTCACCATTCATAAAAACAACCACAAACTGGAAAAAAACGAGATCTGAAAAAAAAAAAAAAAAAATGAAATCTAAAAATTAAACACAACCACAACCCAAACTTTAACACAACCACAAAAATAAATAAATAAATAAATAAATAAACAAAATGAAATATGGAAATTTTGTTAGCAAAAAAACCAAATCTGAAATTTTTGTTTTAAAAAAAAAACCTGAATTTTTTTCAAAAACTTGGAAAAAAACGTGATCTGAAAAAAAAAAATTAAAATAAAATCTGAAAATTAAACACAACCACCTCAAACTTAAAATTTTGGAAAATCAAACAACAAAAATCTGGAAAATCAAATCTGAATTTTTTTTTAATAAAACCCAAACCCAAACACAACTCCTATCATTCATAAACACAACAACCACCCTCAAATCTGGAAATTTTCTTTGAAAAAAAAAAACGAAATCTGAAATTTTTTGTTTAGAAAAAAAATCTGAATTTTTTTAAAAAACCTGGAAAATAACGTGAAAGAAAAAGAGAAGAGAGGAGAGAAGAAACGACGGAGAATAGAGGAGAGAAAGAGAGAAGAAGGAGAGAAGGCGTGAGAGAGAAAAGGAGGGAGAGAAAGAACAAAAAAAAAAAAGTTTATGCAGAAAATGAGAGAGAAAAGGAGAGAGAAGAGGTAAAGAAAAAAAATTAGGAGCAATTATGTCTTCACTCTTCATAGTTATTTTGATGACAAAAATAATAAAAATGATAATGTTGGACAAAAACAATAATGCCTCATAAATTTTGACTAAAAATGCATATTTCCTTTAAATATATATAATAGTTCAATAGTTTATAAAGCATGATAGATTATTTAATTAAGATCACCGAATAAAGAGCCGGCCATATAGCCCAAATCATTTAACAATTCAATTAGATCTTGAAAAATCGTATTTATTTCAAGTTTTTCATTTCCTCTTAAAGATTCAATATTTCAATACCACAATTTCCCTTTGTATCAGAAAATGGCAGCTCAGGCAATTAGCATAGTCAGAGTTATTGATCAAAGCCAGGTTGCGCCACCGCCAAGCTCTGTCCCCACAACCACAGTTCCTCTAACTTTCTTTGACATGGCTTGGCTTTTCTGTTGTCCCATGCACCGAATTTTTTTCTATGAATTCTCGTGTCCTACACTTCATTTCACACAAACTATTCTTCCCCGTCTCAAAGACTCTCTGTCTCTAACTCTCTGTCATTTCTTTCCGTTAGCTGCAAATCTCACTTGTCCTCCACCACCCGCCCTATATTATTTACAACCAAGGAGACGGCGTTCATGTAACCGTCGTTGAATCGGATGCCTTTAACCATCTTGCAGGCAACCATGCACGAGATGTTAAAACACTTAGATCTCTTGTCCCAAAACTGCCATCTACAAATATGTCATCGGACACTACCCATGTGGTGCCTATTATGGCCATTCAATTTACTGTATTTCCAAACTCAGGAATTTCTATTGGTTTAACGTTGAATCACGTAGCAGCTGATGGAAGGAGTTTCAATCATTTCTTGAAATTTTGGGCATCGGTTCATAGATCAAAAGCAGAGGACTTGACTTTCCTTTCATTGCCTTACCATAATAAGGATATAGTCAAGGACCCGAATGGACTCTCGTCTATTTTTTTGAAAGATTGTCGGAGTTGGGAGAACAGCTCTGTCGGAAATGATCCTTCAGGCAATCTTCTGGTCACTTTAGTGATAGATCGTGAGAAAATTGAGCAACTGAAGTGTTGGATTGCAACTCAAAGCGAAAACGACCAAGAATTAGCACAAATACGCATCACGACATATGTGGTAACATGTGTTTTCATGTGGGTTAATTTAATGAAGTTACAAGAGAATATTAATGGTAGTTTACACGATGATACATGTTACAATTTCATTTCTGTAGCTGACTGTAGAGAACGGTTTGAGTTTTCAATGATACCAGGAACATACTTCGGCAATTGTCTATCATACTTTTTCGTATCGGCTAAAAGAAGAGCGCTAATGGAAGAAAGTGGGATTGTTGTTGCTGCAAAATATATTGGAAGAAAATTAAGTGAATTGGGTAAAGGGGCATTTGTAGGGGCAGAGAATTGGGTGTCAGAATTGGAGAAAATAGTGAGAAATGGGCGTCTTGTTACGGTTGCTGGCTCACCGAAATTGCGGGTTTACGATACTGATTTTGGGTGGGGTAGACCGATAAAGAGTGAGGTGGTTCACATTGGTGCTTATGGATCTTTCTCTTTCCATGAAAGTAGAGAAGAGGAAGGTGGAGTTCAAATTGGTGTAGTAGTCGAGCGTGACAAATTGCACCTCTTCAATGCCGTTTTTCAGCAAGGTTTGGATGTCATCCATTAAATTTTGTTGTTGATTTGTTTGGTTTTGTTTCCTCTTTGTTTTGTACTATGTTAGAAGAGATAGTGTAAGAGCACAACATATATACAAGATGTGCCGAATAATATCATTTAATCATTTCTTTGCAGCTTCACTGAAATATGTCCATAACACTTGCATTATTGAGTGTTATTATTAAGGTTGTGAGTTCAAGTGTGAGAGTCTTAACGGTAAGAATGTATGTGACATTTCAATGAGCTGCCGGAAGATTGCTGCGCATCACTTGTGAGTTGCTGCGCGTCGGAGGTGTTAGGGCATGTGAGGGTGCGTGAGACATGTTTTTAGGGTCCAGTTTGGCATGTTGAACTCCTGAAAGACATGAGAAAACGTGTGGGAGTCAGTTTTCTAGTTGGGGAAGGTTTTGTTTCGAGAATACTTGTTTAGGAAGGACTTGTTAGGTGGTTTCCCACTGCTTATGGGAGTCTGATTTCTTAGAGACCAAGAATAGTGACCCTATAAATAGTGATGTTTATTCTCTGGTTGATAACACTTGAAGAGACACCTGGGAGGATCATAGAGTGGGTAATCCGTGGAGTGAGACCCCGCGGAGATCCAGGGGAGACCTCAAGGGGATATCCGAGTGAGGGGAGACTTGGGAGGAGATTAATGGAATATCTGTGAGTGCACTCAAGAGGTACCTAGAGAGTGCTATGAGTTTAGAGTTAGGATGTAAGCTCGGTTGTGAGATTGGGGGCTCGGTAAGACTTAGTTGTAATTTGGGTTTGGGGTTAGATAAAGAATATTGAAATTGTCTAGTTGTAACAATTTTCTACATAATGATATTTTTCTCTTGTCGTCCTGACAGCCGTGGTTTTTCCCTGTTTTGGGTTTTTCACGTAAAATTGTGTGTTGTGTGATTGGATTCTCTCATCTTATTTTCTGCTAGTAGCCATTATTTGTTATGTGTTGATTATTAGGCATGCGCTTCCGCGTCACATTTTCCTAACAGAACAGACCCCATTGGTCCTCTATCAATAGAGGTTTTTGAAAGAAAAAAAATCAAACCTAAAAGTGGCATAAAAAAATAAAATAAAATAAAGTAACAAAAGAAGAAGGTTAGGATATTTTTTATCAATCGGTGCTATTTAAACTTAACTTGTTAAACTAGTGTTAGTCTTAAAAGTTAATATAAAAGAGTGTTATTTCCCAATATTTTCACAATTTAAATAAAATAAATATATATATATGTTGTAAATTAAATTAAAATAGCATATAATATAATAGAAATGAGATGAAGAAAAAATGAAATGAAATAAGAGATGAGGAGCAAGAGAGAGATGGGCGAGAGAGATATGAGAGAATAAATATATTGTCTTCTTTTATTTCAAGTGAGTGTCAGGATAACAACAAAACAAATATTTACAATAGAATGCCATATATATAGGCAAACAATCAAAGGGGGTCTTATTGTAATTTCACCAAAGACTTATACATTAAGCTAGAAGTGAATGGCTCCCTTTTCTCCACGTGTGTTGTTGTGTTCAAGAAGCCAAGAAGAAAAGTTTGGTGGAAAGCCACACATGTGTCACAACACTCCCCCTCGGATTTTCACCACTTATATTTAATTTGCTAGGAAAAACCTAGTGGGATAAAAATCTTAGCAAAAATATATACAATGATCTTCTGGATCAAGTGGTGTGGACGTGTTCAGAACTGCCTCATTAAAACCTTTCCGGTAAAACCCAGTGGGATAAAATCTGGTAGAAGGAAAAAGAGTACAGTACACATATGTCCATTCAAAATTTTGCTCCCCCTGACTGAACACTCCCCCTGAACAAAACTTTAACATCAATCCTGTAATTTATAAAGCCGACGCATGCCAATTCCATATACCAGTTTCTCAAAAGTTGATATAGGCAATGCTTTGGTAAACAGATCTGCCAGATTATCTGTAAACTGTATTTGTTTAACATCAACTTGTCGGCTCTATTGAAGTTCATGAGTATAGAAGAATTTAGGAAAAATATGTTTGGTTCTATCTCTTTTGATATAGCCCCCTCTAACTTGAGCGATACAAGCCGCATTATCTTCAAATATCGGTGTAGGCATTTATGTAGATAATAAAAATCCACATGTATTTTGAATATGATAAATAACTGACCTTAGCCACATGCATTCTCGGCTTGTTTCATGAAGTGTAAGGATCTCAGAATGATTAGAGGATGTAGCAACAAGAGTTTGCTTTGTAGAGCACCAGGAGATTGCTGTGCCATTATATGTAAAAACATATCCCGTTTGTGAACGGGCTTTATGGGGATCAGATAAATACCCGGCATCAGCATAACCAATTAAACCTGAAAAGTTGTTAGATTTTGAATAATATAATCCTAAATCTTTCGTTCCACGAAGATAACGAAAAAGATGTTTAATCCCATTCTAATGTCTCCGAGTTGGTGCTGAATTGAATCTAGCAAGCAAATTCACTGAAAATACGATATTTGGTCTAGTACATTAAGCCAGATATAATAAAGCACCAATTGCATTAACATATGATACTTCAGGACCAAGTATCTTTTCACCATCTTCAAGTGGCCGGAATAGATCTTTCTTAGGATCAAGATTTATAACAATCATGGGGGTACTTAATGGATGAGCATTGTCCATATTAAATCTTTTCAGGATCTTTTCGATATATGTTGATTGATGGATAAGTATTCCGTCTGATTTATGCTCAATCTCCAGGCTGAGACAATATTTTGTCTTCCCTAGGTCTTTCATTTCAAATTCTCTTTTCAAATATTCAGCAGTGTTCAGGCGCTCTTCAGGAGTTCCAATTAAATTCATATCATCAACATAAACTGCTATAATAACAAATCCAAATTCTGATTTCTTTATGAAGAGCACATGGGTGTATAATATAATTAGTATACCCTTATTTTGTCAGATATTTACTGAGACGATTACACCACATCCGTCTAGATTGTTTTTAATCCGTATAAGGATTTTTGTAGGTTCATGAAATACAGATTACGAGATCTCGGTTTACATGCTTCTGACATTTTAAATCCTTCCGGGATTATAAATATCTGCATTGAGTGAATCATATAGATAAATGATTACTACACTTAAAAGACGTATTTCAAACCTTTTAAAGGCAGCCAAATTTATCAAAAATTCGGAACGTAATCGTATTCATTACTATTGAATACTAAGTTTCTGTGAAAAACCTTATACTACGAGTCGTGCCTCATATCTTACGATCTCGTTTTTCTCTTCACGTTTCCGTATAAAGACCTTTTAGTATCCAACTAGTTTGGCATCTTCAGGTGTCTGGAGAACTATTGGTCTAAATATTTTATTTTTGGCTTATGAAATCAATTCTTCTTGAATTGCTTCTTTTCATTTAGGCCAATCATGCCTTTTGTATACAATCATTGATATTATGAATATCATAATTATCATTTATAATTTCAGTAGCACTACTGTGTATAAAAATACATTATCAATGATTGTTTCTTTATGATTCCACATTTCTCTCATATGATTTATATAAATTTTCTCAATTTCAATATACTTGAATCTCTGTTGAGATTTCTTCCATTTCAATGGATTTAGTCACTTCAGGGACTTTGTGTCTCTTTAGATATATCTAACTCTTATAGATTTGATTTAGAGAAAGTGGATTTATTCATAACTCGAGTCTTGTTTACATTAGGATCCTGATAATTTATTTTCCTCTTCTGGGGACAATACATTTCAAAATAAAAGGTTTACAAACTTATGATATGCATCAGATGATTTATTTGTTGCATTTTACTCAAATCGTTCTTTAGGAACAATCACCCGGCCAGGGTTTATGAGATAGCAACTTATAAAATTTTGTCACTTTTAATATATCAAGTAACTGATTAATATTTATCTGATGATCAATTATCATTCGTATTTGAGTGATACGAAGATTGAAATGAGACACATTTATATATATAAAGAATCGAACTAGTATCTCTATTTTGTATAAGAGTGACTTTCCATTTATTCTTTCTGGAGACGCTTGATAATTGACTTTGCTAATCCATTCTGAATATGAACATGTGGAACTGGATGTTCAATATTAATTCCAACTGATCTGTAATATTCATCAAATTTCTTGAAAGTAAATTCATCAGCATTATCAAGGCGTATTGACTTAATCGGATGATCGGGAAAATGTGCCTGAAGCCTGATAATCTATGCAAGTAATCTTGCAAAATCAACATTGCATGTTGGTAAAAAGCAAATGTGTGACCATCTGATGGACGCATCAACTAGAACCATAAAATAGTTGAACGGTCCACTTGGTGGATGAATAGGTCCACATATGTCCCCTTCAATTCTTTGTAGAAATGACGGGGATTCAAAGCCAACCTTAGAGTGGGATGGTTTTATTACTAATTTCTCTTGTGAATATGCAGTACATAAATTTTCATGGGATAAAAAAAATCTTCTGGTTCTTTAATAGATGTCCGTGAGAATTTTTAATGATTCTACGCATCATTGTAGATCCTAGGTGACCAAGATGGTCATACCAAAGCATAAATATTTTTGGATCTGAGAACTTCTAATTCATAACTGTATAAACTTCTACACCTCTTATAAGAGTATAATATAATCCAGATGATAAAGCACGTAGCTTTTCCACAACGAGTTTCTGGCCTGAGTCATGAGAAGTAATGCACAGATACTCAATATTCTCATCATTTATTGTTTCTAGGTGATATCCATTACACCGTATACCTTTGAAACTAAGCAGATTTCTTCTGGATCTGCTTGAATATAAAGCATCATTGATACATATTTTAGTATTATTTGGTAACAATATCATGGCTCTACTGGAGCCTTCTATCAGATCTGCTGGATCTGATATTGTATTAACATTTGCCTTAAGCAGGGTTAAATTCAGAAAGTATTTCTGATTCCGTAAAATCGTATGTGTCGTTGCACTATCAGCTAGACATATATCTTTTGTATCTTACTTTTCAATATCACCTAATTTACCGTTTAAAAACATATCTATTAATAAAGAAAAATAAAGTGCATATTAAACAAAGTGATCAAAAGTATAAATATATAGATATGAAAATATATCACTTCATAAAACAAAATCATGAATCATATTGATTTTTTGAACTTCCAGCTCGACCATGAACTGCGGGTTCATAAAATTTAGAAAACTTCAGGTTTTAAATAGAAATTACAAATTGACTTTCTAGATGAAAGAATCGTAACTTGATCTAATTTAGAATTTCTGGTTCTAATAAACTTTGACATAAAAGTTTTAATATCACAATTTAAATTGAATTCAGAGCTTCAAGTCTGATTAGAACTTCATGTTCAAAACTTGAGAACTTCAAGTTCAGATTCAATACTTTGTATTCAAAATTAGAACTTCAGGTTCTATATAGAATTCGAATTTTGGAATTTCAAGTCCCAAGTATGACATTCATGTACATAGTAATGAATCCAGAATTCCATATTTTTACTGAAATTTAAAATTTTAGAACTTCAGTTTCTGATCGGTTTGTAAAACCGCGCTAACTTAAATATTATAATGATAAATCCAGAAACTTCAGATTCTGGTTAGTCAGTCAACCCGACCTTGGCTTAAATTCCAGAAACTTAACGATTGACCTAGTTAGGCTCAACACATAATTTATACAAATCCAGAAACTTTAGGTTCTGGTTAGTTCGCATACTCAGATACATAAATTGCATAAAATTAAATAGATGCATAAAATTAAAATAACAGATAATATAACAAAAATAAGATGAAGAAGAAGAACAAGAGAATAACAGTATGAGATAAAGTGGAGAGGGAGAAAATTTACAATTTGCTTTTATTGATGATTTCGGATTACATCCTAACCACACAATTTCAGCTGTGTAGTGATTTTGAATAAAACAGTATTATACTTAGAGACTGATCTAAAGTCTTGAAAGCCTAAATGTTGCCACTGATACCTGTCATTTGATAATGCAATATCGGGTTGGTTATCAAATCGATCTTTTAGTTCTTGCTATATAACTTCTGGTTCTGTGACAGTTAGGTATTGGGCTTTCAGTTCCTTATGCAGATGGTGACGGATAATAACCATGGCAGTAAATTTGTCTTGTTCATATACCTCGGCCCCATTTTCAATAGTGTAATACAGGCCTTCTGATTTTAGGAGTAATCTGACATTAATAACCTAGGACATGTAATTGTCCCCAGACACTTCTAGTGCAGCAAATTTTAAACTTGCAAGCTTTGACATTATTACAGCTTCTGGTTATCCGAAAATCACAATTGGAGTCAGAACTTCTGGTCTGACAAAAATTTGAGGAATTTAAACCTTCAAATATATAAAGGAATAATTGTAAGTAAATAAATCTAGAAGCTTCAGGTTCCGGTAATGATAAATAAATCCATAAACTTCAGGTTCTGGATGGGTGACCAAACTGTTTAAATAAAAATTATAAAATAAAATGCGTAATAATAAATGCGGAAAAAGTAAATCCAGAACTGCAGGTTCTGATAAGTTGGCATAGCCAATCTCATAAAAGCATATAAATAAATAAATGCAAGAAAGTAAATTGCATAAAAGTAAATAAAATGCGAGAAAGTAAATTACGTAAAAATAAAATGCAGGAAAGTAAATTCAGAACTGCAGGTTCTGGTATTAATAAATAAAAATCTGGAAGCTTCAGGTTCTAGTAATAATAAATTCAGAAACTTCAAGTTCTAGAAATAAATATAGGAACTTCAGGTTCTAGTGGTAATAAATTCAGAACTTCAGGTTCTGGAAATAACAGCATCGTACTGATAACGTGTTGTAAATTAAATTAAAATAACATATAATATAATAGAAATGAGATGAAGAAGAAATGAAATGAAATAAGAGATGAGGAGCAAGAGAGAGATGGGAGAGAGAGATATGAGAGAATAAATATATTGTCTTCTTTTAGTTCAAGTGAGTGTCAGGATAACAACAAAACAAATATTTACAATAGAATGCCATATATATAGGCAAACAATCAAAGGGGGTCTTATTGTAATTTCACCAAAGACTTATACATTAAGCTAGAAGTGAATGGCTCCCTTTTCTCCACATGTGTTGTTGTGTTCAAGAAGCCAAGAAGAAAAGTTTGGCGGAAAGCCACACATGTGTCACAACAATATATATATATATATATATATATATATATATATACAGTCTTTCTATTGTCAATTCATTATGACAATAAATATATCAAGACGAAGAATGTGGACCACAGATTATGGAAAAGTTTTGACAAGTGCATATTGTATACACTTTGAGTCAAAGTATGTAAATCTAGTGGTCTACATTTTTCGTCTTGATATATTTATTGTCAGGACGAACTGATAATAGAAAATCTGTATATATATAAATATAAATATATATGTACACACACACACAAATTTTCAAGTAAGGGAAATCCTTTACGGAATCGTCGATAGCTACCGGTAGCTATCAACTCCGTATGGGATATCCTGCACTGGAAAGTTACTATATATATATATATATATATATATATATATATATAGAGAGAGAGAGAGAGAGAGAGAGAGAGAGAGAGAGAGAGAGAGAGAGAGAGAGGTATTACAATAAATTCTCTAACACCCAACAGTAAGGTTAGACCTATTAGAGGTCTGTTGAGAGTCCGAGATCTACCAAGATCAAATAGTATATGTGTGGCAAAGAATCTACTCCCAAAATGAGAGATATATTTTCACATAACACCATGAGGAAAAAACACTTCGTATATATTTTCTTATAAAATATGCATTGTGGGACTTGAACCCTCATCACTAACGTGGATGGGGTGCAATACTGAGCTTAAGAGGTGAGGTGTCGGCCAAGTTGGGCAGCACTACTTTTATTGTTTTATTTTGTTATTTTTATTTGAGGACACTCATTTGAATCGGAGAAAAATTCCAAGCCACTAAAACCTTTTAAAATGAAGTTTGTTATTTATATCATAGTTCTCTTTGTCACTACAACTTTTTTAATAGGGAGAACTTTAAAGCTAGCCAAAAATCTAGTGGGTTTATTGTTTTTGTCCAAGATTATCATTTTTATTGTTTTCACCAAAATATCCACTTTTTGGACAAGATTGCCCTTCTTTATAAAAAAAAATAAAAAATTCTCTTTTTTTTTTTCCTTCTTCTTCTTCCCGAAAAAAAACTTCTTTTTTTCTCTATTTTTTTTTTCTTTTTCTTCTTCTTCTTCCCAGACCTCCATCTTCTTCTTCTTCTTCCTAGATGTGTTTAATTGTGTTTCTTGGTGTGTTTAATTTAGTTTTGCCCTGGTGTGTTTAATTGATTTTCCATGGTGTGTTTAATTGAGTTGCCCTAGTGTGTTTAATTGGGTTGCCATGGTTTGTTTAATTGATTTTTCATGGTGTGTTTAATTGAGTTGCTCTGGTATGTTTAATTGAATTACACCTGGTGTTTAATTGGGTTGCTGTGGTGTGTTTAATTGGTGGCTTGGTGTGTTTAATTGGGTTGCCCTGGTGTGTTTAATTGATTGACACCTGGTGTGTTTAATTATTCTAGTGTGTTTAATTGATTTACACCCTGGTGTATTTAATTGGGTTGCCGTGATGTGTTTAATTGATGGCCTGATGTGTTTAATTGGTGGCCTGGTGTGTTTAAACAAAATGAAATCTGAAAATTCTATTTGAAAAAAATCAAATCTGAAATTTTTTGTTTAAAAAAAAATCTGATTTTTTTTTTAATAAAACCCAAACTCAAACCCAACTCCCACCATTCATAAAAATACCACAACCTTGAAAAAAAAAATCGAGATCTGAAAATTAAACACAACCACAACCCAAACTTAAAAATCTGGAAAATCAAATCTGAATTTTTTTTTTAAATAAAAATCTGAAAGAATTTTTTTTTTTTAAACAAAACCCAAACCCAAACACAACTCCCACCATTTATAAACACAACAACCACCCTCAAATCTGGAAATGTTCTTTGAAAAAAAACGAAATCTGAAATTTTTTGTTTAAAAAAAATCTGAATTTTTTTTAAAAATCTAGAAAAAAACGTGAAATAGAAAGAGAAGAGAGGAGAGAAAGAGAATAAAAAGGAGAGAAGAAATGACGGAGAATAGAGGAGAGAAAGAGAGAAGACGGAGGAGAGAGGAGGAGAGAAAGAGAGGAGATGGAGAGAATGCGTGAGAGAGAAAGAACAAAAAAAAAGTTTCTGTAGAAAATGAGAGAGAAAAGGAGAGAGAAGAGGTAAAGAAAAAAAAATAGGGGTAATTATGTCTTCACAGCCATTTTGATGACAAAAACAATAAAAATGATAATATTGGACAAAAACAATAATACTCTTAATTTTTGACGAAAAAGACCTATTTCCTCTTTTTAATATCAAATATTAATAAAGTTTTGAATACATACAACATTACAACTGCAACATCATCCATATACTCAGTGTACATCACATGGTAATCAATTATAATAATCTATATGACTTGCCATAGTAATATTTTACACTCTTTTTTTTTTTTTCCAAGATCTGACGTGCATAATTGAAAAACAACTTGCTATATAATAATAATTTGCAGTTTAATAGTTTATACAGTAATGTTTTATTGTTGACAAATAAAACAAGATAGATTGTTTAATTAAGATCACCGAATAAAGAGCCGGCCATATAGTCCAAATCATTTAACAATTCAATTAGATCTTGAAAAATCGTTTTCATTTCAAGTTTTACTTTTCCTCTTAAAGATTCAATACCACAATTTCCCTAGTATCAGAAAATGGCAGCTCAGGCAATTAGCACAGACAAAGTCGTTGATCAAAGCAAGGTTGCGCCACCGCCAGGCTCCGTCTCAACAACCACTGTTCCTCTAACTTTCTTTGACATGGCTTGGCTTTTCTGTTGTCCCGTGCAGCGAATTTATTTCTATGAATTCTCTTGTCCTACACTTCATTTCACACAAACTATTCTTCCCCATCTCAAAGAATCTCTGTCTCTAACTCTCCGTCACTTCTTTCCGTATGCTGCCAATCTCACTTGTCCTCCACCACCTTACGAGCCCTATATTATTTACAACCAAGGAGACGGCGTTCATGTAACCGTCGTTGAATCAGATGCCGATTTTAACCATCTTGCAGACAAACATGCACGAGATGTTAAAACACTTCGATCTCTTGTCCCAAAACTGCCATCTGCACGTTTGTCATCGGACACCACCCATGTGATGCCTGTTATGGCCATTCAATTTACTGTATTTCCAAACTCAGGAATTTCAATTGGTATGACGTTTAATCACGTGGCGGCTGATGGAAGGAGTTTCAATCACTTCATGAAATTTTGGGCATCAGTTAATAGTTCAAAAGCAGAGGACTTGACTTCCCTTTCATTGCCTTACCATAATAAAGATATAGTCAAGGATACGAATGGACTCTCATCTATATTCCTGGAACAATCGCGTAGTTGGGGGACTAGCTCTGTTGTAAATGATCCTTCAGGAAATCTTCTGGTCACTTTAGTCATAAATCGTGAGAAAATTGAGCAACTGAAGCATTGGATTGCAACTCAAAGCGAAAACGACGAAGAATTGGCGCAAATACGCATCACAACATATGTGGTAACATGTGCTTTCATGTGGGTTAATTTAACGAAGTTACAAGAGAAAATTAATGGTAGTTTACACGATGATACATGTTACAATTTTGGTTCTGTAGCTGACTGTAGAGAACGGTTTGAGTTTTCAATGATACCAGGAACTTACTTCGGCAATTGTCTGGCATACTTTTTCGTATCAGCTAATGGAAGACAGCGGGATTGTTGTTGCTGCAAAAACTATTGGAAGAAAATTAAGTGAATTGGGTAAAGGACTATTGGTAGGGGCAGAGAATTGGGTGTCAGAATTGGAGAAAGTAGTGAGAAATGGGCGTCTTGTTTCGGTTTCCGGCTCACCGAAATTTCGGATGTACGAGACTGATTTCGGGTGGGGAAGACCCAAAAAGATTGAGGTGGTTCACATTGGTGCTTATGGATCTTTCTCTTTCCATGAAAGTAGTGAAGAGGAAGGTGGAGTTCAAATTGGTGTAGTAGTCGAGCGTGACAAATTGCACCTCTTCAATGCCGTTTTTCAGCAAGGTTTGGATATCATACATTAAATTTCGTATTAATTTGTTTGGTATATGTATAATGTTAGATGTGAGATTGTAAGAGCACAACATACAAAATGTGCCGAATAAGATCATTTCAATGCAAGTCTAACCAAAAGATGCCAATCACACTTGCATTATTAATTAAGGTTGTAAGTTCGACTATGAGAATCTTAATTGTAAGAATGTAGCTTGGGTATCTTTGGACATTTCACAAGTGGTCGTCAATACATGTGTATATATAAAAATAAAATTATAAGTTTCAAGTTGCATTCCCATTTTTCAGATCTGAAATAATTATAATAATGATAAAAATAATAATAATAATAATAATAAAAAGTCTTATTGAGCTGTCAAATGGCCTCCTTCACAATTCCTGTGCTGGGCCTATTTGAAGACTTTCTCCCTCATGTAGTTTAAGGCCTCAAATTGATCTTTTAATTGACCTGCGAAATTTGGACACCTAAAAAAAATAAAAAAAAATACTTGTATATCACTGTATATATTTTTTTGTATCTAGTATTATCTGTCCACCTATCTAAACCAGGTATTTTCAAGTATTTTTTTTTTAAGCTTTTTACTATCGGTAGGATTCAAGCCACTGACCTGGAAGTCATTTACCCGAATCTCGAGCTCGTCCACCTACCGTCTGAACTACGCCCCTGAAGGCTGCACACCCATATTCTTATTAATTTTAAATTTTTGAAGCGCATACAAGTAAAATTATCAATACCGTATAAATTATTAGAGAACTTGATGGAATATATAAACAATAATGCTAGAGGACTTAAAAAAGTGACCCAAATTTTGGACCAAAACCTATGTAGCAATATCACATGGGGTCTTTGGGAAGAGTGACGTGGGCCCATGTTGTATGTGATGTTACCATATAGGTTTGGGTCCAAAATTTGGATCACTTTTTTGGGTCTTCTAGCATTATTGATTATGATATGGTTTGATAAATAATATGTTGTTAACTGTTAAGTACAAGTCTCTAGTTCTGTACAACTTACATATCTCACGTTCAAATCTCCCCCCATCCCCAATACAAAAATAAATAAACAATATAGGAGTGGCGTGGGCCGCGTGGCACAAATGTGTCAATCCATGTTTTAAGAAACTAAAAACAAAGTACGAGACAGATGTAGGACTTGTAATTGATGAAATCCGGTTAGCTTTACAAGATATGTCTCGCTGTATTGTCAATTTTGCTTCTAAATATTCAAATTTTGTTCCTCACAATTTAGCAAAATTTGCTTTGTCCATCGATGAGAATCAAGTTTGGCCGTAGGAATACTCTCCATGAATTAGGAAGTGTTTAATGGATGATTTTCCAAATTGTGTAATGTTCGTTTTCTAATAAAATTCCTCTACTTAAAAAATATATATATAATTAAAAGAGTTACCATATTTGTACCCCCTAAAGAACCATATGTGTAGATAAGATGAGGTTAATCTGGTTGTTTACCCTTCACACCTACATTATAAGGTTGTGGGTTCGAGTCTATCCCCACCCTAATCCTAAATTATTGTGATATTTAAATATATATAAAACATGTATGGTAATTGGTATACACACCTCATAAAAAATTTCAAAACACAATGGCAATATGGGCTACAACCCGGTGACAGGATACAAACACAACACGATATTTGCGAATTTGTCTTATGTCTTATTGGGTTTGGGTCACTATTGGGTCAACACGTTATACCCGTTAAGTAAATGGATCGTGTTTGGGTTAAACCCCTTCTAATTCGCTAACCCATTTAACACGATTAAATATCAATGATAAATATGTAATTTACAATACATAGAGAAACTCTAAATTAAGGGTGGGCACAGATCGGTTCAGTTCAGTTCGTTTTTGGTCAAAACTGTATTGAACCGACATATTTTTGGTTTTTTAAAATGTGAATCGGTTTGAACCGTTTTAAATCTAAAAACCGAATTGAACCGAACACCTTAATCTCCATTTGGTTCAATTCGGTTTTGGGCCTATTGGGCTTTGAAGGTTTTTTTTTTATATGTTTTATTTTTAATTTTTTTGGGCCTTCAAGCTGCTTTTTTGACATTTGGGCTTAAAACTTTTTAAAGAAAACATAAACAAAATACAAGCTAATTTTCAATCCAAATTTAAAATTTCAATTATATTCAATCTACATTATCAATCAAATTATAAAATTTACATCATTTCTATAAAATAGAAGTTCAAAAACGCAATATATAATGTCGTCCAAAATAAAATACTATCAACAAACGGTTCATAATAAACTTAAACTTTACAAAATAATTCATTAAGACAATTCGGTTTATTCGGTTCGGTTTTAAATGTTCAAAATTGAAACCGAACCAAATTCAATTTGATTTTCAAATTTCAAATCGGTTTGAACAGAATAGAAGCTATGAACCGAACCGAACCAAACATCATTTTTGGCTCGGTTCGGTTCAGTTCAATCCTGCTTCGGTTTTTGTGCCCACCCTACCCTAAATATTGCTTTAACAAATCAAGTCTAAATACTTCAAATTTTTCCTTCTTTCTGTACACCATTGTGGGTTAAGGGTCAGTCGAAACCTAGTAAGATTGGCCTTTACAAACACGGTTCAAAGTGCAACTAACACTCTAGAAGAGTGTTTTCCCACACTTTGTGTTTTAATAAGAAAAGTTGTGAAAATATTTACGATACCAATATTTGAACTCTATGATAAAGCTTTATTTTTAAATATCTAACCAAAGCAAGGGTCTCTTGGTAGATTATATAGAAAGCTTTGCATACATAAAACTACATACATCTTTTTTTCCATGTATATCGTGGTATGATTATTTAATTATAAAAATTTATAATGGATCCTAGATGCTACTTTTTTCCAACTTTAAAGAGAAATGCATATTCACATCTCAAATACAATATGTAAAATCAAATATGTATTCATTTTATGTTCAATTATAATAAAACAATTATTCAACTATCTCTTCTCTTTTATTTTACAATTAAATGAGCTTTAATATTATTGGTGAAAAGAGTTAGAAATCCTAGTCAGTATTTCTAACAGCATCTCCAATGTTATTATGCATTTGGAGAAAATGGAGTGCCACATATGATAGATATTAAAAAAGTTAGAAAAACTCTCTCCAATGCTATTATCTAAGTTGAATATGGAGATGATGTGGCAAAAAAAAAGTTAGAGAATATAGAGTTGGGTTTCTAATTCTAGAAACTCTCCTAGAAATGCTGATTAGGATTTCTAACTCTTTCCATTAATAAGATTAAAGCTTTCAACTCTTTCCACCAATAAGATTAAACCTCATTTAATTGTAAAATAAAAGAGGAGAGAGAGTGTAATAATTTTTTTATTATGATTGGACATAAAATGGATGCATATTTGACTTTAGATAATTGCATTGGAGATGTGAATATGCATTTATCTAAAAAAAATTTCAAAAGTGGGCTCATAATAAATAGAAATGCTGATGTGACACTATTTAGAAACTCAAAAATGCATATTTGCATTGGAGATGCTCTAAGAGAGTTTCTAGAATTGGAAACTTATCCATATTCTCTAACTTGTTTTTGCCACCTCATCTCCATATTGAAGTTAGATAATTGCATTAGAGAGGGTTTTTCTAACTTTTTAACTATCTATCCTACGTGGCATCAATTTTCTCCAAATACATATTTGTATTGAAGATACTCTAATACTGCATTTATCAAACACCCGCATGTTAGTAACGCAAAGTTTTTATTATTATTATTTTTTTAATCTTTGCAGAAAATCATTTTTATTTATAATTTTAAAAAAAATTAATTGTGTTTATTATTTTTAAAGATCAAATTTAATATTTTGGTCAGTTTTGTAATTTTACTGATATACATCACATGGTAATAATTTATCTGACGTGCATAATTGAAAAACAACTTGGACTCACCTGTCTCACTTTAATAGATTTCAGTGGACTTTAATAGTTTATACAGTACTGTTTTCTTGTTGACAAATGACAAATAAAACAAGATAGATTGTTTAATTAAGATCACCGAATAAAGAGCCGGTCATAGTCCAAATCATTTAACAATTCAATTAGATCTTGAAAAATCGTTTTCATTTCAAGTTTTACTTTTCCTCTTAAAGATTCAATACCACAATTTCCCTAGTATCAGAAAATGGCAGCTCAGGCAATTAGCACAGACAAAGTTATTGATCAAAGCAAGGTTGCGCCACCGCCAGGCTCCGTCTCAACAACCACAGTTCCTCTAACTTTCTTTGACATGGCTTGGCTTTTCTGTTGTCCCGTGCAGCGAATTTTTTTCTATGAATTCTCTTGTCCTACGCTTCATTTCACACAAACTATTCTTCCCCATCTCAAAGAATCTCTGTCTCTAACTCTCCGTCACTTCTTTCCGTATGCTGCCAATCTCACTTGTCCTCCACCACCTTACGAACCCTATATTATTTACAACCAAGGAGACGGCGTTCATGTAACCGTCGTTGAATCAGACGCCGATTTTAACCATCTTGCAGACAACCATGCACGAGATGTTAAAACACTTCGATCTCTTGTCCCAAAACTGCCATCTGCACGTTTGTCATCGGACACCACCCATGTGATGCCTGTTATGGCCATTCAATTTACTGTATTTCCAAACTCAGGAATTTCAATTGGTATGACGTTTAATCACGTGGCGGCTGATGGAAGGAGTTTCAATCACTTCATGAAATTTTGGGCATCAGTTAATAGTTCAAAAGCAGAGGACTTGACTTCCCTTTCATTGCCTTACCATAATAAAGATATAGTCAAGGATACGAATGGACTCTCATCTATATTCCTGGAACAATCGCGTAGTTGGGGGACTAGCTCTGTTGTAAATGATCCTTCAGGAAATCTTCTGGTCACTTTAGTCATAAATCGTGAGAAAATTGAGCAACTGAAGCATTGGATTGCAACTCAAAGCGAAAACGACGAAGAATTGGCGCAAATACGCATCACAACATATGTGGTAACATGTGCTTTCATGTGGGTTAATTTAACGAAGTTACAAGAGAAAATTAATGGTAGTTTACACGATGATACATGTTACAATTTTGGTTCTGTAGCTGACTGTAGAGAACGGTTTGAGTTTTCAATGATACCAGGAACTTACTTCGGCAATTGTCTGGCATACTTTTTCGTATCAGCTAAAAGAAGAGAGCTAATGGAAGACAGCGGGATTGTTGTTGCTGCAAAAACTATTGGAAGAAAATTAAGTGAATTGGGTAAAGGACCATTGGTAGGGGCAGAGAATTGGGTGTCAGAATTGGAGAAAGTAGTGAGAAATGGGCGTCTTGTTTCGGTTGCCGGCTCACCGAAATTTCGGATGTACGAGACTGATTTCGGGTGGGGAAGACCCAAAAAGATTGAGGTGGTTCACATTGGTGCTTATGGATCTTTCTCTTTCCATGAAAGTAGTGAAGAGGAAGGTGGAGTTCAAATTGGTGCAGTAGTCGAGCTAGCGTGAGAAATTGCACCTCTTCAATGCCGTTTTTCAGCAAGGTTTGGATATCATACATTAAATTTTGTATTGATTTGTTGAATTTAGATCATCTACTGATCTGATCTTTTTCCTGACCTCACATAATCTCATGACACATAAATAATACAATGAATGGGTGGTTAAGATGTGATTGGTTTTTATAACCACTTTATCAACAACCAATTACATGCTTTAAAAAGGTTAGGAAAAAGATCAGCAAATGATACAAATCCTGATTTGTTTGGTTTCGTTTCCTCTTTGTCTTGTATTATGTTAGATGTGAGATTGTAAGAGCTCAACATACAAGAGGTGCCGAAGAAGATCATTTCTATGCAGCTTAACTGAAATATGCCCATAACACTTGCATTTTTAAGGTTGTATGTTCAAGTGTGAGAGTCTTAATTGTAAGAACGTAGCTTGGGACATTTCAAGTGGTCGTCAATGTATGTGGTATATATAAAATTAAAATTATCATTTCGAGTTGCATTCCCATTTTTCAGATCTGAGATCATTATAATAATGAAAAAGGAAAGAAAAAAAAGTCTTATTGAGCTGTCAAATGGCCTCCTTCCCAATTCCTGTGCTGGGCCTATTTGAAGACTCTCTCCCTCAACCAGTTTAAAGGCCTCAAATTTGATCTTTTAATTGACCCGTGATATTTGTACCCTTAAAAAAAAAAAAATGTTTGTGTACTTCCATATTCTTATTGATTTTAAATTTCTGAAGTGCATATATATAAGTAAAATTAATCATATATTCATTAACATCTTTCAATAAAAATTAATTAAATCATAAATTAAATTAAAACTAAAATTAACCTCAAAAAATGGGAAAGATGAGCAAGACAAATGACCAAAATAGAAGCCTAATACTGCATTTATCAAACACACGCATGTCAGTGACGCAGAGTTTTATTTATCATTACAGAAAAGAAGTGGGGATGGTGAATCCTGTTGTTTACATTAATGTGCTATCTAAAAATCTTTTTATTTACAATTTTTATTTAAAAAAATTAATTGTGTTTATTATTTTTAAAGATTAAATTTAAGAGTGACGATATCTGCACCTCAACAAAACTGTATATGTACGCTTTTTTGTTTGTACACCCCATTCAAAATTTTAAATTGTTATAATATATAAGGAAACCCCATTAAAAAATGAGTAAACAAATAAATTATAAAATAATAAAATAAAATGAAAAGCATGAAGGAAGCTCCCATCGCAGTTTGTTTTGTTTTGATTTTATTTAATTTTAAAATTTTATTTTAATTAAAATAAAAGGATTTCTTTCTTTAAAATTCTGTTTAGAGAGTTTTTTTTTGCTGGTTCCACCAAAGATCCAGAGGAAATCTCACAGTTTTGTGAGGAATTGTTTTCATCGGATGATGATGTTCGAGAAACTAGTGAGAAGAAGATTGTTGTCGAAAACACTTTTGTGTTTCAATTCAGCTCAGAAACAGAATTTTGATGGCAAACTCATAATCGACTTCGCAAATGCGAATTGACAAGGCCGTTCAAATACACATGCTTCCACTATTACTATTGTGTATGAACAAAGAGGCATGACAATTTCTTGGATTAATTAAACTAAATGGTTTCTTTAAAATTATTTTATAATAGTTTAATTTAATCACGGTTTAAATTTGATTTCTAAATAGTTAATATTTTGATAAATATATATATATATATATTCTAAATGGTTAAAATATTAAATATTGTATTAATATGATTGATGAGCTGCATTTATATTTATTTTAATCCTTTTAGTAATTTTATTTAAGGACAATATTGGAATTTTGAGAAAATCGATAATTTAGGGTGTATATATAGTTTTAAAGAGGTGTAAATAATGTCACTCTAAATTTAATATTTTGATATGTTTTTGTAATTTTACTAATAGTTATTTAAGAGTTTTAAATTTTATTCTAAAAAAATTATTATGTTAATTATAATTAATTGTTGAGATATTTACATGGAAAATACGATTATTAATGAAGTTATTAGATGATGTAGCTTATGAGAGAATGTAGTATTTAGAGGATGTTTATGCCTATGCGAGAACTTGATGTAATATATAAATGGACTAATTGCACAAATTCCCTTGGCATTATACCTAATTACATGTATATTGGAACTTTTACTCATAAATGCACGAATATCCCCTTGCCGTCAGTTCACTTCTATCAACTCTAACTATTGACCACAATTCCAGCCGAAAATGACTAAAATACCCTTATTTACTTATTTTATCTTTTATTTAATATTTAATTTAAAAACAAAAAACTATTTATGCTACTGTTTTCCTCCCCTTTTTTTTTTTTCTATCATCTTCAATTCTTCATTACCAAATTTGCAGATTTCAAATTCAATAACCATCTTCATCTTTCAAAATAGATAAAATAATAAATTAATAACCATCTTCATCACCCAGAACCAGAATCCCACATATCTCATCAGATATTCATCAAGGCCTAAAATAAAAGATTTATCATCATACAAGTTAAAAAACTTTTAAACAAACAAAGAACATAAAGTTAATCATCTACTAAACATTTTTTATTCTTATATTTTCTCACTCCAAACACACAATCCAAATTTCTTCAAACCAAATTCAATAACAAAATTGAAAGTCTTGAGTAAAATTTTCAACATTACAATCCTTTAAATAAAACATGTTTCCAACTTCAAAGGAAAAGTCAAAACCAAATGAAAACATAAAAACAGACAAACAGACTAATTCATTCTCCAAATGGGCTCATTAATGTAATTCTCACGGTTTCCAGCATCGCCTCCTTCAACATAGTGGTTCCTCTTCTTCTTCAAACCACCTAATGGAGCCTTGAGCTTAAATGGCCATAAGAAGTTATTAGCCTCCTTGAAATGAGGGCCAACGGTCATGATCTCGTGAATCAGGTCTTCTGTGCAGATGATTCCATGCTTACCTAGGGCCTGTTCGATGACTGGATTGTCGGTCAAAGCAATTCTCTGCTTGTGCAGCTTACCATATCCCCTCTTGTAAATCAACTCCCTCACACTTTTCAAATTGGGGTATCCGAAAGTAACAAAGGTTCAACCCTGTGGAGCATGTTCACTTTCAGGAAAATTCAATTGAAGATCTTTCTCAAACGTAAGATCTGCAAAATATTCCTTGTCTTTGGGTCCATTGCATTAATACCACGGATACAAACGATAAACAAAAGCTTAGCCTCAGGTTCAACATAAAACCCTCCCTTCAATTTAGCTTCACGTTTCAATTGAATTACTTCATTCTCCTTCTGCTCATACTCTTTTGAGTACTGCTTAGCCCGATTGAAAATCAACTTCCGGTTCTCAGCACTCTTCTTCTTAGCAGCTTCAAGCTCCTACTTCTTTGCGAGGGCCCATTCCGCTTCCCTCTTCCTCTTCTTCAATACTGACTCTGGAACCACCACCTTGGCCTCTACTAGTGCCATCTCGAGTATGTGTTCTTGTGTGGGCTGTAGAGGATCCAAGTCCAAATTCCATAACAAAAATCTACAAATGGATACCACAAACCCAACTCAATTCCATAAAAGAACCCAAATCAATTGCAATAATCCATATATTCTCCTTCAATTAAAACCACATAAATTTTAAAAATAAAAAATAAAATACCCATAAATTCAATTTGGAAAAATGGAGCAACTTTGTTCCAATCTTCCCACCTGTGCTCCATCGCCTCCATCATATTCCCATCCGCCACTATCATCTGAGGGCTCTTGGCGTTCTACTCCTTGTGTGGCGTTCCATCTTCACGCAAGGAGTCGAACCCCATCTCCATTCGTCTCACTAAGATGAAACGACGCTCTAGGAGATGGAGCGCAATCTCCATCTGAGATAGAGAAGGAGCGTTAGATAGAGAAGAGAGAGTTTGACTAGATCTTGGTTTCAAGATCTGATATGTTTTTTTTTATTATTATTGTTTTAAAATCTTTTTTATGCTTTAAATATTATATACATATTTTTCATGCATTAAAAATAGGGTTAATTGCATAAACATACCCTCTATTTATCTAATAAAGTAAATTTTCAAACAAATGTCCTATTCAAACACAAACATCCCAATTGGAATGTGCTTGGGGTATGGAAAGTCAATAGTACCATTCGGTAAAAGGAAGAGATTATTTTGGTGGGTAAATTTCACAAACAACCCTGCATTTAGGTGTAATTATATAAATATTTATTTTTTCTAATAATTACATAAATATACCCTACCGTTATTTGACTTTTGTTAACTTTAACCTTTAACCCTTGAAAACTTATTTATCTTTTCTTTTATTATTGAAAAATAATTACTTAAGAAATTGAAAAAATCAGTACAATTTTTATTTTTATTTTTATTTTATTATTATTTTTTTTATTATTTTTTTATTTATTTACATTTTCCATGTCCCTAAACACTAAATTTTCAGATTTCAAAAACCAACTTTATCACTAAAACATTAATTTCATACTCATCAACCCACACACAATATTATTTCATTAACACAATCATAACCCACAAATAATTACATTTAATCAACAGAATCAAAACTCACAAAACTCACTAAACACAATCAAAACCCACTAAACACAGCCATTTTTCCAGTTTTGTGGGTTCTGATTGTGTTAAAAAAAATGATAGAAAGAAAACAAAAAAAAATTGTACCAATTTTTTCAATTTTTTAATATATTTAAATAATAAAAGAAAAGATAAATAAGTTTTCAAGGGTAGTTTAGTCATTTCGGGATATAAATGTGGTTAAAGGTTAAAGTTAACAAAAGTCAACTGACGATAGGATATATTTATGTAATTATTAGAAAAAAAAATGAATATTTATACAATTACACCTAAATTCAGGGTTGTTTGTGAAATTTACCCACTAAAATAACTTCTCCCTTTTACCTAAGGGCACTATTGACTTTCCATACTCTAAGCACATTCCAATTGGGATATTTGTGTTTGAATAGGACATTTATTTAAAAATTTGCTTTATTAGATAAATAGAGGGTATGTTTGTGCAATTAACCCTTAAAAATATTATTTGATATTTTTTCAATCTGACATGTAATAGAATGACCATTTTACCCTTCCTCTATTAAGTGTTAACGACAATCCACTAATGACAGGGGATATTCGTGTAATTATGAATAAAAGTTCCATATACATGCATTTAGACCTAATGTCAGGGGACATTTGTGCAATTAGTCCTATATAAATTATCAATACCATATAAGTTATGACATAGTGTGATAAATAATAGGGTTAACTGCACAAACATACCCTCTATTTATCTAATAAAGTAATTTTTCAAACAAATGCCCTATTCAAACACAAACATCCCAATTGGAATGTGCTTAGGGTATGGAAAGTCAATAGTGCCCTTGGGTAAAAGGGAGTGGTTATTTTGGTGGGTAAATTTCACAAGCAACCTTGAATTTAGGTGTAATTGTATAAATATTTTTTTCTTTCTAATAATTATATAAATATACCCTATCGTCAGTTGACTTTTGTTAACTTTAACCTTTAACCATATTTGTATCCCGAAATGACTAAACTACCCTTGAAAACTTATTTATTTTTTCTTTTATTAATTAAAACTATTTAAAAATATTTATTTAAAAAATTAAAAAAATGGGTACAATTTTTTTGTTTCTTTCTTTCTATAATTTTTTTTAACACAATTAGAACCCACAAAACTGGAAAAATGGCTGTGTTTAGTGGGTTTTGATTTTGTTTAGTGAGTTTTGTGGGGTGTTGATTAAATGTAATTGTTGACGGGCTTTGATTGTGTTGATGAAATGAAATTATTTGTGGGTTGATGAGTATGAAATTGAATGTTTTGGTGATAAAGTTGGTTTTTGAAATCTGAAAATTTAGTGTTTGGGGACATGAAAAATGTAAAAAAAAATAAAAAAAATAAAAAATGATAAAAATAAAAAGAAAATAAAAGCAACAAAAAAAAATTGTACTGATTTTTTCAATTTTTTAATTAAATATTTTTTAATAATTTTAAATAATAAAAGAAAAGATAAATAAGTTTTCAAGGGTAGTTTAGTCATTTCAGGATATAAATGTGGTTAAAGGTTAAAGTTAACAAAAGTCAAATGACGGTAGAGTATATTTATGTAATTATTAGAAAAAAAATGAATATTTATACAATTACACCTAAATTCAGGGTTGTTTGTGATATTTACCTACCAAAATAACCTCTCCCTTTTACCCAAGGTCATTATTGACTTTCCATACCCCAAACACATTCCAATTGGGATGTTTGTGTTTGAATAGGACATTTATTTAAAATTTTACTTTATTAGATAAATAGAGGGTATGTTTGTACAATTAACCCTAAATAATAAGTTAAGTTGTTAGGTTGTACGGTTGTACCTATCTCACGTCGTTCAAATCCCTTATCCCACCAACCCCAATACAAAAATAAATAAACAATATAGGAGTGGCATGGGTCGCGCGGCACATGAAATGTGTTAATCACTCAATCCATGTATTAAGAAACTTTAAAATAAAGTACAAGACATAGGTAGGACCCGTAATCGGTCAGCTTTACAAGATGTGCCTTGCTATAATGTCAATTTTGCTTATAACAATTCAAATTGAATCAAGTTTAGCTATAAGAGTACCCTCCATGAATTAGAAAGTGTTCAATGGAAGATTTTCGAGACTGTGTAATGTTCGTTTTAAAATTCCTCTAGTTAAAAAAATAACCTAAAATTAAAAGAGTTACAATATTTGTACCCTTGAAAAAGCGTATGTGTAGATAAGATGAAGTTGATTTAGTAGCTTATGTTTCACACATATATCATGAGGTTGTGGGTTCAAGCCTATCCCCATCTCAATCCCGAATTAATGTAATATTAAAAATAAATAAAAAACCATATGTGCAATATACACACCTCATTAAAAAATTTCAAAACATAGTGGTAATATGGGCTACGATCCGGTGACAAGATACAAACACAACACAATATTTGCGAGTTTGTGTTATGTCTTATTGGGTTCGGACCACTAATGGGTCAACATATTATACCCGTTAAGTAAATGGATCGTTTTTAGGTTAAAACCTCCTAATCCGCTAACCCATTTAACATGATTAAATATCAAGGAAAAATATGTAATTTACAAATATATAAAGAAACCCTAAATATTGCTTTAACAAATCAAGTCTAAATAAAATTTCTTTTTTTCTATACACTAGTGTGGGTCAAGGGTCTATCGAAACTTGGTGAGATTGGCCGCTACAAATACGGTTTGGTTCGATTTGTGGTGGTTGAAGGTTCGATTCAATTTGTTTTGTTTGGGGGTGTTGAAGCTTTGGTTTGGTGTGGGTGTTCTGGGTTATAAATAATATCATATAAATTGTCCATTTAAGGATCGACAAATTTGGTTTGTTGATGTTGTGTTCTGTAATTGAGGATTAGGAATTCTGATTTTCTAGACAATTGGTAATGATTTTCTGTGTTTTTTGATCGATGAATGGTGTTGAATCCGATAATGATTCAAATTCCCTAGATGCATCAGATGGTTTTTTTTTTTTTCTTTTTCTTTTTTTTTTTTCTTTTCAGTTGTTGTTAAATACAGTGAATTTCATCGATGTTGTTGAACCAGGTTCAATGAATTTTATTTTTATTTTTTCATTTTTCTGTTTTTATTTTTTATTTTAGTTTTTAAGAAAAAAAAAATGTTTTGTTTTGTTGATAGGTGGATCAAATTTTTTTTTCCTACTTATTTATTTCCTCTTTATTTTTATGACACATGGTGTGTTTTTGGTTCAAAGACAAAAATATACCTATAAATGTTAAGTTTGATTGTTTACCAATAGAGAGACGTAATTGATGTATTTTGAAAAAAATAAGGTACCACGAGTTGTTAAAAAACAAACACGTGTAAAAAGTTGATATGTCACCGAAATTTAAGAACTAAATTGATAATACCCCTATGAAATATCCTACCAACAAAACAAGGGTCTGTCGGTAGATAAATAGAAAGCTTTTTTTTATTTTAAGGGAAAACAGCATTACAAAGGAACCCGGCATTCCACCGAAACAAGCGAACCGACACACGAAGGAAATTCCTCCAACCAAAACAAATCCTCAACAATAGAGAGGGCGTTTTTAGCTAATACATGGGCTACTTGATTAACCAATCTAGGAACAAAGTTAACTGAAACACAAAGAGCTTGCTTTTGCAGAACATGAATATCATCAATAACACCCCCAATCTCAGAATTACGAGGCTTTCCCATATTAATCCAATCCACTATAACCTTAGCATCAGAATCAGTTCTATAGAAAGCTTTGCATACACACAACTCCATACATCTTATTTTCCATGTATATCACACGGTATGGTTATTCAATATTTATTGTATAAAAAAAGAAAACAAGATTATTCAATTATAATAATATACAAATCTTTGCATATATACAACTCCATGTCTCCATACATCTTCTTTTCCTTTGTATATCACATGGAATGATTATTCAATTATAAAAATTTATATTGGATCATTGCACACCTTTCTCCAACTTCCATGATCTGACGTGCATTTAAAAAAAAAAAAAAAAAAAACATGCTAGTATAAAAATAAGGTAAAATTCTTCCATTTGGTCTAAAATTAATTAATACAATATACCAAACTGTCACATCACAATAAGTTTTCTTTTTTTTTTTTATTCAAAAGAAATATTTTTGGACAATATTACCCTTATCTACCTTTTCACTTTATTCTCACACAATTTTTTCTCTCTTTCATAAGTTCTTCTTGTCATGCTTCTTTCTCTAAAACATTTTTTTTTCTCTCTTTTCTCTTTTAAAATATTGTTCTCCTCGTCGAAATGATTCTAACGGTATATTACAAGCGAAAATCGGATATCGTTTACCCCCTCAAAAGTCCTTTGAAAGTATATAGTTTCACATTTTCACATTGAAATTTTTACATGCCAAAATATAAACATGATTACACAATAAAAATCTTTACATGCTGAAAAATCAACATGTTTACATGCTGAAAAATCAACATGTTTACACACTGAAATTACAAAATGATTAAACATAAAAATTACATTTCAGCATGTAATGTTCCTAGAAACCTCCAATTTTCTATTTTTCAATCTCTCTTCCAATTTTCAATTTTCTAAAATAAAAATAAAACATTTTTTTTTCCGAACCGCCATTGATGGAGATCGAACAGACCTCCATCAATGGAGATCCGATGAAATGAATAATAAAAAAATTTAGATCTCCATTGGGTTCAGATCTCCATTGGTGGAACAGACAAACCTCCAATATGGTGGTTTGTGAATAGAACTTCATTGACGGAGGCAATGAAGATGATTAAAAAAAAATTGTTTCTTTTACGTGATATTTGCACTAAGGGCATTTTTGTCCAAAATCATTTACCAAGGATTAAAAAAAGAAAAGTTATTAAAAAATGAAATTTTTAAATACTCCCTTAATTTTTGGACTATTTATGATTTAGACCCTTATAATAATTCTAGATGTATCTTAAAAAAAAAAAAAAAAAAAACAAGATAGAAAGAAATACTAGATATTGAAACGTTGACTTGTTAGCTATTTAATTCGATCTTGTAAGATCCTACTTATTTGAAGTTTTGGTTCCTCTTTAAATATTCCATAGCACTTGCTCTTAAAATTGCAGCATCTCTTTTCCTGGTATAAAAAAATGGCAGCTCAGCCAAGCACGGTCAAAGTAATTGATCAAAGCCAGGTTGCTCCACCGCCAGGCTCTGTCTCCACAACGACCGTTCCTCTCACTTTCTTAGACATGATTTGGCTTTTTTGTAGTCCCATGCAGCGCCTTTTTTTCTATGAATTCTCTTATCCTACACTTCATTTCACACAAACTCTTCTTCCCCATCTCAAAGAATCTCTGTCACTAACTCTCCGTCATTTTTTCCCGTTTTCTGCCAACCTCACTTGTCCTCCACCACCTTACGAGCCCTATATCCTTTACAACCAAGGAGACGGCGTTCATGTAACCGTCGTGGAATCGGATGCCGATTTTAACCATCTTGCAGGCAACAATGCACGAGATGTTAAAACACTTCGATCTCTTTTCCCAAAACTACAATCTACACTTATGTCATCAGACACCACCCATGTGGTGCCTATTATGGCCATTCAATTTACTATATTTCCAAACTCAGGAATTTCCATTGGTTTGACGTTTAATCACGTGGTGGCTGATGGGAGGAGTTTCAATCACTTCATGAAATTTTGGGCATCGGTTCATAAATCAAAAGCAGAGGACTTGACTTCAATTTCATTGCCTTACCATAATAAGGATATAGTCAAAGACCCGAATGGGATCTCATCTCTTTTCTTGAAACATTCACGTAGTAGTGGGGACAACTATGTCGAAAATGATGATCCTTCAGACAATGTTCTTGTCACGTTGGTGATAAATCGTGAGAAGATTGAGCAATTGAAGCATTGGATTGCAACTAAAATCGAAAACGACCAAGAATCATCACAAATACGCATTACAACATTTGTGGTAATATGTGCTTTCATGTGGGTAAATTTAGTTAAGTTACAAGAAAAAATTAGTGGTAATCTAGACGATGATACACTTTACTATTTCGGTTCTTTAGCAGACTGTAGAGAACGGTTTGAGTTTTCAATAATACCAAGGACGTACTTTGGTAATTGTGTGATGTATTTTCATGTATCGGCTAAAAGAAGAGAGCTAATGGAAGAAAGTGGGATTGCAGTGGCTGCCAAATTTATTGGAAAAAGATTATGTGAATTGGATAAAGGAATATTGGCGGGGGTGGCTGGTGCGGGTAAAGCAATGAAATCTGGGCGTTTTATTTCGGTTGCCGGCTCACCGAAATTTCGGGTGTATGAGACTGATTTCGGATGGGGAAGACCCCGAAACAGTGAGGTGCTTCACATGGGTGCTTATGGAGTTTTCTCTATCAATGAATATAGGGATGAGGAGGAAGGTGGAGTTCAGATTGGTGTTGTAGTCGAAAGAGAAAAATTGGATCTCTTCAATGCCATTTTTGAGCAAGGATTTGATATCCATTAATTTTTGTATTGTTTTGTTTTGATTTTTGCTTTCTACGCTTCTTTTTTGATGAGAAGAGCACAACATATATAAATGATGTGCCTAATAAGATTTTTTTTTTTTTTTTTTTTTGGTGAGATTTGTTGAATAAGAATCTTCTCCGTTTCTAGATTATTTTATTTTTGTTTTGATTTTGTTAAATTGATTGAAGTAGAAGATAGTATTAGTGTGCGTGTGGTTTTTTTTTTTTTTTTTTTTTTATAATTGATTTTTGGTTTCTGTGGCATTGAATTGTTGTTTTTATTTGTAGAATTTGATTGAAGAGATTGGATTGATGAAGAAGTTTGTAGTGATTGAAATGAAATTGATTTGTTGTCGTGGAAATTTGCTGTGTTTGTGGAGCGAGAAAAAAATTTAATTTATTAATTTTTGAATAACAAAATAAAAGATAAATTAAGTATCTATAGGTATTTTTGTCATTTCATATTAAAACTATTCTGATCAATCATTACCGTTGATATAAGTCAACCGACGACAAAGGATATTAGTATAATTTTGAGTAAGAGTCGTATAGCGGATATTTGTACCATTTGTCGTTTTTATTTTCTGATTTCTGATATCAAGAAGACATTTTTGTTCCAAATTCAAAACCATGTTAAAATATCTATTGAAGGAAACTAATCAATATTACAATATTACATACACAATAATAGAAATGAAAATTTTTGGTATATCGAGTACATCACTATAAAAAATAATTATTCTTAAATATTCTATACTTTCTATTGTTTTTAAGCGAGTTCAACCAAAGTCATGAGATAATGAAATATATAAGAAAGTGAAAGAGTTCCAATCTTAAATTATAATTTTCTATTTATTTTATTTTTATTTTTAAAAACCCTAATTATAGCGATAATTGCATTAACTTCTTAGCTATGAACATAATAACACTAATATTACCACCGTTAGTCAGTTGGCAATATAGACTTTTTGTCATTTCTTATTTATATTTTATTAAAAAAAAAATCTCTCTCATCCCTTTTTTTCTACCCTCTAACTCTTATTTCTCTTTTCTTTCCATTATATTTTAAACAAAATAAGATGATTTAAAAAATGACCCACCATACACACACACACATATATATATTTAAGGGCCTACCAATAGAAACCCATAAGAATGACGATATTTACGTCCATGAAAAACCGTTATGCACCCCTTTTTGTAACTACACCCAATTAAAAATTTTAAAATATGAAATTTTGTAAGCACACCTTACACATTACCAAATATGCCCTTGTTTTACTTTTAAATTATAAAATATTTAAAATCAATATATATATATAATTAAAATGATAGCAGTATGAAACCCACAAAACTTACAGAAACAAATGGGATTTTAAACTATTATTACACAAAAAAAGATTTTACAAATATTATCAGATATGAGGGTTTTTTCTTCCTTTGTGTGTGTGTGGCTGCCTCCTCCAATTTTCCATCTAGAATTAGGGGTGGCAATATGAGCTATCGTGTCATGTTTGTATAAACCCAAACACGCCCTATTAATTTTTTGCTCAACCCTAGCACGGCATGTTAAGCTTATCGTATGTGTCATAGGTCGAAACCCAAACACGACCCATTAAATTACGTGTTAATTACACGATAAAACCCATTTAACCCATTAATTTAAAGGTTATGTATGATAAATTACAATTCCATTAATTCATTTCCTACTTAAAATTTTAAAGTAATTTAATTACATAATTCAATCCGCTAACACTCATTTAATAAATGAAAATAATAAAAAATAACAAAAATGTGGATTCAAAATAAAATACCATAAAATTTAATACAATTGTTCCAAATATAAAATTCATCCAAAAATAAATCTAAGCATAATATCCATATGAAATAATTAAAAAAATTAGAATTAAAATAATGGAGAATACTTTTCTTTGAACACTTGATCTTGAAGATTAAGTAGGCCGTAAAAGAGAGAATGAAGAATTTAAAGTATTTAGGTTTGATTTATAAAGTAATATTTAGGGTTTCTCTATATATTTGCAAATTAAATATTTACCCTTAATATTTAATCGTGTTAAATGGGTTAGCGGGTTGGGTTGGATTCAACCCAAACACGACCTGTTTACTTAACGGGTTTAACGTGTTAACCCATTAGTGGCCCGAACCCAATAAGACCTAACCCAAACCCTCAAATATTGTGTCGTGACCTATATTGCCACCCCTATCTAGAATCGAGGAGGCAAGAGTTCCAGGATTTTAAACAATTATAATAATGCTAAAATTATTATGAGATTTTTTTTTTTTTTTTTTTTTTTTTTTTGGGCATAGGTGGCTATCTCTTCCATTTTTTTCCGATCTAGAATGGAGGAGGTAATAGCCTTCCATCTTTAATTTTTAGGCATAGTAGAAGTCCATCCATTTATTGATTTAGATTTTTGTTTTTCTTTACTATTTTTATTTTATTTATTTCCTTTTTTAATTTGGTTTAGTTAGTCAACTATTCTAAACTGTAAAATAGTTATAAAAATTATTATTTGTTTTAATAAAAATATTAGATATTAATAATTTAATTTAAAGGTAATATTGAAATTTTAAAAATATATAAATTTAGGGTGTACAAACAGTTTTAAAGGGGTGCAAATATCGTCACTCAACCCATAAATGACATTAAAAATGCTCACCATATACATAAATTTTTTTTTTTTTATTATTTTTAAAAAAAGGCCCACCAATGGAAACTCAATTATCATTTTTACAACAACATTGGATCAAGGGTGGCGGTGGGTTGAATCCTAGCAACACTCTTGTTTGTCACAAATAATCCTCTTTTATATCTAAAAAAAATAAAAATAAAAATAAAAAGCTCAAAACTCTCTTGATACGAAAATTCAGAAGTCGTTGTTTCGAAGGTAATTAAATCAATACATTATTTTTTACTTTTTCAAAAACCTTTTTTTTTTTAATTTTTTTTTTTTTTTTTTAAATATAAGCTTAATTAGTACTTGTGCTACTAAAAACAATAATAATCAAGTAAACATACATAGAGTATTGAGGGTCTCATTTTCTATAGTTTGCCTCAGGCCCTGAAAATCTCAAAGCCGTCCCTGCATATTTGTTAGGGATGATTATCCCGATCGCCACCCATTTGGTCAAGCACTATCAAAATAATCATTATACTAGAAATTCAGTTCAAAATTGACATTATAGGCAAATAGTGTGACGGAAAAGGCTATTTGTTGGAAAAATTACCCTAGCCACCAATTTGTTGGAAAAAACAAGAAATCTTACATGGGACTGTCACGTGGTGAGATCGTGAGACAGTCCAATGAGATTGCGAGACAGTCCAATGAGATTGCACCAAATTATAATTTTATAAGAGTTCACTTTTACTCGCCCCCTTTAAGGGGGTGAGCATTACCTCCCTCTAAAAAACATGACATGTGTCCATGGAGGGGTAAATTTGTCCAAACCCTTTATCTTATTAGACAATTTTACCCCCCATAAACACATATCATGTTTTTAGGAGGCCGGGGGTAATGCTCACCCCGCTTTGAAGAGGGTGAGTAAAAATGGACTCACTTTATAATTTATTTTTATATTCGCAAGATAAATTATACAATCTTATTGGACAGTCTCATGGTCTCAGCACATGGCAATCTCATATAAGATTTTCTCTGATTCTAGATGTATCTCAAAAATTAAAAATAAAAATAATACTAGATGTTGAAACGTTCACTTGTTACAGCCGTCCAATAAGCTCGGTGTAAGAGCTCATACAACTTGTCATGTCTCCATTGCAAGCGGCATATATATATATATACATACATAAATTCTATTATCAGTTCGAACTGACAAAAGTTATATCAGTTCCTTGTATGTGGGCCACTGGATTTAAATACTTTGACTTGGCTGTATGCACTTGTCAGTCAAAGTATTTAAATCCAGTGGCTCACATACAAGGAACTGATATAACTTTTGTCAGTTCGAACTGATAACAGAAAGACCGTATATATATATATATAGTCTTTCTGTTATCAGTTCGAACTGACAAAAGTTATATCAGTTCCTTATATGTGGGGCACTGGATTTAAATACTTTGACTGACAAGTGCATACAGCCAAGTCAAAGTATTTAAATCCAGTGGCCCACATACAAGGATCTGATATAACTTTTGTCAGTTCGAACTGGTAATAGAATTTATATATATATATATATATATATATATATATATATATATATATATATATAGTTTTTCTATTATCAGTTCGAACTGACAAAAGTTATATCAGTTCCTTGTATGTGGACCACTGGATTTAAATACTTTGACTGACAAGTGCATACAGCCAAGTCAAAGTATTTAAATCCAGTGGCCCACATGCAAGGAACTGATATAACTTTTGTCAGTTCGAACTGATAATAGAATTTCTGTATATATATATATATATATATATATATATATATATATATATAGGGTTAGGCTAAATTAACTTTAAAAAGTGACTTAAATGGTGTGACTGGATCACTCATTTGTGTGTGTGAAGAAGAGAAGTAAATGAGTGGATAAGGAATGAGTGATTCAGGATTGAAGTCACTTGAGTTTAAGTCATTTTTTTAAGTTGATATAGCCTGACCTATATATATATATATATTTATTTATTTATTTGAAGTTTTAGTTTTCCCCTTAAAATTGCAGCATCTCTTTCCCTGGTATCAGAAAATGGCAGTTCAGGCAATTAGCACACTCAAAGTTATTGATCAAAGCCAGGTTGCGCCACCGCCAGGTTCTGTCTCCACAACAACCGTTCCTCTTACTTTCTTTGACATGATTTGGCTTTTCTGTTGTCCCATGCAGCGAATTTTTTTCTACGAATTCTCTTATCCTACACTTCATTTCACACAAACTGTTATTCCCCATCTAAAAGAATCTCTGTCTCTAACTCTCCGTCACTTCTTTCCGTTTGCTGCCAATCTCACTTGTCCTCCACCACCTTACGAGCCCTATATAATTTACAACCAAGGAGACGGCGTTCATGTAACCGTCGTTGAATCGGATGCCGATTTTAACCATCTTGCAGGCAACCATGCACGAGATGTTAAAACACTTCGATCTCTTTTCCCAAAACTGCCATTTACACGTTTGTCATCAGACACCACCCATGTGGTGCCAACTATGGCCATTCAAATTACTGTATTTCCAAACTCAGGAATTTCAATTGGTTTGACGTTTAATCACGTGGCGGCTGATGGAAGGAGTTTCAATCACTTCATGAAATTTTGGGCATCAGTTAATAGATCAAAATCAGAGGACTTGACTTCCCTTTCATTGCCTTACCATAATAAAGATTTAGTCAAGGATCCGAAGGGACTCTCATCTATTTTCCTGAAACATTCATGTAGTAGTGGGAACAACTATGTCGAAAATGATGATCCTTCAGGCAATGTTCTTGTCACGTTGGTGATAAATCGTGAGAAGATTGAGCAACTGAAGCATTGGATTGCAACTCAAAGCGAAAACGACCAAGAATTATCACAAATACGCATTACAACATATGTGGTAACGTGTGCTTTCATGTGGGTAAATTTAATGAAGTTAAAAGAAAAAATCAGTGGTAATATAGACGATGATGCAGTTTACTATTTCGGTTCTTTAGCAGATTGTAGAGAGCGGTTTGAGTTTTCAATAATACCAAGAACATACTTTGGTAATTGTGTGATGTACTTTGTCGTATCGGCTAAAAGAAGTGAGCTAATGGCCGAAAGTGGGATTGTCGTGGCTGCTAAATTTATTGGAAGAAAATTATGTGAATTGGGTAAAGGAGTATTGGCGGAGGTAGATAATAAGTCGGTGTCTGTTAAAGATAACTCTCAGTTATCAACATCAACATCTGTGAATTACAGCAACAAGAGTTATGATCGTCTAAACAGAGGTCCAATATACCAAACTGGCCTTGCTCTGTGCACAGCTGGTATTGCTTCTAATCAGAATTGTGATGATCATCATTTCAAGCTCAGCAAAAGCCAAGTTGGTTACAAAGTTAGTTAGAGATTCGAATGACGTGGCAGGTTGTTACAAAGTTTGTTAGAAGTTCTTTTAGTGTGACTAAAGATTGTAATTATTTCTGGAAGAGAATCCAGGTAATATAAATTGTAGCTCTACTCTGTAAATTCATTATTCTGAAATACAATGAAAATCTGAAGCTCAGATAAGTTTCTCCAATGGCTTCTTCTCTCTCGTTTCTCTTAGTGACTTTCTATCAAACACCTTGCGTTCAATATCAAACACCTTCTCTATAATCATAAACTTCACATGGTATCAGAGCTTTTGACTTGTGTCAATGAATGAACAACGATCCAATACTGCTTCTACAACTGATTCTCGTAATACGACTACAAAATCCATGGATTTCTCTTCGTTAGCCAAAACTTTGAGTGTTAATCTTACTCTGAAACTTGATCACAACAACTACATTTACTGGAAAGCGCAAGTGTTGACAGCAATTGAAGCTCTCGATCTTGAAGGCTTCATCAATGGTGAAAAATCACCACCTCCGAAGAACATCTCTGTTACTTCTGGCGACTCCACAGTAGAACAAGAAAATCCAGATTTTCTCAGCTGGAAGAAGTTAGATAAACTTCTAATGAGCTGGATCTTCTCTACACTCACTCCAAGTGTTCTTGGTCAGGTAACCAGTTCTAAATCATCCTTTGAGATTTGGTCAAAAATCGAACGCACATATGCTCAGCGATCTATGGCTAGGATTATGCAGTTGAAGCAACAATTGCAATCAATTAAGAAAGGATCTGATTCTATCAGTGAGTTTATCATCAAACTCAGAGCAATAGGAGATGCTTTAGGTGCAGCTGGAGAAGCTGTAAGTGATAGAGATTTGATTATGAGTCTCTTGTATGGTGTTGGCCATGAATACGACTCTGTCGTAACGTTGATCTCCTCTTAACAAAACACTATGATGCTTGAAGATGCTCAATTCCTCTTCTTAATGCATGAGCAAAGAATTGAGCAGCTTAACAGCGTTGCAAATCTTAGTCTAAATCCTTCAGCACATTTTATCTCAAATGGACAAAATCAGAATAACAACAGAGGCAACAATGGAAATAGGAATGGCAATAATAACAACTACAACAACAACGTGAGTAGCAATTTTAACAATTTTAGAGGAGGCAACAACAATTTCAGAGGAAGGAATCGAGGTGGAGGCAGGTCAGGAAGAGGAAACCAACGTGTCTACTGTCAGCTTTGTGGGAAGCCTGGACATGTTGTCTTACAATGCTATCGAAGGTTTGATCAAGAATATCGTGGACCTCAGACAAACTCCAACAATCAAGGTTCTCAAATGAGTCATAATAATCAAGCATTTTTCTCTCAGCAGAATCAACAGAACAGCTTCTTTGATCAAGGGGGTAGTCAGAATTCTGGTAACAGTATGCAAGAAGCTCCTTCAAACTCTGCTTATTTTGCCACTCCAGAAACTGTCAATGATCAGGCATGGTATGTTGATAGTGGCGCCACGAATCACGTGACATCCAATCTGAACAACCTTGCGATGAAATCAGAATACAAAGGTACTGCTAAACTCTTTGTTGGTGATGGAAATCAATTGAATATTACACATTTTGGTGATACTAGAGTTAGATCACATTGCACACCACAAGATGATTTGAGTTTGAAACATGTGCTGTGTGTGCCAGCCATCACCAAGAACTTGCTTAGTATTTCAAAATTTACTAAGGATAATGAAGCTTTTGCTGAATTTTATTCTAATCATTGTGTAATCAAGGATCGGAGAACCAAGAAGGTTCTACTCCAAGGTACACTTAACCAAGGACTCTATGAGATGAGATTGGTGGGAGCTGTTCCTCAAAGTTCCAGTCTGCTCAAATCCTTTTTAGTGTATGATGTAAATACAGCTAAATGTAAAGAGTCTATGAATAAGGCTAGCAATCAATTGTTGTCTAGCAAGGGTGTGCCAAATTCATTCAATATACTTGTGGCTGTAAGAACCAATTCGGTTCTTTGGCATGCAAAATTAGGCCACCCATCACCATTGGTTCTACAAAAGGTGCTTAGTTCACTGCATTTTTCCTTCAATGTCAGCAGTCTTAATTTCTGTGACTCATGTAAGATAGGCAAACTTCATAAATTGCCTTTCAAGAGGTCTGTTATAACATCTAAAGTACCTCTTGGACTAATATACAATGATGTTTGGGGCCCTGCTCCTGTGATGTCCATAGATGGTTATCGATATTACATTGTTTTTGTTGATGCATTTACGCGTTTCACTTGGACCTTTCCTTTAAAACTTAAATCGGATGCATTAAGGGTCTTCATTATGTTCCAAAAGATGGTTGATGTGCGTTTTGAGAGGAAGATCAAGATATTTCAAGCTGATATGGGGGGAGAATATCTTCCTTTTGTGCCTTACCTGTCAAATCTAGGAGTTCAAGTCCGGTTTTCATGTTCTTATACACATGAGCAAAATGGGGTTCCAGAAAGGAAACATAGAGGTGTTGTGGAGATGGGTTTGACACTTCTTGCTCATAGTGGGTTGCCATTGAAATTCTGGTTTGAGGCATTCTCAACTGCAACCTTTCTCATTAACAACCTACCTTCACAAGTTCTGAATTTCATGTCTCCTTTTGAGAAATTGTACAATAGAAAGCCAAACTACAATTTCTTCAAGGTCTTTGGGTGTTCGTGTTTTCCTTATCTTCGGGATCACTCCAAACACAAGCTTGATTTTCACTCAAGTAAATGTGTGTTTATTGGGTATAGTATGAATCACAAGGGATACAGATGTTTGCATACATCAGGTAGAGTCTTTGTTTCTAGACACGTTGTGTTCAATGAGCTCGAATTCCCTTATAAGAAGTTGTTTTGCTCTCAAACTGTTGGTGGTGCTACTGGAAGTAAATTTCCTGGTATATCAAGGCTGTTTCAAATGTTTCCACAACATTCTCAGCCGACCTCAGAGAATTCTAATGCTGCAGTTCCTACTTTACACTTGCCTGAATCATCTAATGACTCGTCCACACATAATGTTGATACCTCTGATTCTGGTATTGATCCAACTGAGGTGATTGAGGACAGTGGCTCCAATAGCAACTCTAATACAGCCACACAACCAGTAGCATCGCATCCCATGATTACTACAAGTAAGCTTGGAATCTTCAAGCCTAAGGTTTATCTGTCTGAGTGCACTCTACCTACTGGTTTTCTTACTGAATTTGAACCCAAGTCAGCTAAGCTAGCTATGCAGGATTCAAAGTGGTTAAATGCAATGACAGAGGAATTTCAGGCCTTACAAAGGAATGGAACTTGGACTCTTGTACCTGTTGCTGAAAATATGAATGTAGTAGGAAGCAAATGGGTTTTTCGCACCAATTCAAGCCGGATGGTTCAGTTTTGAAACACAAAGCACGGCTGGTAGCAAAGGGATTCCATCAAACGGCTGGGTTGGATTATTTTGATACGTTTAGTCTGGTTGTAAAACCCTCCACAATCCGTGTTCTTTTTGCCTTAGCAGTGCATTTCGGCTGGGATATACAGCAAGTAGATATAAATAATGCTTTTCTCAATGGAGATCTTCATGAACAGGTCTTCATGAAGCAGCCTGATGGTTTTGAAGACAAGTCTCATCCCTCATATGTGTGCAAGCTTCACAAAGCCTTGTATGGCTTAAAACAGGCACCTCGTTCTTGGTTTCACAAGCTGCGTACTGCTCTTCATGCTTGGGGTTTCCATAACAGCACATCAGATTCTTCCTTGTTCATCAAAAAGACAGGTGCAAATATTCTATATTTGTTGGTCTATGTTGATGATATTCTCATCTCTGGCACCAGTAATTCCCTAATTCAGCAAGCTATTTCCTACTTGAATGATACTTTTGCATTGAAAGTTTTGGGCTCTGTTAACTACTTTCTAGGATTTAAAGCCTTCAGAGACAGCTTTGGTTTGTTTCTTACTCAGGCAAAGTATACTGTTGATCTTCTACAAAGAACGAATATGTTTGATTCCAAGCCTTGCGAAAATCCTTGTTCTGGTTCGAAACTGACTCTGAATGATGGTGTGTTACTTGAAAATCCAACCATATATCGCAGCACTATTGGTGCTTTGCAATACTTGTGTTACACCAGACCAGATATTGCCTATAGTGTGAACAAACTAAGTCAATTTCTTGTTGCTCCAACTCAAAGTCATTGGCAGGCCTGTAAACGTGTCCTACGCTATCTTAGAGGCACCCTTCACAAAGGTTTATGGTTTAAACCTTCTTCGAATCTGTCTTTAGTTGCCTATGCTGATGCGGATTGGGCAAGTTGTTTGGATGACAGGAGATCGACAAGTGGTAATTGTGTTTTTCTTGGTGGTAATCTGATTTCTTGGAGTGCTAAGAAGCAACATGTTGTTGCTAGGTCCAGCACAGAGGCTGAATACAGGTCAATGGCACAGATAACTTCTGAGATTATGTGGCTGTATTCTTTATTACAGGAGCTCCATGTTTTGGTCCCAAAGCCTACTATCATTTGGTGTGATAATATTGGAGCAAACTCATTAGCCTTGAATCCTGTATTTCACGCAAGAACCAAGCACATAGACATTGATACACATTTTATTAGGGAAAAGGTAAGCTCTGGCATTGTTGAGCCTCGATATGTCCCTACTGATTTTCAGATTGCAGATGTGTTTACAAAACCTTTGGCTAAGGACAAATTCCACTTTTTTTGTTCCAAGCTGAACTTGGTTGTCTCACCCTCATTCAGCTTGCGGGGGAATGTTAAAGATAACTCTCAGTTATCAACATCAACATCTGTGAATTACAGCAACAAGAGTTATGATCGTCTAAACAGAGGTCCAATATACCAAGCTGGCATTGCTCTGTGCACAGCTGGTATTGCTTTTAATCAGAATTGTGATGATCATCATTTCAAGCTCAGCAAAAGCCAAGTTGGTTACAAAGTTAGTTAGAGATTCGAATGACGTGGCAGGTTGTTACAAAGTTTGTTAGAAGTTCTTTTAGTGTGACTAAAGATTGTAATTATTTCTAGAAGAGAATCCAGGTAATATAAATTGTAGCTCTACTCTGTAAATTCATTATTCTGAAATACAATGAAAATCTGAAGCTCAGATAAGTTTCTCCAATGGCTTCTTCTCTCTCGTTTCTCTTAGTGACTTTCTATCAAACACCTTGCGTTCAATATCAAACACCTTCTCTATAATCATAAACTTCACAGTGTCAGCTGGTGCGGAGAAAGCAATGAAAAATGGGCGTGTTGTTTCGGTTGCCGGCTCACCGAAATTTCGGATGTATGAGACTGATTTCGGATGGGGAAGACCCAAAAACTGTGAGGTGGTTCACATTGGTGCTAATGGGGCTTTTTCTTTCAATGAAAGTAGGGAGGAGGAAGGTGGAGTTCAGATTGGTGTTGTAGTCAACAGAGAAAAATTGGATCTCTTTCAATGACGTTTTTGAGCTATGGATTTGATAACCATTTTAATTTTTGTATTGTATTGTATTGTTTCGAATTTTCTTTTCTTCTTATGTAATTGTATGAGCACAACATGCATATATACAGGATGTGCCTAATAAGATGATGTTGTGCTTTGTTAAAAGATCTTAATTGAAGGAGGCTAATCAGTATTAACATTTAACATGCACTGTAATATCAAGTACATCGGTGTAAAAAGTACTCTTAAATTAAGCAATTTCAACCAAAGTCGCATAATGCAACCAAATTTTAGTGAAAGATAAAACAAGGATAGGAGAGGGTCCTAAACTTTTATTGGGTTAAATTAAATTTTAGCTTCCAAATTTTAACACAAATATTATGGCTTTCGCATAACTAAAACTTTAATAATCAAACCACATATCCCTTATTTAATTTTTTGATTTTTCTAACGAGTGGTGCTATTGGCACACCCCCTACTGATCTGTTTATGCCCCACTTTTTTAATTATTTAGTATTATTATTTTTCATTTATCAAAATTACTAAAAGAGACATACAGTTTAAGGAAAAAAAAATTATATAAAGCAAATCTAATAAAACCCCACATTCTTTCTTAAAAAATAAATAAATAAATAAAAACTTTTTTTTAATCATTTTATTGATTTTTTTTTTCATAACTCTCAAATCCTAGCTCTGGTGTTGATATTATTCGGTGAGATATTACTTAATTGTGTTTTATGTGGGTCGTCTGGTGCTAGCTGAGGGTGTTGTTGTCTGTATTTTTATGTTTTTCACTCTGTTTGCATTTTCTCCAATCTATCTCATATATTTCTCTATCGCTTCCCCTTTTCTTCTTCTTCTTCAATTCCTTGCTTTCTCTATATTTCTCTTGATTTCTCTTTTATCTCATATTCTTATCTCTCTCGACCTTCTTTCTTTTCTTTCCTTGTGTTTACCTCTTTTTATTTTCTGATCTCTCTCTTAATTCTCACTCTCAATCTCTTAATCTCTTGCCTCTAGTCTCTCTTTCTTTTCTTTCTTTCTCTGTGGCTCTTTAATAAAATTCCAATAGTTCAAAAATAAATATAAAAAAATCTCAAACCCTAAAAATACTTGTACTGGATAGAGAGATCTGAAATAGATAGAGATATTAGAGATGGAGTTTATTAAATTTAAAAAATAAATAAAAGGGTAGTTTTGAAAATAAATAAAACAAATTAATAAAAACATTTAACTTTATTTAATTAAATTAAAATTTAAATAAATAGGGCATAAATAGATCAGTAGGGGGGTGTATCAATAGCACTACTCTTTTCTAACCTTTTTTTTTTTTTTTTTTTTTTTTTTTGGTAAAGAAATATTCAATTATTTTTTTTCCCTCGCAACAAATATTAAATTATTTGATTATAATGGACCCATCGGCCATCATACAAATTGTCATGATTCATCCGTACAAATTACAATTAATGATCAACATATTAAGCAGTACAACTCAAATGAAAATTACGGCTTTCTTACGGCTTTTTCATAGCCACTCTCAATTTCTTTTTATATTGTTTATTGAGATTCAAACAATAAAATTAAACCCTTTGTTAACACCACAAATTGTGTTAACTAGATTTAAATAATCTCTCGGTCACAATTTTTAGATGAAGTTTTATAGATTGATTTTTGTAGAGATTTGTTCCTTAAGGAGAGAAACACGAGCAAAGAGGACTTGCTATAAATCTGGACAGAGTTTTAAAGATGAAAAGAGAGTAGGAAAATGATACTGACGATGGGTCGACGATCATTTCCGATCGTTTCCTGTACTCTGGCAGCTCAACCAAGTACAGTCAAAGTTATTGATCAAATACAGGTTGTGCCACCACAAGGCTCTGTGTCCATAGCTATCGTAAAAAAGGTGGGACTTAGGTGAAATTTTACTAAAAACAATTGATTAAAAGGTGAGTTAATTTCATGAGATAAGAATGCTGAGAACATGTAAATAATGTTTTCAATATATCCAGCTTTTAATGCTTTTAACGAGAAAACTCGTTTTGCGTGTTCTCAATTTTTTTTTCCAAAAAACTGAAAAAAGTAACCGGACACGTTTTGCAATGCTTTTTTAATTTAAAAAACAGAAAACAGGTTCTGATGCATCTCTTTCCTCTTTAAAGATTCAATATCAACGCCCCTTAAGTTTTCCTCTTTAAAGATTCAATATCAATTGCTCTTAAAATTGCAGCACCTCTTTCCCTGGTATCAGAAAATGGCAGCTCAGCCAAGTACAGTCAAAGTTATTGATCAAATCCAGGTTGCGCCACCACAAGGCTCTGTGTCCACAACCATCGTTTCTCTAACTTCCTTAGACGTTATATGGTTTGTTTGTTGTCCTGTGCAGCGAATTTTCTTCTATGAATTCCCTCATCCAACACTTCATTTCACACAAACTCTTCTTCCCCATCTCAAGCAATCTCTCTCTCAAACTCTCCGTCATTTCTTCCCGTTCGCCGGCAATCTCACTTGTCCTCCTCCACCCCACGTTCCCTATATTCTTTTCAACGAAGGCCGTGACGCCGTCAAAGTTGTCGTCACTGAATCCGACGCTGATTTTAACCATCTTGTTGTTGGAAACCATGCAAGAGATGTTAAAACGCTTCAATCTCTTGTCCCAAAACTGCCGTTTATCCGTCCGTCTTCGTCATCAAATACCACACACGCGGCGCCTGTCATGGCCGTACAATTCACAGTGTTTGCAAACTCAGGGATTTCTGTCGGAGTAACGTCTAACCACGTGGTAGGTGATGGAAGGAGCATCAATCATTTCATGAAATCTTGGGCATCCATTCACAAATCACCACAAGGAGATCATGATTTGATCACCACCAGCTCACTTTCGTTGCCTTATTGTAGTAAAGACATCATCGAAGATTCAGATGGAATCTTATCTAACATTTTGAAAGATATTCAGAGTATTGGAGATTCAGGCCTTAGCGGAGAAGCTCCAGATGATGATGATCATGTTCTGATCACTTTGGTGTTAAAGCGAGCTGAAATTGAGAAACTAAAGCATTGCGTCAAAACTACTCAAAGCAAAAACGAACTAGATCAACAAATTCATATATCATCATTTGCAGTAACTTGTGCCTTCACGTGGGTAAATTTAATGAAGCTACATGAGCAAATCAACGGTAGTCCAGATGATGATGACGACGTGGTTTATCATTTCCTTGCTCTAGTAGATTGTAGAGAAAGGGTTTTGTCTGAAATACCAGCAAACTATTTTGGAAACTGTTTGACATACATTCTCGTACCAGCTAAAAGAAGTGAGTTAATGGGAGAAAGTGGGATTGTTTTTGCTGCAAAAGCTATTGGAAGAAAAATCAATGAAGTGGGTAAATTAGGAGCAATGGAAGGTTTACATCTAGAGAATGCGATCCCAAGAATCATGGAAGTATCTAAACGTAGCCCTGTTGTTTCCGTTGCTAGCTCACCGAAATTCCAAGTCTATAAAACTGATTTTGGGTGGGGGAGACCAAAAAAATTCGATCTGGTTCATATTGCTGCTTATACATGCTTCTCACTTGCTGAGAGTAGAGACGACGACGGTGGACTTGACATTGGCATAATTGTTGAAAGAGATAAAATGGACATTTTCAATGCCATATTTGAGCAACAGTTGAATATGGCATGATCATCTACAAATAACAAATTAGTAGAGAAGAGGAAGGTGGAGTTCAAATTGGTGCAGTAGTCGAGCTAGCGTGACAAATTGCACCTCTTCAATGCCGTTTTTCAGCAAGGTTTGGATATCATCCATTAAATTTCGTATTGATTTGTTTGGTTTCGTTTCCTCTTTGTCTTGTACTATGTTAGATGTGAGATTGTAAGAGCACAACATACAAGATGTACCGAATAAGATCATTTCTATGCAGCTTAACTGAAATATGCCTATAAAACTTGCATTATTAAGGTTGTAAGTTCGAGTGTGAGAGTCTTGATTGTAAGAGACATTTCAAGTGTTCACCAATACATGTGGTATATATAAAAATAAAATTATAAGTTCAAATTGTATTCCTATTGAGAAGATGAGGTTGGTCCGGTTGTAAAGTCCCTCACACCCACATCACAAAGTTATGGGTTCGAGTCTCACCCCTCACCTACAAACCCCCCGAAATATTGTAATATTTAAAAATAATAATAATACATTCTTAGTTTTCTGATCTGAATTAATTATAATAATGAAAAGGAAAAAAAAAGGCAATTACCAATTAGATCCTGGACTTTTTTTTAAATTCTAAGTTGTTTACGACTTTACAAAAGTGATCAGATTAGTCCTTACATTTTTCCCAAGTGACAAATTAATCCTTCTAACTAAGTTCCGTCAGTTAACTTTAATTGTGTAGAGGTAAATTGTACTTTACTCCTAAACAATATAATAATGACACGTACACAATTTTTTTTTTTAACAAATGTTTATTTTTATATTTATTTTTTTTGTGGGTTTTGATTTTGAATAATTTTAACAACAGTGCTTATATAATATTAACAAAAAATAATAATTATATAAAAATGGTAAAAGACTAAACTGTGAATGAATAGTACTAAGGGTATAATTGACATTGTCTTATTAAAATATTTTTAGAAAATTTTAATTTAAAAAATGTACAAATGGTGTTTCATTAATAATATTTTTAGATTTTGTTATAATTATAATGGTGAATTTACTGCACAAAAGATAAAACAACTTTGCCATAATATGATAAATTAAGGGTATTTACGTACTTTAACTAAAATTATTAAAGTCAATTGTTATATTTAACACTGTTAAACCGTTAGAGGGACTAATTTGGTCACTTTTAAAATAAAAAAAAAAAAAAAAAAAAAAGACTAATTTGGCACTTGGAAAAAATAGGATGACCAATTTGGTCACTTTTGTAAAAGTCGCAAACAACTTGGAATTTAAAACAAAATCCAGGACCAAGTTGGTAATTGCCCAAAACAAAATGTCTTATTGAGCTGTCAAACGGCCTCCTTCCCAATTTTTGTGCTGGGCCTATTTGAAGACTTTCTCCCTCGACTAGTTTAAAGCCCTCAAAATTGGTCTTTTAATTGCTCCGCCATATTTTTGGACCCTAAAAAAAAAAATGCTTCTGCACACCCATATTCTTATTAATTTTATTGTTATATATATATTCTTATTAATTTTAGATTTCTAAAGTGCATATAAGTAAAATTACTCATATATTCATTAAAATCTATGCAATAATAATTAATTAAATCATAAATTAAATTGAAACTAAAATTAACCAAAAAAAAAAAAAAAGGGGGAAAGAGGAGCAAGACAAATGACCAAAATAGAAGCCTAATACTGCATTTATCAAACACAAGCATGTTAGTAACGCATAGTTTTTTTTTTTTTTTCTTTGCAGAAAATAAGTGGGGATGGTGAATCCTGTTGTTTACATTAATGTGCTGTCTAAAATTCTTTTTATTTACAATTTTTATTAAAAAATTAAATTTGTTCATTATTTTAAAGATTAAATTTAATATTTTGATCAGTTTTTATACATTTCTCGGCCTTTTAGCTAAGATCAATGTAATATATGTTCTTATCAATTTAATATCTGATCCGTGGATCAATGGCCCACATGATATTAAATCTATTTTTTGAGGGGTAGGGTCCATAGTATCTACTGGGATCCTAAAGCATCAACCGAATATATATATATATATACAATTTTTCTATTATCAGTTCGAACTGACAAAAGATATATCAGTTTCTTGTATGTGGACCATTAGATTTAAATACTTTGACTTGACTGCATACACTTGTCAAAGCATCTTTTAAATCCAATGGCCCATATACAAGGAACTGATATATCTTTTGTCAGTTCAAACTGATAATAGAAATACTGTGTATATATATATTTGATCAGTTTTTGTAATTTTACTAATAGGTATTTAAGAGTTTTAATTTTTTAATTAGGGCAAATTAGAGGTTGCTTAGAGGATGATTATAATTTATATGTTGTACTACTTTCTTCCACTAGATTAATCAGACAACGGTTTGTGTCTCAAATACTACGATGCCTATGAGAGAACTTGATGCAATATATAAATTATCAATACCATATAAGTTATGCCTATGAGAGAACTTGATCTCAATTAAAAAAATTGAGATCAATCTATCTAGAAAAAAAAAAAAAGTACGAGACATAGGTAGGACTTGTAATCGATGAAATCCGGTAAGCTTTACAAGATATGCCTTGCAGTAATATCAATTTTGCTTTTAGCAATTCAAATTTTGTTGCCCACAATTTAGTAATTACTTGCTTTATCTATTGATGAGAACCAAGTTTGGCCGTAGGAGTACCCTCCATGAATTAGAAAGTGTTTAATGGAAGATTTTTCAGGTTGTGGTTAATGTTCGTTTTCTAATAAAATTCCTCTAGTTCAAACCGTATGTGTAGACAAAATGAGATTGACCTAATGGTTTACTCTTTACACCTACACCATGAGGTCGAGTCTATACCCACCTCAATCCCGAATTAATGTAATATTAAAAAAAAAAAAAAAAAAAAAACCATATGTGTAGTATACACACCTCATTAAAAAAATTCAAAACACAGTGGCAATATGGGCTATGGCCCTGGTGACAAGATACAAACACAACATGATATTTATGAGTTTGTGTTAAGTCTTATTGGGTTCAGGTCACTAATGGTTAACACATTATACCTGTTAAGTAAATGGATCATGTTTGGGTTAAACCTCTCCTAACCCGTTAATCCATTTAACACGATTAAATATCAACGATAAATATGTAATTTGCAAATATACAGTGAAACCTTAAATAGAGAGTTTCTCATTATAATCAAATGTTTTTCTTTTTACACTTTATTTCTAAACAACACTCCATTTTAAAATTTTAAATTAAAAAAAAATAAATTATAAAGACACTTATTTTTTTTTCTAAAATTATCCCTTTTATCTTTTAGAACTCTTATTATAAAAACACTCCATTTTATTTAATATTACCCATTTTGAATATCTCTTTTTAGAAAATTTAAAACGGCAAATGGAAAGGAGATGTGAAGTAATCAAATGAAAATAAGACTGAACGAAAGTGAGGAGATCAAAATAATAAGAAAACTATTTTGGATATCAAACTGTGAAAATAGGAAAACAATATTTGTTTTTCTATTTTGGATTTTAAGTTGAGTAAAAATAATTCTATTGAGTAAAAAAATAATTTTAAATATATTTTTCTAGAAAAAAGAATTTATATGTGTGTGTATATATATATATATATATATATATATATATACAGAAATTATATTATCAGTTCGAACTGACAAAAGTTATATCAGTTCCTTGCATCTAGGCCATTGGATTTAAATACTTTGACTTGGCTGTATGCACTTGTCAATCAAAGTATTTAAATCCAGTGGCCCATATGCAAGGAACTGATATAACTTTTGTCAGTTCGAACTGATAATAGAAAGACTGTATATATATATATATATTAATGATGGTGATGATTGAACGTGGGTGGTATTATAGGAAAAAAAAATGATTTCAAATTTGGTTGAATCGGAAAACAGGAAAAAAGAATTATTTTGAAAAGAAGAAGAAGATATTTTAGGATTTATAAAACAGGAGGTAAAAAAAACACAAAAGAGGGAAAAAAAAAAAAAAAAAAAAAACCTGTTTTCTAAAAAAAATTGTTTAGAGTGTCTTTGGAACTTTCTTATCTTGTTTATTAATTTTAATTCAAATTAAAATTGTCATTAAAAAAAAAAAAAAAAAAAGTGTGTAAACAGATAGTTAATGAATTGTCAATAGTATTTCTCCCCTTAATATTGTTTTAGCAAATCAAGTCTAAATACTTCAAATTTTTCCTTCTTTCTGTTACAGCTTACATCATTGTGTGTTAAGGGTCTATCGAAACTTTGTGAGATTAGCCTCTACAAACACTATCTAGAATACAACTAACACTCTAGAGAAGTTGTCTTCACACAGTTTATATTTTAATAAGCAAAGTTGTGAATATATCTACGATACTAAGATTTGAACTTTTGATAAAGCTTTATTTTAAAATATCCGAACAACAAAAGTAAGGGTCTCTCAGTAGATATATTGAAAGCTTTGCAAACATACAACTCCGTACTTCTTTTCCATGTATGAGTATATCACTATCACATGGTATGATTATTCAATTATAATTATATATAAAAAACAAAACAAGATTATTCAATTATAATAATTTACAAATCTTTGCATACATAATTACATATAACTCCATACATCTTCTTTTCCATGTATATCATATGGTAAGATTATTCAATTATAAAGATATACAGTGGATCATTGATTCATTGCACACTTTTTTCCGACTTCCATGATCTGACATTGATCTGACGTGCATTTAAAAAAATAAAACATGCTATTATAAAATGGGTAATTACTCTAGTGGCCATCAACTTTTGTCACCACTATCAAAATGGCCACCAAATAGAGAAATTGATGGAAAATAATCATTTTTGGCAAACATTATTACACTAATGGCCATTTCATCCGATTCCATCCATTTCCATCTAATTCCATCCAATAAGTGGCATTTTGGTAAATATGAGGATGATATTAATTTATTTTAGATATTTTTTGGAAATCAATTTTTTCTTTTGTTTTTTGAAACAAATAATTATATTTAGTGTGTATATATACATATATCATATCTCAAACATATATATATATATATATTTTTTCAACTTGTCTCAAATATATTTTTTAGAATTTTTAGATTTTGTAATCTTAATCTTTTCAAAAAAGAATATATATATATATCTTTTCAACTTATCTCAAATATGTTTTTTAGAATTTTTTTATTTTATAGCCTTAATCTTCTCAATATATATATATATATATATATATATATATATATATCTTTTCAACTTATCTCAAATATATTTTTTAGAATTTTTAGATTTTGTAGTCTTAATCTTCTCAAAAAAGAAATACACACACACACACACACACATATATATATATATATATATATATATATATATATATATATATATATGTTTGAGATATGCTATACGTATATACACACTAAATATAATTATAGAAAAAATTGATTTCCAAAAAACATCTAAAATAAATCAATGTCATCCCCTTATTTACCAAAATGTCATTCATTGGATGGAATTGAATGGAAATTGATGGAATTGGCCATTAGTGTAACAATGTTTGCCAAAAATGGTAATTTTCCATCCATTTCCCCATTTGGTGAGCATTTTGATAGTGGTGGCAAAAGTTGATGGTCACTAGGGTAATTACCCCTTATAAAAATAAGGCAAAATTATTCCATTTGGTCTGAAAATTAATGCAGTATACAAACGGTCACATTCAAATAAGTTTTTGTTTTCTTAGCCAAGAAAAATATTTTTGAACAATATTGTCTTTATCTACCTTTTCACTTTATTCTCACTCAATTTTTTCTCTCTTTCATAAGTTCTTCTTGTCATGCTTCTCTCTCTAAAACTTTTTTTTTTCTCCCTCTTTTCTCTTTAAAATATTGTTCTTCTCGTCAAAACGATTCTAACGGTATATTACAAGCGAAAATTGGATATCATTTACCCCATCAAAAGCCCTTTGAAAGTAAGCAGGTTCACGTTTTCACACTGAAATCTTTACATACTAAAATATAAACACATGCTGAAATATCAACATAATTACACAATAAAATAACATGTTTACACACTGAAATTACAAAATGACATGTTTTCACTTTATTCTCACTCAATTTTTTCTCTCTTTCATAAGTTCTTCTTGTCATGCTTCTCTCTCTAAAACTTTTTTCTCTCTCTCTCTTTTCTCTTTAAAATATTGTTCTTCTCGTCAAAACGATTATAACGGTATATTACAAGCGAAAATTGGATATCATTTACCCCATCAAAAGCCCTTTGAAAGTAAGCAGTTTCACGTTTTCACATTGAAATCTCTACATACTAAAATATAAACACATGCTGAAATATCAACATAATTACACAATAAAATAACATGTTTACACACTGAAATTACAAAATGATTACACGCAAAAATTACGTTTCAGCATGTAATGTTTCTGGAAACCTCTAATTTTTTATTTTCGATCAATCTCTCTTCCAATTTTCAATTTTTTAAAATAAAAAAAAAACATTTTTTTTTTCAATTTTCACTATCACATGGTATGATTATTCAATATTTATTATATAAAAAAACAAAACAAGATTATTCAATTATAATAATTTACAAATCTTTGTATACATATTACAACTCCACACATCTTCTTTTCCAAGTATATCACATGTTATGATTATTCAATTATAAAAAAGTTGTAGTGGATCTGACATTGATCTGACGTCATTTTAGAAAAACCACATGCATGCTATTTTAAAATTCTTTTTATCTACAATTTTTATTAAATAGTTATTATTCTAAAGATTAAATTTAATTTTTTTAATTTTTTTTCTAAAAAGATAATTATGTTATTTATAATTATTTGTTGAGATATTTACATGGAAAATACGATTATTAATGAAGTTATAATTAGAGCAAATTAGAGGTAGCTTAGAGGATGATTATAATTTATATGTTGTACTATTTTCTTCCTCCAATCGATTAATCAGACAATGGTTTGTTTCTCAAATATTAAGATGCCTATGAGAGAACTTGATGCAATATATAAATTATGAATACCATATAAATTATGATTTATGACATATTGTGATAAATATCTTGTTAAGTTGTTAACTGTTCAAAAAACAAGTACAACATATCTCACGTTCAAATCTTCTCTACGGTTAATTGTACTAACTTATCCTTACTTTATTGAATCTAACAGTATTTTAAAATGATACTATAAATTAATACAAACATCTCTTGCTGTCAAGTTAATCTATTAATTTTAATGGTTGACTAACCTAGACCTATGAAAAACCAAATATATATTTACCACGTCATCCTAAATATAAAGTATTTTTTAATCTAAGAAGAAAAAAATAAATAATAAAAGATAAATATGGGCCGCTTGCGGAAACATTCTCAATTCACGAATGAGCATTCTTTGCGAACTGTAGGAGGTCAATCTCCAAGATTTGTGAAGATCTAAGATCTCTTCCAATAAGTAAGAGATCGTCAAAGATCTCTTGCTTCTTTCAACGGTGGAGCTTTACTATAGACAGATTATCTTGTTTTTTTTTTTTTTTAACAAATTGATTTTTCAGTTTTAATTAAACAAATATTTTATATTTGAGAAGATGTGGTAATGATATATTTGGCTTTCCAATTGTCAGTATTATGTATTAGCATTTGACATGCACTAATATAAAATGTATTAGCATTTGACATGCACTATAATATAAAATATTTTTTTGGTAAACATACAGTAAAAATATTTAAATTAAGCAATTTCAACGAAAGTCCAAAATTATTGATTATTATGATGGTTTGAATGGTTGAGATCACTTTTACCTTCTCTCCTTTTTTTTTTTCTTCCCAGATTTTATTTAATCTAATGACATATCAGTATATATAGTCAAAATTTGTTGATTATTTTCTCCCTCATGTAAATGAACTTGAAAAAAAAACCTGAAAAAATAAGGATAAAAGAGGGTCCCAACTCTTATTTGGTTTTAAGAACTTCCAAATTTTAGAAAGAAAAAAAAAATCAAAATTTTAAACACAAATTTCATGGCTTTTGGATAACTAAAACTTTAATAATTAAACCACATATCCCTTATTTAATTTTTAGATTTTTCTAAAGTTGTTCAAAAATGGATACATGCTTCGGATATATACGCCGAACCATATCCACAAATCTATCACAATTGACAATTCTCAAAATGAGCTAGTAGTCGGTCACTTTAGAGCATCTGCCTGCTGCACCACTCATTTTGATTATAAACATCTATCTTTCTAACTGCTTTTTCATAGCCGCTCTCAATTAAACCTTTTATTTTGTTTTGTTTTCCGGAGATGGCAGCTCAGCCAAGCACAGTGAGAGTAATTGATCAAATCCAGGTTGCGCCACCACAAGGCTCTGTGTCCACAACCATCGTTTCTCTCACTTCCTTAGACGTTATATGGTTTCTTTGTTGCCCTGTGCAGCGAATTTTCTTCTATGAATTCCCTCATCCTACACTTCATTTCACACAAACTCTTCTTCCCCATCTCAAGCAATCTCTCTCTCAAACTCTCCGTCATTTCTTCCCCTTTGCCGGCAATCTCACGTGCCCTCCTCCACCCCACGTTCCCTATATTCTTTTCAACGAAGGCGATGCCGCCGTCAAAGTTGTCGTCACTGAATCCGACGCTGATTTTAACCATATTGTTGTTGGAAACCATGCAAGAGATGTTAAAACGCTTCAATCTCTTGTCCCTAAACTGCCGTCTATCCGTCCGTCGTCGTCATCAAATACCACACACACGGCGCCTGTCTTGGCCGTACAATTCACCGTGTTTGCAAACTCAGGCTTTTCTGTCGGAGTAACGTCTAACCACGTGGCAGGTGATGGAAGGAGTATCAATCATTTCATGAAATCTTGGGCATCCATTCACAAATCTCAACAAAAAGGACAAGATTTGATCACCAGCTCACTTTCGTTGCCTTATTGTAGTAAAGACATCATGGAAGATTCAGATGTAATCACATCTAACATTTTGAAAGGTATTCAGAGTATTGGGGACTTAGGCTTGAGCGGAGATGTTCCAGATCATGATCATGTTCTGATCACGTTGGTGTTAAAGCGAGCTGAAATTGAGAAACTAAAGCATTGCGTCAAAACTACTCAAAGCAAAAAGGAACTAGATCAGCAAATTTTCATATCATCGTTTGCAGTAACTTGTGCTTTCACGTGGGTAAATTTAATGAAGCTACATGAGCAAATCAATGGTAGTCCAGATGATGATGATGACGTGGTTTATCATTTCCTGGTTCCAGTAGATTGTAGAGAACGGGTTTTGTCTGAAATACCAGCAACCTATTTTGGCAACTGTTTGACATCTGTTGTTGTACCAGTTAAAAGAAGAGAGTTAATGGGAGAAAGTGGGATCGTTTTTGCTGCAAAAGCTATTGGAAGAAAAACCAATGAAGCGGGTAAATTAAGAGCAATGAAAGGTTTTCTAGATAATGCGTTGCCAAGTATCAAAGAAGTATTCAATCAAGCTGTTGTTACAGTTGCTAGCTCACCGAAATTCCAAGTCTATAACACTGATTTTGGGTGGGGGAGACCAAAAAAATTCGATCTGGTTCATATGGGTGCTTATAAATGCTTCTCACTTGCTGAGAGTAGAGACGACGACGGTGGACTTGACATTGGCATAATTGTTGAACGAGATAAAATGGACATTTTCAATGCTATATTTGAGCAACAGCTGCATACCTACTAATTTTTTTTTTTTTTTTTGCTTGTTTTAACACTCCAATCTTCTTCCTCTGATTAAGAGTTTGTTAATGTAGATGCTATGATGATTAAAGTAAATTTTTTTTTTTCAAGGTTTTGGGATGAAAGAGAGTCTCGAAATAAACAACCTCTAGGACAACCTCATGTCCTCATCGTATCTAAGCACTTTTGTTTTATAAGATGAGATGTAGCATTATTGTAAGAGATTTGAGATTTGAGATTTTTGTTTTTTTTGCCTTCCGTTAAGATATGCGTACCTTTTTAATTTATGTTTTAGGGTTTGTGTGCTCCTTTCGTAATTTTTTTTTTCTTTTTTTACTAATAAAAGATTTCGAATTTTTAGCTAAAAAATTATTCTCAGGGTTGAATACTATAAGGAATGAATGTTTGACCTGTTAATAATAATTTTCTACCCTATTAAAAAAGAACAGAGAAATAAAATTCTACATATAAATAAGGATCTAATGTATATATAAATAAAATTCTTCATAGAGGTAAAAAAAAAAAAAAAAAAAAGGTACATTTATTCTCCAAAAAGTATACACCGCATCATCTCTTAAAAGAAAAGGAAGTTTTTAAACACCATTAAACTATCAATAATGCTAGATAACCCAAAAAAGTGATCTAAATTTTGGACCCAAACCTATGTGGCAACATCACATGAGATCTTTAGGAAGAGTGACATGGACCCATGTTGTGTGTGATGTTGCCACATGGATTTGGGTCCAAAATTAGGATCACTTTTTTGGGTTCTCTAGCATTATTGTTAAACTATTGCTGAAAAAGGGAATTGAAAAGGTACGTCCAATTTATGTTGCTCAATAACAATACCAATTTCAATGCCTCTGTCGTCTTCTTTACTCTCAGCAAGAGAGAAATTGCGATAAGGGGAAATGTGAACCATTTCGCTCTTTTTCATTTTGCTCCACCCGAAATCAGTCTCATATACCCGAACCGTGACAACACGTCCTTGTTTGAATACTTGATTCGCATTTGGCGTCCACTTTTCTTCACCTATTACTAGTGCCCCTTTCCCCAACTCACAGATTTTTCTTCTAATAGCTATGGCCGCAACGTCCACCCTCAAGATTCTGCGGAGTGGTCTATCAACATTAATCACGACTCTGACATGAATATACTTCCCAAAACACTCACCATTCTTGTCTTTGTCGATCTCACTGACCTCACCTATCATGTTACCCATAAATATTCCTATATCCTAATTCTTCATACAAATCAAAGGCACTTTAATTTGTGGATTTGGACCCAGAATGCAGCCTTATTAAATTACATCTCCTGAATATCTGATATCCCCACTTGCTCCACAAGAACAAGTAAGGCTCTATTGAAACTCCATGGGCCCCCTTGTAGGACAGTTCGCCAATCATCCGCACTCTTAGAAGTGAATGAGAAAGTATTCCCATCAACCACTTCAATCTCCACCTCCTTTTTGATATGCCAAATTCTAGGAATCAAATTGATGAAAGCATCCCGGTTCACCAGTTTGTTAGACAAAATCTTACCAACCAAATGCAACACCAATCGTTTTTCCCCATCATCTTTCAACCCTGCATGTAATCAGGGCCGATTCTGACATATTGGAAGCCCGGGACGAAAAATCTGAAAAGGGCCCTTTTATTCATAATTTTTTTTTTTGATACAAAGGGGCCCTTTCCGATTTTTTTCTAATAAATTATATATTAAAAAATGATTTTTTTTTAGCAAAGCAAAATCTTAACAGTTAAGAAAAAACAGCTAAAGTGGTGTCATGGTGTACTTGTGGAGTGGTGCCGGCGGCTAAGCTTGTCAACACAATTAACGAAATATATTTCTTTCTACTTTTTAAAAGTCATGTAAACTCATAGACTTTAATGAAGTGGGCCCATAATTCACGGACTACGCAGACTACTTTGTAATTTTTTATATCATAGAGTCATAATTTTTTAATTTTTTATATGAGTGACGATATGGGCACCCCTCTAAACCTGTATGTGCACCCTCAAATTAGTATATTTTTGAAATTACAATATTACCCTTATTTAAAATGATTAATATAATTATATCTTGTACCGTATAAACACAATATTTAATATTTTGATTATTTTAACAATTATTATAATTAATTTAAACAGAAAAATGATAGTGATTATTTATCTAATTATTATTATTGTTAAAAAAATTCAGAAGAGAAAACCATTGATTTAATTTTTTTTTTTAAAAACTAAACTAAAATTAATAAGTTAAAAGAAAAAAAATGAAAAATGGAGGCTATATCTTCCGTCTCATTATCCCAAACAGTCAAACATAGATAAAAGAAAGGAAAAAAGGAAGGAAAACAATGGATGTGGTAGGCTGTAGCCTCTTTTATCCGAATTTTTAATTTTTATTTTATTTATAAAAAAAAAAAATGAAGAACTTCATTCAACTAGAAAAATATATATCATCATCCGTGAGCTTATAAAGCCAACCAGTAAAATTAACAATCCACACAACAATACATCCCGAATCTGATGGACCTGTGCTCTTCCATTGTTGTAGTATTTTTTATTTATTTATTGTTGCATGTTAATTATATTATAAGTGATTTATTTATCATATTTTTCAATAGAAATTAAAATAAAGGGCATATTTGGTAATATGAGGGTGTGCTTACAAATTATAATATTTTGAAAACTTTTAATGGGGTGTAAATACAAACATGGGTGCACATACAGTTTTTTAGGGGTGTAAATATCGTTACTCTTTTTATATATCAATAATTTTAAAAAGTGAATTGGGCCCATAATAATTCACAAATTGCATGGACTTTAATGAAAATATTTTGGGGCCCAGGGCGGTTGCACTCAGTGCACCCTTCAGGGCCGCCTTTGCATGTAATTAATGGCATCACTAGCCCCTCCTTTTCTTTCAACGTTAAAGCCTCACATGATGACACCAGGAGCAAATGTTCTTTGGGGCTACACGGGGCTGTAGCCCCGTCTGTCTTTTTTTTTATAAAAAAAATTAAGATTTTAATAGATTGATATTTACACCCCTGAAAAATTGTATGTTATAATGTTATAATTTGTAAACACACCTCACATATTACCGAATATGCCATTTAACTTCGATTTTGATAAATATTATAAATTAATGAGTTATAAAATAGTTAAATAAAAATTAAAATAATAATGATAATAATACTCCTATAGAGATACGAGGAGCCATGTCTAACCTAAAATCAAAAACCTAGAGATGGAGGTTTTTATTTTGTTTTTTTTCTTATATTTCTTTTCTTTTATTCTCTCTTTAGAAGCACTGTTCTACAATTTTTTATTTTTTATTTTCTAACTATACAATTTTAGTTAGTACAAGAGAATTAGTTTAGTTATTTAATTAATTCAATTAGTTTCTCTTCTTAATTTTTTTTTTATAACAAGTAGTTAATATTTATAATTTTAAATAATCACGATTTAAATCTTAATCGATAACAAAACAGTAATTTAATAAAAAAAGTGATTTTTTTTTTTAATTTGTTTAACTAATTATAATATTTGTTAAAATATTTTATTAATATGATGAACGCCGGAACAGGTTATTTTTATATTAATCATTTTAATAATTTTATTTAAAGGCAATGTTGAAATTTTAAAATACAGTATGTTATAGAGCCCAAATGCCCAACGGCCAACACAAGTGATCCACGTTATCATGAGTCCTGACCCACCAATCCACCATATGCAATTATTTGTTTTCTAGTTTATTATACGCAATAATGGACTTTTGGATCTCCTTTACTCTTTACTGTTTATTCCCACTTCCCACCACATCACCACTCTTCTGTATTAGACTTTCAGACTTCGTTTTCTCCCTCATCTTTTTTCTTCTTCTTCTTATTTCTTAGTTCTTCAATCTCACTCCATCTAACTCTGATTTTTTTTTTTTTAACAATCTTGGGACAGTATTTGTAAGAACTCTCTCCATACAAGGTAAAAATGTTTATTCTTTTTTATTTACTTATTATTTTTTGTTAGGGTTTCCTTATTACATTAAGATTGATTTGGGATTAGTTTGATTTAATTAAATTTGTTTGTTGCTAGAATTATAGAGCATATATATAATTTATTTGTGTGTTATCTTGATTCTTGTTGGAACATATTTTTACTATTTGGTGATAAATAAATAATTATGAAAAAAAAAACCTTTTATCTTTGAGATTGAGGTTGATGAATTGAAACATTAGGAAATTCTGGATTCACCCCTAAATGACGACACCTCATCGGCATCCATCATAACCAGTTGTATAGCCCAGAATCCTAACTACACTCCCAATGATTGAAAAAAGATCTCACTAGATCCCCACACTACTTTCACCAAAAGTCACTGAGAGGAGAGAATGCCAGAGAAACTTAAGGGAAAGAATTATGAATTTTTCCAAATAGATCTCTCTCCTTTTTTAATTTTAAAATTTGTAAAGAAATAATATCTATGTATTAATATATTAAATTTTGTTAAATTTTGTTAAGGTGAATTCTCCCTCCGTGGCTTCTATGTTGGATTATATGTTAAACGATTCCATAACTCTAGTAGGGGAATCTAAGTTCTTGGTAAATGATATTAAAGCGCAATTCTTAGATGTAAGCATTATTAAGTGTTGTGCAATTTCTAATTCTGAAAATTCCTTAGCACTTAAGCTAGCATGTTTATTTCCATTAGAGAGCAACTTTGGCCGGATAATAGTTCTCCCATTGGTTCCTTTATTCTGTAATGTTGTTTGTGTTTATATCTATAAAATATATATATATATATTAAATTTTGTTTTTCTCGCAACCAATATTCAATTATTAATATACACCATAAGGAGTAATATCATCTAAAGTTGTTCAAAAATGGATACATGCTTCGGATATATACGCCGAACATATCCACAAATCTATCACAATTGACAATTCTCAAAATGAGCTAGTAGTAGGTCACTTTAGAGCATCTGCCTGCTGTACCACACATTTTGATTATAATGGGCCGGTCAATTATATACAAATTGCCATGTTCCATAAACATCTATCTTTCTTACTGCTTTTTCATAGCCGCCCTCAATTCCTTTTTATATTGTATTTTTTTTTTTTTTTTTAGATTCAAACAATAAAATTAAACCTTTTATTTTGTTTTGTTTTCCGGAGATGGCAGCTCAGCCAAGTACAGTCAAAGTTATTGATCAAATCCAGGTTGCGCCACCACAAGGCTCTGTGTCCACAACCATCGTTCCTCTCACTTCCTTTGACGTTTTATGGTTTCATTGTTGCCATGTGCAGCGAATTTTCTTCTATGAATTCCCACATCCAACACTTCATTTCACACAAACTCTTCTTCCCCATCTCAAGGAATCTCTCTCTCAAACTCTCCGTCATTTCTTCCCCTTTGCCGGCAATCTCACGTGCCCTCCTCCACCCCACGTTCCCTATATTCTTTTCAACGAAGGCGATGCCGCCGTCAAAGTTGTCGTCACTGAATCCGACGCTGATTTTAACCATATTGTTGTTGGAAACCATGCAAGAGATGTTAAAACGCTTCAATCTCTTGTCCCAAAACTGCCGTCTATCCGTCCGTCGTCGTCATCAAATACCACACACGCGGCGCCTGTCTTGGCCGTACAATTCACCGTGTTTGCAAACTCAGGCTTTTCTGTCGGAGTAACGTCTAACCACGTGGCAGGTGATGGAAGGAGTATCAATCACTTCATGAAATCTTGGGCATCCATTCACAAATCTCAACAAAAAGGACAAGATTTGATCACCAGCTCACTTTCGTTGCCTTATTGTAGTAAAGACATCATGGAAGATTCAGATGTAATCACGTCTAACATTTTGAAAGGTATTCGGAGTATTGGGGATTCAGGCTTGAGCGGAGATGTTCCAGATCATGATCATGTCCTGATCACGTTGGTGTTAAAGCGAGCTGAAATTGAGAAACTAAAGCATTGCGTCAAAACTACTCAAAGCAAACACGAACTGGATCAGCAAATTTTCATATCATCATTTGCAGTAACTTGTGCTTTCACGTGGGTAAATTTAATGAAGCTACATGAGCAAATCAATGGTAGTCCAGATGATGATGATGACGTAGTTTATCATTTACTGGCTCCAGTAGATTGTAGAGAACGGGTTTTGTCTGAAATACCAGCAACCTATTTTGGCAACTGTTTGGCATCTGTTGTTGTACCAGTTAAAAGAAGAGAGTTAATGGGAGAAAGTGGGATCGTTTTTGCTGCAAAAGCTATTGGAAGAAAAACCAATGAAGCGGGTAAATTAAGAGCAATGAAAGGTTTTCTGGAGAATGCGTTTCCAAATATGAAAGAAGTATTCAATCAAGCTGTTGTTACAGTTGCTAGCTCACCAAAATTCCAAGTCTATAACACTGATTTTGGGTGGGGGAGACCAAAAAAATTCGATCTGGTTCATATTGGTGCTTATAATTGCTTCTCACTTGCTGAGAGTAGAGACGACGACGGTGGACTTGACATTGGCATAGTTGTTGAACGAGATAAAGTGGACATTTTCAATTCTATATTTGAGCAACAGCTGCATACCTATTAATTATATTTTGTTTTATTTTTTTTGCTTGTTTTAACTCTCCAATCTTCTTCCTCCGATTTAGAGTTTGTTATTGTAGATGCTATGATAATTAAAGTTTTTTTTGTTTTTTGTTTTGTTTTGTTTTGGTTTTTTTAATGTTACAATAATTCAGGGTTTTGGAATGAAGGTGAGTCTTGAATAAACAACTTCTTGTGTTGTGGAAATCAATCACATCTTAACTACACATTCATTGCAATGTTTATATGTCATGAGATTAGGTAAGGTCATAATAAAGATTAGATCAGTAGAGGATCCAAATTCGAGGGGCATACCTTTAGGACAACCTCACCTTATCTAAAGACTTTTGTTTTATAAGATGAGATGTAGCATTATTGTAAGAGAGCAAAAAGATTTGAGATTTGAGACTTTTGGTTTTTTTTGCCTTCCGTTGATGTTTGCATACCTTTTTAATTTATGTTTTAGGGCTTGTGTGCCCTCTTCCTAATATTTTTTCTTTTTTTATTAATAAAAGATTTTGAATTTTTAAATTCAACATCAGGAAGGAATGTTTGACCTGTTAATAATAATTTCCTACCCTCACATCATCTCTTAGCAAAACTAGTTATGCACCTCCCTTCCACATAAGTGATGAGGGTTCAAATCCCACTATACGTATTTTACAAGCATGTGTGGGGAGTTTTCTTCCTGGGTTGTAGAGGTAGTTATCTCCAGTTATGAGAATAGTTATCTCCCATTATAAGAGTAGATATCTGGATCGCACATGTATTATTTGATCCTGTCAGTCCTATTGTAATAGTTCTTATAATACTTTAATAATAATAAGAGTAATTGGCACTACAACCATGCGCATTTTACAACCATGCGCATTTTACAAGCATGTGTGGGGAGTTTTCTTCCTGAGTTGTGGAGATAGTTATCTCCAGTTATGAGAGTAGTTATTTCACATTATGAGAGTAGATATCCGGGTCGCACATGTATTATTTGATCTCGGCAGATCCTGTCAGTCATATTGTAATAGTTCTTGTAATACTTTAATAATAATAAAAGTAATTGGCACTACAACCACATAAGTGGTGAGGGTTCCAATCCCACCATGCACATTTTACAAGCATGTGTGGGGAGTTTTCTTCCCAAGTTGTGGAGATAGTTATCTTCAGTTATGAGAGTAGTTATCTCCCATTATGAGAGTAAATATCCGGGTCGCACGTGTATTATTTGGGTCGCACGTGTATTATTTGATCTCGACAGATCTTGTCAGTCATATTATAATAGTTCTTGTAATACTTTAATACCCCCCAAGACTATACCCAAATTTGCCCCTTGAAATATTTTTTTTTAGGAACTAAACCCATGAACTATCGGAAATTGGCAATTTGTGACGGAATAGTAACGCCATCCATTTTTCTGTCATGGCAAATTGTACTAAGTTCCCCTTATTATATACATAATTGCATTAAACTATATATATATATATATATATATATATATATATGACCTAAATACCCCTCTGACCAATATAAAAAAAAATGTATTTTTATCTATATAATTTTTTTTAAATGCTTTAAAATTAATTTTTATTCCTTAAATTTAGTATTTTTAATATAAAAATAAACATTTAATTAAAAAAACCATTCATTCAAAAAAAAAAAAACAACGAAAACAAAAAATCAAAAATCATTATCATCAACCTTTCAATTCCATCATCATCAACCTTCAAGCTTCAACCTCTTTTTTTTTTTTTTTTTTTTAAATTGCAGAAAAGTTTATCCAAAGAAACAAGGACCATACATAACAGGAGAGATTAGCAGCCCACAATTGGTAACTAAAGGAGAGGGCTGCGTATATTTCTACAAAAATAGCGCATACTTATCAATAAAGAGACTTGCAGTAGTAAATTTAACCAGCACCTTGCAACTAATCCATACCCAAATGTCCACTTCATCTAAGCTTGCAAACTGATCCATACCCAAAGTCTAACTGTTTCTAAGCTTCCTAAATCATTGTGAAAATAAATAAATAAATAAATAAATAAATAAAATACACATCCAACTAAAACACATATACGCTCAAATGAAATTATGAGGAAAAAAAAACAATCTCCTTCTCCAAACTAAATTACAAATCTTTCATTATTTTTCTTTTAATTTTCACTTTGAGATAAAAAATTTGCATTAACCAAATAATAATAAATCTAAGCTTGATCTCACGCAACATTCACTTCACAAAATACACACCAAAACCAGATCATCAACCTTCACTACCACCAAATCAAAACCCATATTGAAACCAAAACCCAAATCGACCCAAACCACCACTACCACCAACCGAAACCCAAATCATAAACAAAAACCCGAATTGAATCCACACCAAACGAGGAGGATGATGAGAGAGAGAGAGAGAGCGAGGAACACGATCGAACCCAGATCGAACCCGTCGGCTTCTTGTCGTTGTCGTCGCTGCTTCTGTTTTGAATTTGTTCGAGTTCAAACGCCTGTCGGTGGTGGGAGGGACGACTGGGATTGATTTCGTGGAGGGGTTTTGGGTGCTTGATTGATGGGTTTGGATGTTTGGGTGATTTGTGTGGTGGTGTGTTGATGAAGATTTTGGTGAAGAGATGAATGGGTTTGAAGAGAGTGTTTGGGTGATTTGTCTGGTGATGTGTTGATGATGATGTTAGTGAAGAGATAAATTTAGGGTTTCATTTACAGATTAAAAAAAAATTCCAAATCTTTTTTTTTTTTTTGTTTTTTCGGTTTTTTTTTTTTTTTTTTTTTTTTTGCATTTAAATTTTTTTAACATGAAGAATAAATTTTTAATTTATGTTAATATTTATTATTTAATATTTTAAATATTTTAACGATAATAATATTATTATATTTTTTTTATTTTTGTTTTTAACATTATTAATACACTGTTTATTGTAAATGAACAAGTGATATTTATCGATATTTAAATAAAATGATAATTGAAATGATAATTCACTTTAAATAATTTAAATATTCATCTGGGTTTTATATTTAGGGATATTTAAATAAAAAGATAATTTAAATAATTGTTAAATTAATTTAATTTTTTTCATTTCTCTATTTATTTAATTTTCTTTATCAAAAAGTTCAAAAATTTATTATTATTCAACCATTATTTCAATTTTAAATTTTTACTTTTAAAAATTGTTTTTTGAAATTTGGTCAGAGGGGTATTTAGGTCATATTATTATATTTTTTCCGGTTTAATGCAATTATGTATATAATAAGGGGAACTTAGTGCAATTTACCATGACAGAAAAATGGATGCCGTTACTATTCCGTCACAAATTGCCAATTTCCGATAGTTCAGGGGGTTTAGTACTTTAAAAAAAAAATCAGGGGGCAACATACAAATTCAAGTATAGTCTGGGGAGGTTTAGTGCCAATTACTCTAATGATAATAATAATAATAATTTTCTACCCTGTTTTACCTATTAAAAAAGAACAGAGAAATAAAATTCTATAGATAAACAAGGATCTAATGTATATATAAATAAAATTCTTCATAGAGGTCATCAAAAAAAAAAAAAAAAAAAAAAAAAAAAAAAAAGGGATACATTTATTCTACAAAAGGTGCACACCGCATCATCTCTAAAAAGAAGAAAGTTTTTAAACACGATTAAACTATTGCTGAAACAGGGCATTGAAAAGGTCTAATTTATGTTGCTCGATAACTATACCAATTTCAATGCCTCCATCGTCTTCTCTACTCTCAGCAAGAGAGAAATTGCGATAAGGGGAAATGTGAACCATTTCGCTCTTTTTCGGTTTGCCCCAACCGAAATCGTTCTCATATACCCGAAATTTTGGTGAGACAGCAACCGTGAGTCCGTGACAACACGTCCTTGTTTGAATACTTGATTCGCATTTGGCACCCACTTTTATTCACCTATTACTAGTGCCCCTTTACCCAACTCACAGATTTTTCTTCTGATAGCTATGGCAGCAACTGTGATCCCATCTTCTCCCATTAACTCCCTTCTTTTTGCTGATACGTAATTGGATTTTAGGCAGTTTCCCAAGTATGTTCCTGGTATAAAATGCTGATCAAATCGTTCTATGCAGTCTGCTACAAAAATAAAATAGTAAAGCTTATCATCATCATCATCATCATCTGAGCTGCTACCTCTAATTTGCTGATGTAATCTCATTAAATTTACCCACATGAAAGCACATGTTACTACAAATGTCGACAGGCCTACTGGTCCGGAGCTGGCCAATTGGTTGTCTTTTTTGCTTTGAATTGTGATCCAATGCTTCAGTTGCTCAATTTTTGAACGCTTTAGCACGATTGTGATCAAAACATTATTTTCCGGAGGAGGAACATCTCCGCGGACAAGTCCTAGATTCAATAAAATAGATGAGAGTCCCTGTGGATCTTTGATGACGTCTCTCTTACAATAAGGTAATGAAAGGGCCGAGCTGGCCGGTTAAAGTTAAATCCTCTCCTTGTGATATCGATCTATGAATTGAAGCCCAAATTTTCATGAAATGTATGATACTCCTTCCATCAGACGCCACGTGGTTAAAACTTATCCCAATACTGATGCCTGAATTTGGAAAGACAATGAATTGAATCGCCATAGTAGGCACCACTTGCATGTCATTGGATGACGACACACGGCAACTTGAAGTTTTGGAAAAAAAGATTCAAGTGTTTTAACATCTCTTGAATGGTTGTCTACAAAATCGTTAAACAAAGCATCTGATTCAGCGACTGTAACCTGAACGGCGTCACCTTCGCTGTAAACAATATAAGGCTGATGGGGTGGTAGTGGAGTGGTGGACACGTGAGTTTTCCAGCAAATGGGAAGAAATGACTAAGAGTTAGAGATAGAGATTCCTTGAGATGGGGAAGTACAGTTTGCATGAAATGAAGTGTAGTGTAAGGCAATTCATAGAAGAAAATCCACTCTATAGGAGGAGAACGAAACCATGGTATGTCAAAGAAAGTGAGAGGAACTGTGGTTGTGGTCCTTGTGGACACAGAGCCTGGCGGTGGCGCAACCTGGCTTTGTTCAATAACTTTGATGACTATACTCTGCTTAGTTGCCATTTTCTGAAAACCGAATAAGAAAACTGATGTGTATTAGTATACCATTTTACTTTATTGAATGGGAACTAACAAAACCACATGTCATCTGATCTGCTTAATAATTAAGCTCAATAATTCAAACAAGTGGAAAATGAATGGATGAAAATAATAATATGTGTGGTGATGGATCTACATCTTCTTCTCACCTTAATTGTCCTTACATCCATAATCTATTGCCATGTATTTAATATAATAAATCAATGGTCTGTATTATTTTAATTAATTTATTGATTTATTATATATGTTTTTATTCTACCAAAAATATAATCTATCAAGGTCATCGATTTAGATGAAGACAATATGAGGTGAGGACCGAGGAGGAGATCCAAATCTATTTAGGGATCACATGTATATGATGATGTCCTGACACCTGAATGAGTGTCGGTGGGATTGAAATCATACATGGACGGGTAGACTACCCGGCATTACCTAGGTCAGAAACTCAGAATTTTAATACCCAAGCTAAAATTAAGTACAAACATATGACCCAATACCCAAAACTTGATCCAACCCAACAAGCTAGCAAGCAAGATAAGAATAAAAAAAAATAAAAAGAAAGAGAGAAAGGAAAGATGAGAAGAGAGCATAACAGGAACAAGAGAGAGATAGAACACGAAAGCTTGAGAGAGAGAGCATTTTGTTTTCGTTTATTAGCCAATATGGGCTGTTTTTGTTTTAGTTTTTTGAAAACAATTTTGAATTTGCATGAGAGAGAGAGAATTTTGTTTTCGTTTATTAGCCAATTTGGGCTGTTTTTGTTTTAGTTTTTTGAAAACAATTTTGAATTTGCATGAGAGAGAGAGAATTTTGTTTTCGTTTGTTAGCCAATTCTGGCTGTTTTTGTTTTAGTTTTTTTAAAACAATTTTGAATTTGCATTCTTATTTTAATTTTTTAAAAGTAAAGAATATATGAAAAATAAAACTAATGTTCATTTTTTAGCCGCTTAGCACTAAAGCATTATTCACTGATCAACATAATTCAAGAACCCAAAATTCTGATTTGAAAAACCTTCTTTTGAAAAAAACATTATTCTCATTTTTCCAGGAGATAAAAAAAAAACCCATTATTCTAAAACTGAATTATAAGAGGGATTGATCTATTATGAACACCTCTAGCCCTCTAGACCATCTCCAACCCATACACACCAAAAAAAAAAATTCATCTCTAACCCATTGCACTAAATTTTACTCTAAAAAGAATATTCCTCTAAATCTCTTTCAACCAATAAAATAAAAATAAATAAATAATAAAAAATAAAAACCAATCAAATGAAGCAACAAAGTAGCGTTGAAACTCTTCTTGCGCTAGATCTGGCGATGGAATCCGAGCATCTGCACTATGGCGCATGGGTTGGAGAGAAAATCTACTGCAAAATAGAGATTGGTGCAGTGATTGGAGATGCTCTTGTGATAGAGAGAGCTATTTTCTTGTATTTTTAAATTTGTAAATTCTTAATTCTAATAGATAAAATAAAATGATTTCCGACTAATAATTAAACTTAAAATTTTGATTATTTTTTTTAACAATATTTATCTATTCACCTATCTAAATCAAGTTTTTTTTTTTTTTTTTTTTTTTTTTTTTTTTTTAAACCTTTTGTCATTGATAGAATTCGAGTCACTAACTTGAGAGTAATTGACCTAAGCCTCAAACTTGTCCATCTATCAATAGAACTACGCCTATGGGGACAAAATTTTGATTGGTTTGGTAAGAGGAAAACAGATAAATTAATTCTAACCGTCCATTGTTTTAATGGAAACGTGTCATAGATCAACATAAAGTAAGGTAATAGGTGAACAATACAAATGATCATGGTGTAAAATGCATCGACACCAAATGTTACAAGGTGACTAGGGTTAAATACACTCACATCTCCTGAAGTTTGATATAAATGAAACTAGAGATCGAGTATGCATTTATCTACTCTGATCTTCTATGTCTTTAAAATTGTATTAAAAAAAGACTAAATTATCCTTAGTTATTAAAATTTAAAAATAAAGATAATTATTTTATAATAAACAATTAAATTAAATTAAATTAATAAAAGACAATTCCTTAAATTAAAATGGTAGTTTTTAAATGAAAAAAAAAAAAACTATTTTAGTTTAAGATATCCTCATTTTAAAATTTAATTTTTTTTTACAATTTTTAAAGAGAATTAGAAAATGATTTTATTTTTTAAAAAATTATCTTCATTTTTAAATTAAAATTTTTGTTTGACGGTTTAAAAATTTAAAATTTAAAAATAGTAAAAAAAAATAAGTATTTTTATGAGCTACTAAATTATTTTCATTTTTAATAACTAGCCTTTAAAAATTGTGAAAAAAAATTAAATTTTAAAATAAGATAATTTTAAATTTTAAAAATAGTTTTTTATTTTTCCATTTTAATTTATTTTAATTATATTCCATTGAAAGGATTATTTACAATTAATTTAATTTTATTTTATTTTATAAAATGATTATCTTTTAAAAAAAAAATCTTAATTAAGGGCAATTTGATCTTTTTATTAGTTTAATTTTAAGAGTAGGGGAGATATGAGTAGATAAATATATAGCCTTTCTCTAACTATATTTATGTCAAACTTCAGGGAAGCTGAATGTAATTGTCACTTAATATTAATTGTCGTTTTTCAATAATCCATATATCATTATTTGAGTGGATACGAGTAAGAGATGAAATATATCTGTATGCCAGCGACATGCTATATGCATCTCCGATGCGATCTTGCAACGTGGCAATATTTGCCACATGGCCAGATCCCAACTGGATGCATATTCATGATGCCACTGCTTTCCTTATTTTTTTTTTGTCTAATCTCTCATATCTTGAACTACACCCGGTAAAATTTTACACAACCCAAACTCATTTGAAAATAGCAGTTGGTGGGTCAAGTTTATTGGATTGGGTTGTTAATGGGTCAACCCATTAAGATACAAAATATAATGGGTCGGTTTTGGGTTCACTCTTAAAAAAACCGTTAATTCGATAACCCATTAATATAAAGATTTTTGTTTTAATATGTTTATGAAAGTTATTAAAAAAAATATTTGTATAATCACATTATGGAATTTATATAAAATAAATAAATAAAAACCTATAAAATTATGGTTAAAATATATTTTACTAATTAATTTTTTAAAAATTTCTAATTTTTTTCTTTTTTTGAAACCGGAAAAATTTATAAATTGTAAACTCTAAAACTATAAATAAATTATTTCACAATATTACCCTATCCCTAAAACTCTAAAAGTAGTTAGTGAATTTGATTGCGTAAGTTTGATCATGCATTAGTGTTATTTATTTTCAACTTCTTAATAAATCTCAAATATAATATTTTATAACAGGTCAGGTCGGTTTACCCATTAATTTAACAAATGGTTTTAGGTTTGTATATTTCAACCCATTAATCTAACGGGTCGGGTTCGGATGGAGCAATTTTAACACGATTCAAACACAAAATGACCCGAATTCACAATCACACGACCCATTGACACGACTATCTTGAACGTCGTTTCATGTTTCTTCAATGATTGCGAGAATTGATTATTGATCTATAGACGTTTGATGACGACCGATCAATGACACCACACTATGTCATCACGAGAAAGCAATTAATTGAAGATAGAAAAACAGCTGTTTTCACGTTCTTCTTTATTAATAAGATCCAGTGAAGAGAATAGTGATTAGTTGATTCTACAACATCTTCTCTCTTAAAACTTGCAGAAACTCTCTTTCTCTTCCTGTTTTCAAAACGATGGCAACTCCTACAAGTACCAACAAAGTTACTGATCATTTTATGGTTGCACAACCACCTCGCTCTGTGTCAACGACCACTCTTCCACTCACTTTCTTTGACATTCGTTGGTTTTTTTGTTGTCCTATGCAGCTCCTTTGCTTCTATGAATTGCCCAATTGCTCTACATTTCAATGGACACAAACTGTTCTTCCCCATCTCAAAGAATCTTTGTCTCTAACTCTCCGTCACTTCTTCCCATTTGCGGCCAATCTCACATGGCCTCCACCGCCTCAAGAGCCCTATATTCATTACCAAGAAGGCAACGGTCTTCAGGTAGCCGTCGTTGAATCCAAAGCCGATTTTAATCATCTTGTAGCCAACCATGCACGAGATTTCAAATCACTTAAATCCCTTTTCCCACAACTTCCAATTATCAGTACTCTGTTATCGAATACCAGTACACAAGTGGTGCCTATCATGGCCATTCAATTCACTGTATTTCCAAACTCAGGCATTTCTATTGGCTTAACACTAAATCACTTGGCTGCTGATGCGACGAGCTTCTACCATTTCATTAAATGTTGGACATGGATTCATAGATCACAAACAGAGGACTTGACCTCTGTTTCTTTACCTTATTGTAAAAAGGATGTGATCCAAGATCCATATGGAATAAAATCTATTTATTTGAAAGATATTCGAAGTTGGGGCGATTTAGGACCCGTTGGAGAGGTTGATCCGGGCAACGTTCTCATCACTTCGATTGTAAAGCGAGCGAAAATCGAACAGCTGAAGCATTTGGTCACAACTCAAAGCAAAGCCAACGGCGAATTATTGCAAATGCGCATGTCAACATTTGTTGTAACGTGTGCTTTTATGTGGGTAAATTTAATGAGGTTACAAGAGAAAATCAGTGGTGGGTTATTAGGCGATGATATCCTTTACTACTTTGTTATTGCAGCAGATTGCAGACAACAGCTTGCGTTTCCGATATCGGGAACATATTTCGGCAACTGCCTAGCACAAATTTTGGTATCGGCTAGAAGAGGAGAGCTGATGGGAGAAAGTGGAATAGCTGTTGCTGCAAAAGCTATTGCGAGAAAAATCTTGGAATTCAATAAAGGAGCATTGATAGGAGCAGAGAAGTGGGTGTCAAATACCAAGGAAATACTTAAACATGGTCGTCTTGTTTCGGTTGCCGGGACACCGAAATTCCGAGTCTATGACACGGATTTCGGGTGGGGCAAACCGAAAAAATACGAGTATGTTCACATTGGTGCTTATGGATCTTTCTCCTTGGTAGAGAGTAGACAGGAAGAAGGTGGAGTTGAGATTGGAGTAGTAGTTGGCCGAGACAAATTGAAAAAAAAAAATTTGAAATTGAAATTGAAATCATCATCAACACCCACATCATCTGTTCATCACCATTAACATCCACCAGAAATCAAACCCACAACCGCCGCAACATCTTCTCTCTATCTTTCCTCTCTTCCTCCTTCTATCTCTTTCTTTCCATCTCGGTGTCTCTCCCTTCAGAACGGGTCAAACTCGGTTCTGGTTTGAACCCAGATCTGGGTCGAACCCAGCTATATGCGGGGGTGAGCAAAATGGGTGTGTATTCGGTTTTGTACCCTTTGGTTGAGAAGATGGTGTTGATCTGGAAAGTTTTTTTCTTAAGTAGAGTGTTGATCTAGAAGATGGTTTTTGTGCTCTGTTGATCTGTATTTTTTTTTTTTTTTAATAAACTCACCATTACAAGCAGAACAGCAAAACAGAAGAAAAGACAAACAATAACAATAAACAGAGCACACACACAGCAAAGCGAAACAGGTACTTCCAGTATATGCAAAGCGAAACAGAGCACACACATAACTATTTTATTTTTATTTTTATTTTTTTGTGTTTTTGTTGTGTTTTCTTGCTCTGGCTTGTGTTGTTTGTTTTGGGGCTTATATTTGAGTTGTTCAAAAAAAAAAAAGTTTTAGTTTTTTTCAATCTTTCTTTTTTTCAATTGATTTTCTATTTTTTGTTTTTTTTATTCCACTGATTTTCAATTTTTTTTGTTTAGATTACGTTTTTTTTGTTTTTTTTTTTTAACTCCAGTGTTGTTAAGAAAATAAAATAAAAAACTAAAATAAGGGTAAAACTAGTAAAACAATCCCTTAAATATATAATAGTTAATTTTGTTAACCATAAGTTAACTTTTAGACACTTGTTAAGATATTGGGAGGGGGGTAATGCTCACCCCCCTTCCCTTGAAGGGGTGGAGTAAAAATGAACGCCCCACCCCCCCATTTGCCTTTCCCACTCATTGCTTGACATGTGTACATTTTTTTATGTAATAAAAAACTTTCAATTTTTGCTACAAAGCATGTTTACGTCTTTATTCTTTATTAATGAAATGATAGAAGCAGCCACCAGGGATAAACACGTAAACATGCTTTGTAACAAAAAGTAAGAGTTTTTTATTAAATGAAAAAGTGTACACGTGTCAAACAATGAGTGGGAAAGGTAAATGAGAAAGGTAAATGAGAAAGGTAGATAGCACCCCTCCCCCCACGTGTCAAACAATAAGTGGGAAAGGTAAATGAGAAAAGTAGATAGCACCCTCCCCAAAAAAATATAAAATATCTATCGACTCTGTACAAAAAGCGAGATCATGAGGTTCGCAATTATATAGCTCTAACAAATTTGTTTTTTTTTGTTTTTTTGTTTTTTTTTGTTTTTTTGATATTGACATGACATATACACCCTTAGCAAATTTGAAAATTACTAGAAATATATACACATGGTTTATAAATGAGGGGTATATGTGTCATTTAAATTTTTTTACTACTTTGACTGAAAAATTCGTACCGATGTATATGACTGAGCAGATAGAAATAAGCACGACTTTCCCAGATAAAAATAGATATGACAGAATCTAGGTTATTCACTTATTCCCACCTCCAGACAAGAGACAATCAGACAAGAGATCACGCTGGTTTGCTCAAGCTCTCACTACTGGTTCGACTTCTTATTCATTTTTTAAAAATAATTAATGGGTTTGTTTTTGTGTATATTCAATGTTTTCTTGTTCTTTATTTTCTGTATATTTAAATTTAAATTTAAAATGTTAATTTCAATTTGGTTGGTTGTTGCATATGTTTGTATTGAAAATTCATGATTGATGAAAGATTCTTCTCTACAATTGTTTGAAAATGATAATAATATATGAGCTAAAGTACGAAACGGTCCAAAATATTTATAGTAATTAGTAAATAGTAATAAACAAAAGCTGTAGATATCAAATTTCATGCATACCGGCCGATAGAAGAGATCGTTTTTTTTTTTTTTTTTTGTATGCAGTAAAGTGGGTTACGGTCGTTCAGTGCATGGTAAAAACAAAAAAAATTGTTCATCAAAAAAAAAAAATAATAAAAAAAAAAAAAATTGTTAAACTCATTAGTGGAGTCAACTGTCAAGTGAGTATTGAGGCGCAGGTATCTTTATATATATATATATATATACACGGTTCCTTTTTGGTCCGTGCGCACATCAGTATCAATGCTTGTAGACCACTGATTATAAAGAAGTTTTGGATAAATGCATACACTTTCAGTTAAAGTATGTAAATCTAATGGTCCACATCCAACGCACTGATAAAGTTATATCAGTACGCACTGACAAAGTTATATCGGTACGCACTGACTTGAACATTTATATATATATGGTGGTTTTTCTAATAAGAACGTCATAAAATTATAAGTTAAGGATGCCAACCATAGTCACATATTCATATTGGATGTGGGTATTTATTGGTTAATGTGGAGCCATAGACTCACTATGAATATGTGACTGTAGTTGGATCAGGGGCGAAGGATCGCATGGGCTAGACGGGGCTCCGTCTGCCTTTAAAAAAAAAAAACAGTGTATTATTACAATTTTACTTGATATTTTATATCAAATTACAATTTTACCATATGTAAATTACGATTCAACCTTTATTTTAACAAATATTATAAATATGCCCATCACCTTTTATTCGATTTCCGTGTTTCACCGTATGTCCCACCAATTTTTCTTTGCTTCTGTTTTTTTATGTGGGTTTTCTTAATTTAAACATAAATTGTTAATTATTTTTTATATTCTTATTTATTATTTTGTTAGGTTAGCTTATTTTATTATAATTGATTTAGGATTAGTTTGATTTAGATAATTTTGTTTATGATTTGTTTATTACTATAATAAAATAGGTATTCACCTATTGAGTACTCAAAAATAAAATTATAACTAATATTTAGTTCAGCCCCGTCTGATATAAAATCCTAGATTCGCCCCTGAGTTAGACGTCCTGAAATTATAAAATCAGGACAGTCATGATTAGAGAAATATTATATATCAAACTGTGGGTACACAATTCAATAATCACAGCAAATGTCAAAAAAAAAGCTGCCCAATGCCAAATATGTCAGAATAATTATTGTAAAGTAGTTGATAAATTATGGTTTATATTACAAATTTAGGGTTTAATGCAGGGACCCATCTCACCCATGTGCCAATTAATTTTATGATTTTATGAGTAGTACTAATACTTGATCGTTCAACTAATTTTTAAATAATATTGTATATGAACCGTAATTATTGTGGTAGCAAAAAATGGCTCATAGGCCCAATGATCAGAAAGGCCCAATTTATTATGAATTAAAACTAGCTTGGCCCGTAACTAATCGGGTTGACCCAAAGGTTTTATCAGTTGAAACTTGGCTGGTTGACTCAGTTTAAATAGCAGTTACAGTTTTAATAAGCTTTAATTGTGACGATCGTAACCACCGGGTTTAATGGGAGTAAATTTCTCCTAAAATCCCTCCAGCAATAAAACCTTCAAGAGGTGACCGTTGGAGACAGGTCTCAACATATAAATACCCCCTACAGCTACAAAGAGAGGGGCGAAAAAAGAAATACTAAACAACTCCATAAGAAAGGCTATCGGAACTTGATCCAAATTACGATCATCGTTCTCTGTCAGCCCTCGCTCAGCCTAAGCGCACCTAAGGCTATACGAACGACACCACCTATGGCTCGATAAGCCTAGCCTACGGTTTGTTTTAGAATTTATATTGTTTATTTTTCATTCGAATTATTAATTTGTTCATAAATAGTTTAACTTGGGTGTCGAGTCGACTCCTACAAGACACCCCTTTTAGCTTTGTTCTACAGGGAATCCAAAGCATACGACAAAACATTGTTCATAGATTGTCGGTGCCCCGAATACTACAATTTTGACCGAATTTTGACCGTAGGATTTTCTGGTTCTACAATTATCATATTAATCATGAAATAAGGAAATTAATGATGTGTTACTTGACGACTCACATTTCAGATTATTTGAATACAATTTTACGGCTAATTTTGACTCGATTCACTTTTGAAAGTTTGCAATTTAAGTCTTAAACAATGTTAGCCACGTCTCTCAACTAATCATTTAGATCTCATGTTTGAATTGCCCTCTCCAAATAAAATAATAATAATAAAATGTTGGTCGGTGTAGCAAATCTTAAAAAAATCCACTATTTAATTTCTAGTTGCTATATTATAGGAATAAAAGATATCAAGTTAAGGTTTTTTTTTTTTTTTGAACGGCAGAGTTTATTCAAAAACAGACAAGTCGAAGAGCACAAACAAACCACAAGACAACAAAACACACGACCACAAAAGCCCCCCATACAGACTAATACACACAACCAGCCAACAAAACAAGACAGAAAAACAACCCACCAAGTAGGCACCAACAAACGCAAAACAAGCAACCCAAAATCCAATCGAGGCCAAGCCACCCAAAAAAAAACAACCCACAACCCAGCAAACACAAACAACTGAACACAACCACAAATTAAAAACCTACTGAACTTTCAGCTCTCTGAAGCCACCCAACTTCAATTTCCTTTTCACTTCTGCGAAAACCTCAGCCATGCCCACTAACTTGCCATTGAAATCCAACCCCAGAGCTACTCCAATCCTTATAATCCTATAAATTTTCTCTTCACAATTATGAGAAAACTTACGCTTGTGATACCTAACCTTCATAACATGGCCCTTACTGCTAGGCAAGAGGTCCAATTTGTAGTTAAAACAGAGGTTAGATGCTTCATATTATCTAAATCCTTCCCTTCTTTGCTCTTCTCTTTACTCCCAAGCCCACTGTCACAATAAGATATCTTGCCTACTCTCGAAAATATGGACCTGAGACCTAACTTCATTTTACGAAGTTCAAAAGACTTGTCATCCTCTTTTCTGAAGCAGGTTCGCTCTTTCAGAGGCCCAATATTTCTTGGCCCATGCTAAGTTAACAAACCAGACCGATCCCCCTTCAAATTTTTGAAATTCAAAAGGGGTAATTACCCTAGTAACCATCAACTCTTGCCACCACTATCAAATGGCCATTATATTGGGAAATGACCATTTTTAGCAAACATTGTTACACTAATGGCCATTCCATCCAATTCCATCAATTTCCATCCAATAAATGGCATTTTGGTAAATATAAGGATGACATTAATTTATTTTAGATGTTTTTTGGAAATCAATTTTTTCTTTTGTTTTTTGAAACACATAATTATATTTAGTGTGTATATACGTATAGCATATCTCAAACATATATATATATATATATATATATTGTGAGAAGATTAAGACTATAAAATCAAAAAATTCTAAAAAACATATTTGAGATAAGTTGAAAAGATTAAGGTTACAAAATTTAAAAATTCTAAAAAATATATTTGAGATAAATTGAAAAGAAATATATATGTATATATATGTTTAAGATATGCTATATGTATATGTACATACTAAATATAATTATTTGTTTCAAAAAACAAAAGAAAAAATTGATTTCCAAAAAATATCTAAAATAAATTAATATCATCCTTATATTTACCAAAATGCCATTTATTTGATGGAATTGGATGGAATAACCATTAGTGTAACAATGTTTACCAAAAATGGTTATTTTCCATCAATTTCCCCATCTAATGGTCATTTTGATAGTAGTGGCAAGAGTCGATGGCGACTAGGGTAATTACCCCAATTCAAAAAGACCCTACCTCCAATGAGCTGCAGAAAGAGGGCGGGCTGCAACTTGTGTCTGTGACACTGGCACCATCTAAAGACAGGCTACACCTATCAAAAAGCATTGGAGACATCACTTCCTTGGACCACTTTTTTTTGACAGCTCTTTTCCCATCCACCTTTTCCCCTTTTAGAATCAGACACCGCTCCTCCAACCTCACTGTCCTTGCCTCGATTATGCATTTGAACTGAGAATCGACCGATTCTCAATAGCAAGAAACCATGTGCCAATAATATTCTCATATTGATTTTGGCATTTTGCCACAAGCCTTTTCTTTTTCAATATTGTTTTTTGAAAAAGAAAAAAAAAATCATATAAGAAGTGTATTTATATCAATAACCATTTTTCTTGAAGCTGCAACATCTCTATCTCTATTTTCTCAAGATGGCAGCTCCGCCAAGCACAGTAAAAATTATTGAGCAAAGCCAGGTTGCACCACCGCCAGGCTCTGTATCCACAACCACCGTTCCTCTAACTTTCTTCGACATTGCATGGTTTACTTGTTGTCCTATGCAGCGCATTTTCTTCTATGAATTCTCTCACCCTACACTTCATTTCACACAAACTCTTCTTCCCCATCTCAACCAATCTCTCTCTCTAACTCTCCATCATTTCTTCCCATTTGCAGGCAATCTCACGTGCCCTCCACCACCTCACGAGCCCTATATTATTTTCAATCATGAAAACGATGCCGTTAACGTTACTGTCGCTGAATCCGACGTTGATTTTAACCATCTTGTAGCCAACCATGCACGAGATGTTAAAACACTTCAGTCTCTTTTCCCAAAACTTCCGTTTATACGTTTGTCATCGAATACCACACACGTGGTGCCTATCATGGCCGTTCAATTCACTGTATTTCCAAACTCAGGTATTTCTGTTGGGGTAACGTTTAACCACGTGGCAGCTGATGGAAGGAGTATAAGTCATTTCATGAAATTCTGGGCCTCTGTTCATAGATCAAACGGCTTGGATTTGACCTCCCTCTCGTTGCCTTATCATAATAAGAACATCATTAAAGATCCAAATGGGCTCTCTTCTATATTATTGAAAGATTTTCGGAGCTGGGAGGATCTAGGGGTTGCCGGAGATCATGTTCCTGTAGATAATATTCTGATCACGTTGGTGATGAAGCGAGTGAAAATTGAACAACTAAAGGATTGTGTCACAACTCAATGCAAAAACGACGACGTATTTGAGCACATACGCGTATCAACATTTGTAATAGTGTGTGCTTACATGTGGGTAAATTTAATGAAGTTACAAGAGCAAATTGCTATTTCATTTTTCTAGCAGACTGTAGAGAAAGATTTGAGTTTTCAATACCGGCGACATACTTCGGCAACTGCCTAACAAAAGTTTACGTATCAGCCAAAAGAAGGGAGCTAATGGGAGAAAATGGAGTCATTGTTGCTGCCAAAGCTATTGGAAGAAAAATCTACGAATTGGGTAATGGAGCATTGATAGGGGCGGATAAGTGGGTGTCGAATTCAAAAGAAATAGTGAAACATGGTCGTGTTGTTACGGTTGCTGGTTCACCGAAATTTCAAGTGTATGAGACTGATTTTGGATGGGGAAGACCCAAAAAGTTTGACGTGGTTCACATTGGTGCTTATAAAACTTTCTCTCTTACTGAAAGTGGAGAGGAGGTGGGTGGAGTTGAAGTTGGTATAGTCATTGGACGAGACAAATTGCAAATCTTCAATTCCATTTTTGAGCAGTCTTTTAATGTATATTAACATGTGATATTGTGAATTTTTTATTTAAAAAAAAGGTTCTTCTTCCGTTAGACGCGAGCCTATTAGAGTGAGCAAATTAGATGTTAGTGAATTTTGTGTGGAACATATATATTAGATAGCAACTAATAGGCTCACAAAGGTACATTGTTGATTTTTTTTATTCTCTTTTAATTTGGTGAACCAGAGGACTGTGACTTGGGTTACCTTAGGTCTGGCCTTAATATCTACTTGCAATTCGTATAAGTTTAGGATGTTCCGGCAAACTTGATCATAAAAATAGGAAAGGGACCAGGGGTTTAAACATTTTCAAAATATTCTTCTAGTTTCAAATTTAGATGAAAACCCCATATAAAGAGAGTTTTTGTTGCACAATTAGGTTTTTTTTTACTAAAATTTTAAATTATAAGATGTTTTTATATACAATAAAAGGGTATTTTAACTAAATTCAAAAGTACGGGGTTGTTTTTGTAAAAAGGTTCAAATATCAGGGGGTTCTTGCAAGTCTCCCAAATAGGAAATAACATAGAATTTTGTAATTATATGAACTTTATTATACATAAATTAAATTCTTTATTCTCAATTATACAGAATTCATTGATTAACATATCTGTCACTCTCTCATTATGGGTATACGTGCACTTTACCAAAGGGATATAATCATTTCCCCCCTGTAGTTTGCCATATTAGACACTTTACCCCATCTAGTTTCAGTAATGACCAGTCTCCCCCCTGGAAACCAAAATATTAGACGTTTTCCCCCCTATCTTCAGGATATCCGCTAAAACTCTCGTTGACCGTTAATTTTCACGGTAAAAGACATTAATGCCCTTCAATAATTGTAAATAAATGGGTCTGAAAAAAGAAAACAAAATGCAAAAAAGAAAAAGAGAAAACAAAACAAAAAAGCAAAAGAGAAATTAAACAAAAAGTAAAAAGCAAAAATGATTCAATCTCCACCGTGATGGTCGAGATAATTACAAAAAAAAAAAAAGACAAAAAAATAAATAATAAATATTAAAAACCAAAAACCAAATTCAACAATTGGTCACCATCATCATCAAACCGAACCCAGAATATCATCAACACCACCACGACGGGCACAACCATTATCAGTCCAAATTCAACACCATTCTCTCCATCATTTCTAAGAAAGTTTGATGCAGTTTTTTTTTTTCTCTTACATAATCTCTCTATCACCATTCTCTTCATCATCACAACATTCGAAGAAAAACAATTTACAGAACCTAGATCATATTCTTCTTTTTCTTCAATAATCATCCACTCAATCATCAACATCGTCATCTTCTTCATTTTCAAAGAAAAACACAAAAACCCAAAATCCTCATTAGAGATCTGCACCCATCAAACTACCAAAAAATCTCAAACTAAAACTCAAATAGAAATCTCCACCCATAAAACCCTCTCCACCACCGCCCACTCCCTCTTGAAAAGAAGCTCTGGATCGTGCTCCGATATGGAGAACAACGCGGCGAGGCAGTCCACATAGAGGAGAGCACACTCGGAGGAGAGGAGCGAGTGCGAGTCGGAGCTGAGAGAATTGAATACGAGATGAGAGAGAGGCGCGAGCGGCGACGGTGGTGGTGGTGGAAGAGCGAGAGGTCTGTGAGGGTTTGTTCTTTGAGGTTTGGTGTTGATCTTCAATTTGGGTATCATGATGATAAACTGGGTATGGATTTTTGAGGTTTGGTGTTGATCTTCGATTTGGGTATGGGTTTATTTATTTTTTTAATTTTTCTGGTATGGGTTCTGTGAGGGTTTGTTTTCTGAGGTTTGATGTTGATCTTCAATCCTTCGATTTGGTATGAATTTTTTGTTTGGGTGAACTATGTCTATGAGGTTTGGGTTTAATTTGGTGATGATGTTGAACTGTGTATTGATTTGTTTTTTTAATAAATCATTAAATGTTATTACATTTTTACCCTTCCAAAAATAATTCTCATTCATGCCCTCATAGCAAAGTTACAATATTGCCATTGTTAACTAACAGTCAAAGTGATAATCTAACAGAAATCCTAACAGCAAGGGGGAAAACGTCTAATATTTTGGTTTCCAGAGGGGAGATCGACTATTACTGAAACTAGATGGGGCAAAGTGTCTAATATGACAAACTATAGGGGGGGAAATGATTATATCCCCTTTACCAAAAGAAAGAAAAAAATGGGTTAATTGCACCAATGCACCCTGAATTATACGCGAGGTAGCAATGTGTCCCTTGAACTTTATTTTTTTACAGTACCCACTTTCATTTATTAGTAGAAGCTGACAAAAGAGTTACCGTCCATTATTTAGTCACGTGCTCTTCACATGGGTTTGTGCTAAGGGGCAAATTTGGAATAACATAAAGAGTTAATTGTACCAATTCCCTATGAACTTTTTTTTTTTTTTTTTTTTACAGTAAACCTCTTGAACTTTTATTTATTGGCATAAGTTGAAGGAATAGTATCGGAATTTCATTTTCGTCCATTTTGTTGTCACGTGCTCTTCACATAGGTTCGTATCAAGGGGCAAATATGAAATAACATATAAAATTGCTGTAATATATTTCCCATTTTAAAATCCCATTTCCCAAACATTCTTCTTCTTCTTCGTCTTTTGGCTGTTGTCTTTCTTTAAAAAAAAATTTAAAAATTAAATATAAATGTGGAGATAATAAAAAAAAAAGTAAAAAAAAAAAAAATAAACCTAGATCTAGTGGCCACCCAAATTGAAATCACCAACATCATCTTCATCATCACCAGCTCAAACCCTACCCATCGCTGCCGGAATTGAATTCAATACAAAACCCACAACTTTTTTATACAATCAAACACCCACTTCAGCACACATTGGATCCAACATAAAAAAATCAACAAAAAAAAAACCATTCATATAATTCCAAAAAATAAGAATAATAATTGAATGAAAAACAAATTTATCTTGACAAATCTTCCATTTATTTGCTACTTTTATTCTAGATCCATTAGCGAATCGCTGAGTTTTGGGTCTTCATGGGTCGAATCGTCGAATTTTTGGGTTGTTGAAGAAACCGGTGGTAGATCCTTGGATTTTTTATTTTGGATTTGGGGTTGGATCTCTCTCTTTCTCTCTCTCTCTCTCTCTCTCTCTCTCTCGATCTTGATCTCATCACACAGGTTTGGGATGACATTTCTAGCAAAGATTTATGGAAGAAGTGGCTGAGTTATGGAAGAATGAGATGGGTAGGATGAGATTTCGATTCGGGTTTTTGTCATTTCGATTGATTGTATTGTTGAAGGTCTTTTCATTTTGGTTGAAACCCATGAGAGAGAGAGAGAGAGAGAGAGAGAGAGAGAGAGAGAGAGAGTATGGAATCTGGTTTGTTGTGGATGATTGGATTTGGATTTTTGTTTTGTTTTTTGTTTTGTTTTTAATATAATAATTTTTGTTAATATAATAATCTTTATAAAAAAAATTCAGAATTTTATACCAATTTTGCCCTATGCAAGGCATGTGATGAGAAGATGGACGGAAAGTGGGTTCCGTCTCCATATATTCCATCCATTATTGCCAATTTCTGTTAGTTCAAGGGGTTTATTACCAAAAACAAAGTTCATGGGGCACATTGCTACCTTGTGTATAATTCAGGGGACATTAGTGCAATTAACCCTTTATGTTATTCCAGATTTGCCCCTTGGTACAAACTCAAGTGACAAAAAAATGGACGGAAATGAAGTTCCGTTACTATTCCGTCAATTTCTGCCAATAAATGAAAGTTTCAGGGGTTTATTGTCAAAACAAAAAGTTTAGGGGGCACATTGCTGCCTCGCGTATAATTTAGGGGACATTGTTGCAATTGACCCAAAAAAAATTAGGTGTACTGTGTGTCAAGTATAGAAAAGTCTACCAAACCGAACCACTAACCCATAGACATGGCCCAGATCCTAGGCCCAAGATACTGACCCAGATTACGTGGCATGTTCTATTTTATGATAAACTTCAGCTAGGCCCCATTCCAATGTCACGCAATGAGTGGTAGACTGGTAGAGAGACACAAGAAGGAAACATGAGAAAAACTTCAATGCATTTGCTTTATGGTGCGCCTTCCACTCAGAACAAACAAAGCAGTACGAGTAATCAATCAAATTTAATCTTATTAAATATGGCGTAATTGGGATGAGAAGAGATTCTTGTGCTCCTGTTCTACAAACCCCTTACATGTCCTCGCCCATCCCCATTAAGGGTTGTTTGGTATGGGATAATGTTTACATGGAATGAGATTATGATAACATCCCTATATTTATTACTAGGTTTACGTTTTTTGATTCCTAAGAGAGTGATTCCCCCCACTATGGGGTAATGTGAAACCCACCCCAACATGTGGGTTTCACATTACCCTACGATTTCATATCCCTATTCATCCTTGTCATTTTTTTTTTTCCAATATCTAATCCTTCATTTGACTCTAGTTTGACCTCATTTTCCCATGTTCCATTTGATCGCTGTCACACCCTCGTTTAGATTTGAGGGTAAAATTCATCTGCTCCCATCCCATCCTCATTTATTAAGAACTTTTTCTTTTATCTCAAATGGGTGATGATGCCTCGTGGGGATGGACGGGGGTTTAGGGATTTTGGGCTCATTGATTATTAGAAGGTCGCACTTTACATCAAAGGCACCATAACATTTCTCCAGGAAAGATAACAAATGAATAATGTTTGAGTATTGACTGGTCAGTACCTAAAATACTGACCCCATCAACGAAAGTGTAGCACGTGGTATTTTTTCTTTTACTTTTTACATTTATTTCATAAATTGGACCACATACTACACTCCCATCTAGAGTTAGTATTTTGAGTACTATCAGTACCTGTACATTATTCATAACAAATTTAGCTTACAAATGATGGACACACTCACCCACCAGCATTTGCCAAATGGAACCCGATGTCATAAAAAAAAATCTTACACGGAAGGAAAACAAGATCACCAATAGGCAATAGCGAGATTACTTTTGCTCACCCCCCTTGAAGGGGGTAAGCATTACCTCCCTCCCAAACGCTTGACATGTGTCAAGGGCAGGCCCGGCCCAGCCCAGCCCAGCCTTAGGGGGAGCCCAGTGAGGCGACCGCCTAGGGCCCCCGATCTGTAAGGGCCCCAAAGTTAAAAAAAAAATAAAAATGAATTCAGATATAACCCATATATGAATTTAAACTAACATGCCCATAAATAAGTTTAAAATATAGGTCCACTGAATCTCTAATTTTTTTAAACTAATAAACACATAAAGTGAGTTCAAAATAGGCCCACTAAACATATTTCTTTTTAAGATAGGCCCACAACCCAATTATCATTCTAAAAAACGAAAAACAACAGTATAATACTACTCTTATCAGAGTAAGACAACCAGTAATCGAAATTGAACAAAAATCAAATTAGGAGTCTCTTAAATTTTGCTATTTGCTATGAAATTTTAGATTTCAGATCCGTAATCTGAACTTGAAGTCGTTCACCCATTCTTGAAGTCATTGTTCAAAGAATAAAAGGTAATTAATAATTAAATCTATATATATATATTTATTTATTTATAAACCTTTTTTTGTTAGATTGTTAGAATTCAAATAGGAAAAGATTAGTAACTTTCTGGTGGTGATGATCGACTTTGTTTGGTTCAAATTGGTTGTGGATTTTCCATAGCGCAATCAAAAATCAAATTAGTGTTCTTCAAAACTCTCTTAAATCTTGGCTACGAAAATTCATAATTCAGATACAAAATCTCAACTTGAAATCTTAGGGCCCCATAAATTCATTTTCTATAGTTCGCCTTGGGCCTCGAAAATCTCAGGACTGACCCTGGTCAAGGGAGGGGTATTTTTATCCAAAAACTGTCATGTGTTTAGACAATAATACCCTCTCCCTGGACACATGTCATGTGTTGGGGAGGGGGTAATGCTTACCCCTTGAAGGGGGTGAGCAAAAATGGACTCGGCAATAGCGCACACCATCGTGAAAATGGAGGATATCGGGCCCAACGCATATCACCTCAGTACCTCACAATAAATTCAACAAACAAATAATAGAAGATAGTCAGTATACTTCACAACTGTGTTTATACTTTATCGACCTTTCGCATTCACAACCAAGTCAACAACACAATTCACGTTGTGTTTATACTTTATATATACAGTAGTTGCATGTGTGATGTGTGTTTATATATATATAATATAATATCTTTTGCTTTGTGAACCAGTCAGTCAACTACTCCTTTTCCATCTCCTCTTTAAACGCTCCGTTTTTGACAAATAATAGCTTTTTAGATCCAAAATAACGAACTGCTCAAATTTCTGGTAAGATTCGTAAATTCAGTAGTGGACTTGTTGTGATCGAATGTTGTAGATAAGATTCGTAAATTTGATGGTAAAGTGTGATGTTAACAGGCAGCGAGAATGGGAGAGTCGAGTGACGAGTCGAAATTCTTGAAGGAATTCTACATCCCTGGTTATGTATTGTCACCTGAAGAATCGTTTGTATCTGCTCCAGATGTGCCTCACTGTCCGGTTTTAGTGTTTATCAACTCCAAAAGCGGAGGTCAGCTTGGCGGAAATCTTCTCCTAACTTATCGTTCTCTTGTCAATGAAAAGCAGGTGAGCTCTGGTTTCCTGTGAATTGTGAAGTTTTTTTTGTCGTGTGGTTATTTGATAATATGTCTGATTGAAATTCTGTCGCTGCCTTTTAATTTTATTTGTGATGTGAATCAAACTTAATGTGACTAAATTTCAGGTTTTCGATTTGGGGGAAGAGACTCCTGATACGACGCTGCGAAGAATTTATCTGAATTTAGAAAAACTCAAAGCTGAAGGAAATGAATATGCCATAAATATTCAGGAGAGATTAAGAATAATTGTGAGTTGAGTTAATGATCATAATTGATGGTGATATAGAGTGTGATTTCTATATACATATATTATGGTTTTGTTAGTTTTTAGTTCATCATAAATAAATTGAAAGACCATTTTACTTATGAAATTTTATGTTTCTTTTCAGGTTGCAGGTGGTGATGGAACAGCTGGCTGGCTTCTTGGAGTTGTTTGTGATCTCAAATTATCTCATCCACCACCAATTGCTACAGTGCCCTTAGGAACTGGAAACAATCTTCCTTTTGCATTTGGTTGGGTAAGAGGTTGCTTGTCTATTTGTTCGGTTGTTTTGCGACTTGTAAGCATCTGAGTGATCTTGCCTTTTCAAACGCAATATGTTGTGAGCGAGGCAGGAAGAAGAATTTTTCTTTTATTTTTTTTTTTCCAATTTCAGGATTTGGTATCTTGTGCGAATTGTTCAAGTTTTTCATATTGTACTGACACTTATTTAGTAACTTTAGGGAACATCTCTTCAACTCTGTTGATGCATCTTCATGTTCAAACATAAAGTAATTAATTGACTCATCAGTCTGTTTCTTGGGCTTATTTCACTATCATTTGAAACTTCATTTTTTTGGGTTTGTGTGTGTTTGGATGTGTATGCTATTAAGTGTTTCTCATTTCTTGATTAAGGCTGCAATTAGCATCCGTTAGCAGTAATTTCTATAACTGTGTCTATGGACAGTTTGAAGTTTGGTGTTTGTAACATGCAATTTGGTAATTTACAGGGGAAGAAGAATCCTGGGACTGATCGTCAATCTGTACTGTCATTTCTGGAGCAAGTAAAGGATGCAAAGGAAATGAAAATAGACAAGTAATGTTGTTAATATGATTTCCCCTCTCTCTCTCTCTCTCTCTCTCTCTCTCTCTCTCTCTCTCTCTCTCTCTCTCTCTCTCTCTCTCTGTGTGTTGTGTATTTGTTTGCTGCTTGTACTCATTTGTGCTTGTTTCCCACACATCTCTTAGTATGTTTGTTTTTCTTGAAAATATGGATCTTCTGCTTAGTTGATAGAGATTAATTTCTTATATCATATTGTTGATAGTTTATTCTTAGTCATCTTCATTGTTACTTCTTTTTATTATATTTGTTGTAGAAGATGTGCTACCTTATTGGCCATCTAATTCACTTAATTCATATGCAGTTTATTACTACAATATCCATTAACATGCGGTAGCATGGTTCAGACTTCAGTAGTACTTTCTGTGCAGCTGAAATAAATAATTTTATTTGACTAATTCATATAATGTTTTAGCAATATTTTCTGTTATCTTCTTTATTTTTCTTTCTTCCCCCTTTTCGAATTCAATTTAGTTTGTGATATTAGATCTTGTTTTCCAGTTGGCACATTCTGATGAGGATGAAGGCTCCAAAAGAAGGTGCCTGCGATCCAATTGCACCTCTTGAGCTACCACATTCTTTACATGCATTTCATCGTGTCTCTGCATCAGATGAGCTGAACAAGGTAAGATAGACTACCGCTTCCTTTTATGAACTCTCTAAAATGCATCATGGCTTTCTGATTCTAGCTAGTCAAGAATCTTCAATTTTGTTCCTTAATTTACAGTCTCCGAGATCATACTTTTGCATGTGTGCTCATCAAGATTCTCTAAATTATGCTGTGACTAGTTGCTGATTGTCTCCATGATTTCATTATCCGTTACAACTCTTAGCAAGTGTTCCCTGTTTAGCTTGTACATATTTTACAGTGGGAAGTGAAACATAGGTGATCATGAAATGAAGCAGTTATTAAACCTCTCCCTCTCTGTGTCCTAACCTATTGATTGCAACAATGAAGTGGGTGTGAACCTATATTCTTATATGCAAATAGGCTTACTGTAATATTTAATAAATCTATGTGGTAGATGATTTGATTTAATTAGCAAATTGCTCATGGGAATATACGATAACCGGGATGTATCTGTCTTAGCTAAGATTTTGAGAAAGGAAAAAGTTTTCATGCACTAGCAGAATTGAAGATTTCATTTATACTGCTAAGTAAATTTTAACTGATATAAAGGAGTTGTGCATTAGTTTCAGCCTTTCAGTGGTACCTGTTACTCGAGCGATGGTGACTTAAACTGCAACAACCAATGGCCTGATATGACTCATAATTTTTGAACTTCCAAATTTAATTATGAACTATTCATTCAGAACCTCATTATGGACTTCTATGCATTGATCGAAGATTCTCAACTCAATTTCATAAAGAGGATGTAAAAAGCCAATCAGTTAATATTGTAATTAATTAATTGATTTCTGTAATTTAAGTTCCAAATTTGTATTCTTTCATGCTCTTCTTACCATTATGAGTGTCCTCTTTTAAATACATAATGCATTTGCATTTTTACGAACAAATGTTTGGCTGCTTCTAGGAGGGTTGCCACACGTTTCGTGGGGGATTCTGGAACTACTTCAGTATGGGTAAGTACTTCAAATATACTCTTTTTTTTTTTTTTTTTTTAATGTTATCATTTAATCAATAATACCAAGGAACATTTGATGTGGTGGAGACACTGAATGATAAGCTATGGTAATCTAAAAGGATATTCTTAGTTCCTAACCAATGAAATGTATTGCATCAACTTGAAATTCTTGTTTACTTACTAGATTTAGTTCAAAATTCTATATTCTAGTATCTTACTTTATTTATGGTTTTCTTGGTTTTTTCTTTTACACGAATTATTTTATCATATAAGTTGAAATATGTTGCAAGTGGTTGGCCTGTGGCTATCTGGTTTTACATCATCAAAGTTTCTTATATGCAAACCACATGTATATTTACTGTTTTCTACAGGAATGGATGCTCAAGTATCATATGCATTTCATTCTGAACGAAAGCTGCATCCTGAAAAGTTTAAAAATCAGTTAGTTAATCAGGTATTATTACACTATGGTTTTCTATTGATGGACAAATGTGTAGTAGAAATGTAGAATGGTCATTACCTTTTTCATTGTTTTGCAAGTATATTACCTTATGAAGCTTGTTTAAATATTGAAATTGTATAGGCTGATGATGTGGCTGCTAGCCTGATTTTATTGACTGGCAGTTGGAGAATATTCTGCGCCATTAAGATGTTATTGTCTTAATAATACTTTTTTTTTTTTTTTTTTCCCTTTTTATATGGTCAATGAAGTGGTCTGATTGATATGGTTTTTTCTCGCAAAATTTTCTTTTGGGGTTAGGTTTTGTTATTCTGAACAGCTCTCACTATTATATTGATTAAATACTGAGAGACTTGATCCACCATAGGTTATCAGCTATTGCACCATAAGATGTGCGTCAAAGTTTAAAAATTATATTTAGCTAACTCCAACGAATGCACCAATTCACACCTCCCAAAAAACAAAGTTTTGGTGTAGCTACAGTAACAATTTGGTGTGTTACTGTAGCTACACCAATACATTTTTTTTATAATTTTTTTTTAAACGTCACTTCATACTATTTTTACTTTTTAAAATTCCTAATTTTATCCTCCTATACTTAATTATAACAATATGTATTCCAAAAAAATATACTGTTGGAAAAATCTCGTTGAGATCTTTAAAATGACTCCAATATTGATATACATATTTAATTTACTTATTAATTATACATATTTAATTTACTTATTAATTATACATTTATTAATGTTAAACTTTTATAATAATTTTAAAGATTTATGGAGAGATTATTCTTTAAAGATGCTCTTTTGTTGTAAAACTTGGTATGAAACATTGGAGTGGAAAAAAAATTGGTGTAAACATATTTCCTAAAGATGCTCTTTTAACACCAAATTGGTGTAAAATTTGGTGTCCAACACTGGAGTTGCTCTAAGTGGTAACAGTTTAATGTCAATTATCAGTCATAGTTGGTGCTATACATTTTCTGGCACTGGTTTGGACTTCTCAAAATACATAATTGATTGTTCGATTACATAGGAAAGGAAATTTGGAGATGTGACTTATTGTCTAGCATGTCAGGAAGAGGATACCAAAAGCAATTAGCTATTACTGGCTGCATAATAATGTGTATAGTTACTTTTTGGTCAATTAGACATACATTGAAGCATTGGAACAATGAAAATTTTCAAAATGCTAAATTGGTGATGGATTTTTTTTTTTTTTTGTTGGTAATTTTCCTTTGGAGCGGAACATGTTTACTAAACTTATTGAGGAGTTGACCTAATCATTTATAGTTTGTGGATGAATGAAAATTTTCAGCAATTCTTTGTGCTAAACTGCTAATTATCAATATAATGACTTGAAAAAGTTATTTAGAGTTTTATGCTGCACCTAGAAGGCTATGGTTGGTTTTAGAAAATGTGTCATGGTACCATTTGAGTATGTTATGCTTTTGATTTTTGAAGAACGAAGATTTTAAGGCTCTGTGGGAACATCAATTTATAACTTTGTCCACAATTTATGGCCACAAATTTTACTTTTAAATGTATTAAAATGAAGTTAGTTATTTGTTGTGTATTAGTGAATGTTGACCAAAAATTTGGAAATGTTTATTTGCTTCAATTGGTCTGTTATAGCATGACATTTTTCTGTCATTGATTGAGGTCTTGCATGTCTTTGTCTGTTATTCATTCTAATTTTCTTTATTTTCTTAAAAATCAGAGTACATATGCAAAACTTGGTTGTACTCAAGGCTGGTTTTTTGCTTCCCTTTGCCATCCTTCTTCACGGTGAGTGTATAAAGATTGCCTGTTAGGTCAAAGCACCACTCCTTTTTGTTCTTTCTTCTAAACTTGTTCCAGGTTGCTATAAGATGCCCTGTTTTAAAATGTTCCCTTAGAGAAATTTTATATCCTATTTGCAGTTGTAAATTTGTAATAAGAGCTACTAAGAGACATTTTACAGGAACCAATAGACTTCTAACTTAATATTTGTAACTCCTAGTAGAGATGAGTGTTTGCTACTTTACAGACTTCAATTTGATTTTTAATGTTGTCTGAAATTTTATTTGTTCGGTTAAGGGATTAAATTCAATGAATTTAATAATGATACTTTCTTGTAATGTCATTATCTTTATCAATATCATAGTAACTCTGTTGTCACTATCTTATTATATCCATGTCTCTTTAGATATATTTATGAATATTAGTCGTCACCTTTTCTTTTAACTTTGTTTAAACTTATCAAGTCTTTTTACACTGCTTATATTTTTCTGACTTCTGAAGTAATTCAATTTTTCGTTAATGAATTGGCTGCTTTTCTGAATGAACTTCTCAGTAATAGTACAAATGCCTAAAAAAAAAAAAAACGGAGACAATGTTGATGAACATTTGTAATATCCAGAAGAATCAGAATTTCTATAGACATCTTTTTTATGCTAGGCATATTCTAATTCAGGAAGTATAGATGCCTTTTGTCCAAAGCTGGAATCCTGTCACTTAGAAATAGATTGGATTTTCTTTGTAGAGGAATGCATATAATGGAATTGACAGGATCTTAGGAAAGAGTTCTTGCTAGCTCTCTGATTAAATTGTGAAAAAAATTAAGTGATGGGATCTTTGTTATAGGAACATAGCTCAGCTTGCAAAAGTGAAGGTCATGAAAAAACACGGTCAATGGCAAGATCTCGAAATACCTTCCAGGTAATTTATTATTGCTACAATTAATCTACTGCCAAATTGTGATTTTGCCCACATTTCTCTTCATTGAATTACCTTCTTTTTGAAAAAAGAAAAATTATTTTCCTGTTTCAATTGTGGCGCGTAAGTGACAAAGTATTCTGCAATTAGTTTTGTCATGATGATTGTGTATAAAGGAAGATGATGCATAGATGTCTAAAGTTTCCTTGCAAAGTGACAATGCCTCATTTAAATTGTTTCAATAAGGGCATCTATAGCAGGGGTTTTAGCTGTGCAGCAATTCGATGTATGCAAAGGGACTTTGTCAACTCTCATACTGATTTGCATTTGTACATTTAAAATGTCATATCGCTCCTCAGCATCTCTTTGTTGCTAATATTAATTATTGGATTCTCTGATCTTTTTTCTTCTTTTTCTTTCACACGGAATTTTCGTCGACAACAATTTTTCCCCTTGTTCCAGTTTGGTTCTGCTGTTATTGCAATAATTTTGGTTCTGCTGTTATTACATTTCCATATACTGCTTTTGTAAATTCACTTACATTTCCATTTAGTGCTGCTTGTTATTCAGAAATGGCAAACGTAATACAACTGCCATTAGGCTTTATGTTTTTTATCTGCTAGTTTATGGTCTTAGCATATAACTTAACAAATGAAAAAAAATAAAAAAAAATTATACATTATTAACTTTCCATTCTTCCGTAAACAGCATCAGGTCAATTGTATGTCTTAACTTGCCCAGTTTTTCGGGTGGACTGAATCCTTGGGGAACGCCAAATAGCAGGAAGACCTGTGATGTTAGTTCCTAATACCTCATTAGTTCATCTGCTTCAAAGTCGATCAATCTTGGTGTCAATTAAGTTAACAGTTGCTTTTGTTATGTCAAGCTTGATGAAATGCCTTTCTTAATTGACATTGCAGAGAGATTTGACTCCACCTTATGTTGATGATGGACATCTAGAGGTGGTCGGTTTTAGAGATGCTTGGCACGGGCTTGTTTTGCTTGCTCCAAAGGGACACGGGACTCGTCTTGCACAGGTAAAAATCATGTTTAAATTACTTAATTCATCATGGTTTTTCTGAGATTCCAAAGACCCAGTCATGCACAAAAGATCCATACATAAAATTGCACGGCAGGGAATCAACTAATTACCAGGGCGATTATAGTGATTGACCGGTTAGTATAAATGGCGTGTAAACATGCAGTTCGCTGCAATTTAGCTTCCTCATTTTTTGGTTTCTTTTGGCATTAGGCCCATCGAATTCTCTTCGAGTTTCATAAAGGTGGTGCTGATCATACATTCATGAGGATTGATGGAGAGCCCTGGAAACAACCACTGCCAGTTGATGATGATACGGTTGTGGTTGAAATCTCTCACCTCGGCCAAGTTAATATGCTTGCCACCCATGACTGTCGTTCTAAAAGTATGCATGATCCGACCTCACCTAGAACCCACACCGATGATCAAAATAGTGATGAAGATGACTCTGGTCTAGACGAAGAGCAGAGGAAGTTTGGTGCAGCGGATACATTCAGGATCCCTGACGATGTTGATATCTCTCGTCTTAGTTAAATGTGGTAAATATCTCCGTTAATTGATACTCAAGACCAGTTTCACCAAATTCACGATTGCACTTCAACCTAATGGAGCAAGCAAGCAAGCTGGATTTACTGGAGATGGTATTCAAAATTCTTTACCATAGATGACTTGCTTTTTATAATGGGAAGGTTGTTCTATGAGTCTTTATCGTATTGATAAATGTGAGTAAAATTGTCTGATAATTGCACAATTTGAAAGATACCTAAACTTTAATATCTACATTTGAAAAATACTATAAATATTATATTTTTATTTTTATTTTTTCCAAAAATGATATAGTTAATTAGTTATGCAATATCTTTCTAAATTTTTTATCCTTCATTGAATATTTTGAGCCTCTTCCAACAATCCCATAAATCAAACTTTTAAGTAAAGTGCTGATTTTGAGTGTGTACAAAACTATAAATAAATGCTGATTTTGTATGCATCTTGAGATAGAATTTATGAACAATAAAATACATATGGCAAAGCAGAAAGATATTCGATTTAAACACAAACCATATAAACATGGTGAAGATTGGATGTATCTCAATCACCATATTGGAAAACAGTACACTAGAAATATGCAACCCAACAACCTAAAAAGAATGATGCCTTAACCAGGGAGGCTTTAACTCTACCTCGGAGCAGACAAAAACGGGATTGAAGCTTCACAAGAGATGATGGCACAAGAGATGATTAGGCATCACAGGAGTGCTACATAGGTTGACTTACTGGCGCACGTATTGTTGTTCTCCCAAACATTTTGTGACCGCTTCACTAGCCTTTTGTGATTCTGTCCTTTCTTCTCTCTTCTTCTTCTCCCTGAAACCCAGAAGCGTTTAAGAAATTGTATTGCATAAAAGAATCAATGTGCGCACGCCAAAGCAGATGAATGACCCAAAGTATATGAGCAATAAATCAGTAAATTGCACGAGGCACTTTCTTAATGTCGTGTGCATTTTCAACCACAACATTCCATGACAGAACTCACAGAAGTGGAATTCGTAGCACCAATATCCAGTGACACAAGCAATTACAGTTGCATTAAATCAATGAAGTGAATAATTCATGATCTTCTTCCTATAAGCTATCATTTGCAAATTCGGTCCTATGCAAAAGTTGAAACAATGTTTAATCCTGCAACTTTTAAATCATAATCTTTTATAGTAGAGATTTTTGTACGATTATCAAATTAACATGTTTAGAGTGAAACACCAGTCAAAACCGGTCAAATTACATAAGATACCAAGCTACATAATAGAGCAAATAAAATTGGATGAGTAGAGCAATCAGTTTTTACCTAGCCACATACTCCTTCAGCAATTCTTTTGCTTGAAGCAACTTGGACAGCAGATTGCGATATACATCAAGGTCCCGATCCACACTTCGTTTGTCAATGTTTAAGGCTGCACAAAGCTGTTGGACAGCAACCACAAAACAGGTTACAATCAGTAAAAAGCATTAAACCTTTTTCAAGAAAATCCAGTAAAAGTATTTAATATTTCAGTGTAAATTATCCGGTTGACAAAAAATATTCAATGGCCTAAAACATCTACTGTCTACAACATAAAAGTGTAATGCAAGTATGAATTCTTATAACGGTAACTCAAATCAGTATCCAAAGGCCACTCAAGCCAGCTAATGCAAAGTAGCTTTAGTTTTAAGTCTGTTACATGTTTGTTTGAAAAATCATGCTCCTTGCAACATAGTCGAATCTGTCTATACCACTAAAATACGTTATCCAAATGACCACATTTTTGTCATTATAATGTCAACGTAGTATGATCTAGAACCAATTAATAATACCTAACCATCTAACATGAAAAAAAAAAAGGTGAAGTCTCCTCACAAGTGCCGGTTTTCAGTACTACCACCAGAGAGGGTCATGCAATTATTTAATTGACAAGTTATGAAATAAATGAACGTTCACGGTCGGTTCACCGGACAGACACCAGAATGACATCATAGGAGGATTAAAGATCCAACCTTTTCCAAAACTGTGGGTTCAGTTGCATTTGCCAACTCAAGAAGGCGAAACAACCCAATAGCAAAGAAACGGCTATAGCTGAAACTCCCCTTGCTCCCTGCTCTTTCCGCAATGTCCTTCAGTACCCCCTCAATTTCTCCCTCTCTGGCAGCAAACCCAATTAATGAATCGGGGGTCTGAGACCGGGCCCATTCCTCCAACTTTTGTGCGTCAATTCTGCAGTGCATACATAATATTCAATCAAAGTAATCTTCTTATATTACTTGCTAGCATTTTATTCAGCAAGAGAAATGTTCTTTAACAACAATAATGAAATTCTAATTTAGCAAAATATTTATTAAGAGGCTCATGATTCATCTCCACTTTTTTCAAAAGTTCTAACTAAGATTGTCCAAGTAAGACTTTTCTCCTTCTGCTATAATATTTTCAGTTGCACAACATACTTTGTACAAATCATCTACTGTTAGGAATTCACTAATATGAAGAATTCAGTCAACTTAAAATTCTATCATTTTTTAAGTCATTCAAATGGCAGCATGGATAGGAAAGTCATTAGACAAACCTGTACTGCTCTGGGTTCTCCTTCAGAGCATTTATGTATGCTTGGAAGATAGCTTCTCGATCTTCATCACTTGGGTATCCTTCCATTAGTCTATCATATACAGTAACAAAACCAAGGGCAAACACAGGATCATAACGGTAAGTTCTTTTGTACCTCATCAAATGTTGCTGGACCATCAGCTCTTGTAGAACTGTGTTGTAGATGCTGGGAATAGGTCTCTTATATGCCTTTAAAAAATTCGACTTTGTGTCAGACACAGTGGGCGGCACATCTGGATCACGTAAACAAACAATCATGAGCAAGAAACAATTTGCAACAAAATAACAAGATCAAACTGAAAATTTTGCATTATAAGATACAAAACAGACTCTTGACAAATTATTATCCCTTTCAGTATTCATTTGTATCGATACAAAACATATACAACAACTGCTGTCAAAACACCAACTATACAAGCACAAATGAGCCTAGTAACAACCAACTAATCAGCTTTAAAGAGAATCTTTAAGCTTCAGGTTCAATTCAAGCTTATGAAACAAAACTTAAGTGTTCGAGTTTGAACTTCATATGAAAACAAGCTCAAACAGTTTGATAAAATGCACTTACAAATTACACGACCCAGCACAAGTTTCCAAATTTACATTCTATAACACAAAACACTAAAAAAATGTATTAGAGAAACTGTCAAGTTATATGTATTGCACTTCTACTACAATAAACACAAGGTTAACAAGTGAAAATACGATCTAATTCAATTCCACTAAGTGCCTGCATTGCAATACAAGAAACTTACAATCAAGACTCTATGCTTTTTTTTTTATCAGACAATGCCGAAATTTGACAAGCGAACAAAATAATAAAAATCAAATGATTGAATTCTGTTACTCATACTCATTCACTCATAACAAACAATAAAAATTCGAAATTAATATCAACAAAAAAGAAATTAAAAAGAAAAAAAAAAAAACTCACCAGTAACAGTAGACATGCATTGAATAGGCATACGAGAAGTGGAATTGGAAGCTCTAACGCCGACAGAGTTGCACAACACACTCGTACGGAAGCGAAAACCTTCGAAATTAGAAGCTAAATAACGAGTCGCCGAAACATTGACTTTCTTCTCGCAACTTGATTGACCAATCGCTGAAAACGCCAATGAAGTAGTAACAGACGCCATTTTCTGGATTATGTTATGTATGTGTAAGTTTTTTCTTTTTTAATGTACTGAGAGAATCGGAGAGCTTAGCATTTGGTTTTTTTTTTTTTTTTTTTTTCCTTCGTAATTTTGAAATTATTTTTGTTATTTTCTCGTGAAAGTGAGAGAAAGTGAGGCCAAGAAAGTAGCCCAGGCTTATCCAAGTGTATGAAATGTGGATTTTTGTGATTTTCATGAGGAGTGCTGATTTATAGACACGTGGCGCTTTCGGTGATGTTGATTTCTGATTTGTTAGATCTCAGTTGTTTTTGTGGTTTAAAATCACTTGATAGAGAAGCGAAGAGAAGAGAAAGGTCTACACATCCAAACGATGTCGTGTAACCGTAAGTCTTTCGCGGACAAAAACAAAAATAGGAGGGATAAGATTGCAAGTTATAAAGCGTACACGTTAAAGACTCCAAACTCCTATCACTTTTATAAAATATTTTTTTATTATAATTTTTTTTTTAAATATAACCTAAAAAAAAAAAAAAAAAGAGAGAGATTTTGTGTTATAACTTATAGTATTATAAAAAATATTTTTGATATTATAGATTTTCTTTAAAATAATTAAATTTTTAATCCATTTTTTGTTCTTAAAACTACTAAAGATATGTTGTGCAATTTTTAGAACCTCGATAGTACCTACTTATTATAGTGGGGGACCTCAAAAAAATTTAAAACTTCCACTAAAAAAATTATATCATTAGTAATTAATTTTGTGATTTTTTTTTTTTTGACCTCTCTCATTTTTTTTTTTTTAGTACAATGATGTTTCTAAACAATAGTAGAGCCACTCAATGTGTATCCAGAGGTTTTGGAGGCTCAGGTCAAATATTTAAAATGAAGTCCTTTGTTCAATCTCGCATCTAAATCTTGTGAAATTTTGTACTTAATAGTAATATATATATATATATATATATATATTATTTTTTGAGAAAATTTACAAAAGCTTAATTAAAGTAATTTTCATCAAATTTATATCACGATACATAGAAAAAAAAAAAACTGAAAAAAAAAAAGTTATGAGTAAATAGATCTGTATGACAGTTCCCACTCAAAGAAATAGTGTATATAAATAAGGAGATACGAACTTGTTTAGAAAATAAAAAGGGAGGAGACCTCCTCCTTTTTTATTTTATTTTATTTTAATCTCTTTAGAATTAAAAAAAAAAAAAAAAAAAAAGAGGGTATACTTGGTAATGTTTGGGGTGTGTTTACAAAATATAATTTAAAAAAAAACTCTCAATGGGGTGTACATACAAAGAGGGATGCACATACAAATTTACAGGGGTGCAGATAGAGCTACTCATTTGCTTTTAATAATTCTGATGAAAATCCATATTGAGTCAAATTTTTATATAAGAAGTTGATTTCCACATCTTCTTTCTTATTTCTTATTTGAGGTCCAAATTTGATATAATCATATCAAATTTGAAAAATAACAATAAATCTGAACCTTTTTTGGGCCTTTTATTTATCAAAGTCTAAAGATATGAGCACTAAACACAAAAAAATAAAAATAAAAATAAAAATAAACCTTTTTTGGGTCTTTTTTCCTGGGCCCTGGACGGCGGCGCCGCTAGTTGTCATGCCTTAGGGCCGGCGCTGAAAGCCACTTATTATTATTATTATTATTATTATTATTATTATAGTATAATGATCTTTACCAAGAAAAGTGAAGCCACGTTGGGGTCGGAAGAAGCCATAAATTTTGTTTAACTTTGACCCAATTTTTTTTATTTTTTTAAAAAAAATATTTTCCTTCAAATTTTTATGGTCATGACTCCCAAACTCTTCCAAACAAAAACTTTTAGCTCCAAACAAAAATTTCTAGAATATCATTTATGTTGAAAATTTGAATTCAGTCATTACTCATTTATCGAGTTTTAATATACAATTCAAATTTAAGATGTTTGAGTTTATAATTCACCATATACATTTTTATCACAAATTATCTATCCAAAATATTTGTTTTCTAATTTCCTTTTTCACCTATAGTTTGCAAAATTTCTAGTAGTCATTACTCATTTATCGAGTTTTAATATACAATTCAAATTTAAGATGTTTGAGTTTATAATTCACCATATACATTTTTATCACAAATTATCTATTCAAAATATTTGTTTTCTAATTTCCTTTTTCACCTATAGTTTGCTTCTTTCTTATTTATTCTTAATTAAAAATAATAATAACCTGATATCTTTGTAGGGTTTTTCGAGACTTATTTTGGTGTTTTCGAGACTTGTTTTCTAATTTTCGAGAGTTATTTTGTAGTTTCCGAGCCTTATTAGGTATATTTGTAATTTTTGAGATTTATTTGGAAAAATGAAAATTTTCAGTTTTTTTTTTTTGTTCATCTTCTACATCTTCTACATCGAGACCTTTATTGGAGGTCAAAGGAGATTTGTTCCATCTCCATTGATGGAGGAGGTTTTTGAAGAAAAAAAAAACCTAAAAATGGTAAAAATATATATAAAAAAAAAAAGTTGGAGATGAGGGTATTTTAATCTATTGGTTTCGTTTAAACTTAACTTATTAAGCCAATAATACTCTTAAAATTCAACATAAAAACAGTGTTACTTCCCCCTATTTCCACTGTCTTTGTAGCCTCTCTAAAGCAAGATTGGGACATTAACTCCAAATATGAAGACTATTCGCAATGTTCACATCAATTAAACAACCAGAAAAATTAAAAAGTTTGAAGGAAAGTAAAGTAAAAGCAATTTATTTTTAAATAGTACAATAAATCATAGCACCAGATTGTTCAGTACAACATTAAAATAAAATACGTGGGAATTGAAATTCACTGCTCATTACTAACGTGAAAGTGAGGTGTGCTGAATGCTGAGAGGTCAATGTGCGAGTAAATTAAAAGCGACTTTGAAAGTATGATTGCATGTCGATCTTATCCGATTGATGACTCATACGTGTCCATGATCTTCATCCATTCACGTGCCTTCTCCTCCAATGTTTATGGATGCAACGTGCGTGGTATCTTTCATTATCAGAAATCAATCTTAACTAAATAGCTAGTGTTGTTTTTTTAATGCAAACTTTGCAGAAGAAATACTAGCAAACAACAGATTTTTATATACGTAAGGGAAAAAAAAATTGATTTACGAAGATAAAGCAAAGGATTTTCTGTCGCTCACTTGACAGAATCTAGCCACTTAGATGTACTAGAGTAGACATTAATTAAGAAGAAATTCCCATGTGACTATTGATAGTGATTTCAACTTAGAGCAAAGTTTTTTTTTTTCCCTAGAATCTGTTTTTTATATGTCATTGTCTCTCTAGCTAGGGTAGTAATTTCAGGTTTATATAGTAGAACCTCTCTAAATTAATATTCTTAAAACCCACAATTGAATATTAATTTAGAGAGGTTATCAATTTGAAGGATTTTACCTTATAAAGTGTTATTTTAACTTAAAAAACGTGTAAAAGTTGATTTTCTTGTTTGGGAAATGTTCATTTTTGGGATTCATTGTTTAGTCGGTTTTATTTTTAGAGAAAATTCCTTCCTTTTTTTATATTCAAGATTCCTTATTTAGGAAAAATTTGTTAAGAAAATTTCCTATTGAAATGTTAAATTTAGTTGAAACCTTTTGTCTACAACAAGAAGGTGATCATAATAACTTTTTTAGGAAAATTCAAAAGATGAAGGATGAAATCAAAAATATCAAACATGGTGGCCTTGTACAAACTAGCATATTGAAGCAATTTTCTAGTTCTTGAATATTATATAATATATTTTATAATTTTATGAAATTATTAATTTATACGACAGTCGAGACTGAAATTTTACACTAGATTTAAAAAAGAAATTATTAATTATTATGATAGAAAGGTTTATTAATTTTTTACATTGGTCCGAGTCGGGACTAAGATTTTTTATTAATATAGAGAGGTTATTAATTTATAGCAGATTAATTTATAGGGTTCTACTGTTATAGGTTCGAAAGATAGCTAGCAGAATATAAAACTTAACCAAGGGAACAGATTTTGCCAAGTGGGTTAATAAGAAATTTAAGTGTTTAATATTTTAAACCAGGAATCAACATCACAAAAACCACCACCTGTATATTTATATATAGAATCACTTATCAGTTATCATCATCTCAATTCAGTGGATATAGTGAGGAACATAAGCAAGGAATTCTTCCAAGTGGGATCGCCAGTAATGCAAGGAATCAGGGATCATCAAGCTGCTGCAGCTAAAAGTGACACAGCTGCTGCTGCTATCAAATCTGTCAATGACTCAGCTTGTTCATCTACTTGTTCTTCAAAGCAAGCCAAAAGAATTTCAGGTGCTTCTGATCATCATCATCTCAGAAGCCATAATGTTATTGCTAAAGGAAGCAACACTAATAATAATAATAACAAGCTTAAACAAGCTGAGGAGTCCCTCAGAACTGTGATGTACCTTAGCTGCTGGGGTCCTAATTGAGCAACTGTAAATTTTGATGTCATCATAATATCTGCCACCACTTTTCATATGTTGAATGGGTGCAGCTTAAAAATGTTGTATATAGACTATGTAAATATTATGTTCATGAGATTGTAATTTGTCTTGAATGAATTACTCTGTTCCTCTTTTATCTGTACCAACAGATCGACTAGAATATCATCTTCAATCCTTGATGATGCAAATGGGAGATGATCCATAATTTCCCATTTTAGACATTGCAATCCTACTCAGAAATTGTGAAGTGTGAAGTCAATAAAAAGTTTATTTGGTTGGAACTTGTGTTACCCTTTTGATTGCTGATCTCATTAGAAGCTCATGAAACTGTGCCAATAACAATATTGCTCAGGAGTAAAAAGCTTTCAAGTTCACACCAACAAAAGAGAATCATCAAGCTAGTTTCCCAGTTGTGTTAAAAGTGCCACACACTCCACTAGTCTTCACTGAGGAATTTCATCAAACGTTTGTAGAAATGTAGTTGTACACTGATTGAACAAAACTGAATGGCAAAAAAATCAATTTTTTTCTATGGTCCACACTCTTTATTTACTTGTCATTGAATTGATTGATCCAAAGCATTATTTGAAGCAGAGAAGGTTTATTTTAATCAAACAAATCACCAACTACTGTAATCTATAAATTTTCTAGTGTCAGAACCAGCTCTCCTATTGAGCTTAGTCACCACACAAGGAAATCAGATCTTGTCCAGAAATTCTAAACCTTTTCTAACAAGTGGTCTCTGATACAATCTACGTTGCGGTTTCTTCTTTCAACAGCTGTTATTAATACGAAGCATTATATAACACAGGTGTTGATAAAAGAACATGCAAAATGCAACATGGCATGTATTTGATAGCCACACCATGCATGACATGCCAAACTCGCCCACCGGTTTTCAATGAAAAAAATTAGAATACTATCCAAATAATTAAGAGACCCTCCAGGTTTTTGTTTGTTTTCTATATTCTAATGGTAGCAAAAACGAATTTTTTAAGTGTAAAACCACTTCAATTATCACCCCACAAAAGGACAAAGCCCGCCTCTGTTTTCACAAATCCAACAACCCATAACTGTCATGAAATCAATATTGATCTTCCCTTTATATAAACCACTCACACCCTCAAAGCATAATCATCTGATCAAGAAACCAAGAAGCAAATTGAAAGAGAAATTAAAAGAACAATGAGAGTGCAAAAAATGAGTGCAAAAGCAGGCAAAGCATTGATTGTGGCAGCTAGTATTGGAGCTGTTGAGGCTTTGAAAGATCAAGGCTTCGCTAGATGGAACCAGCCTCTGAGGTCTCTCAAGCAGCATGCAGAGACCAATGTCAAGTCACTGATTCAAGCCAAGAAGCTTTCTTCATCTTCTGTGATGGCTTTGACTAGTGGAGTTAGAGATGATAAAACTAAAGAACCTGAGGAGTCTCTAAGGAAAGTCATGTTCTTGAGCTGTTGGGGTCCTAATTGACAAGGGTTGTTAATTGACATGATCATCAAATCCTCTATAACAATCAATCATCAATCTGATTTTTGTCGACCATGTTTTGATTAACAAGCATCGAAACAGAGAGTTTGTGAGCTTATCAGGTTGCTTTTTTTCTATGGTGGAGCCTTGGTTACGTACTCCATAGAATAAGACCTGCATGCATACCAAAATTTGTAAATGTGAGAATGTACAATTTTGCTTGAAAGCAAAATATTTGCTCAAATGATCAGATCAGAGTTTCTCTTTCTTTCTATATTTTGCTTGCCAAATTTGTTCTTTCATTAACTTCTTGATCTCATTAATCTCACAGAGCTCAATTAAGGCTTCTAATGAAGGACCAACGAGATTTTTGGGGTTCTGGGTTATTAAAATTGTCCATGATTTTATAAAAAATATATATATTGCTTGCAAGTATAGTTAATTTCTTAAACGGTTTTGTACTGGAATTATATCTGTTTGGAAACTCCATTCTTCATATCCCACAAGCCAATTTATGGATTGGATTTTGATCATGATTGGCCCTTATAGGATGTCACCTGACTCAAATATATATATTGCTAATTATTTTTGAAAAAAGAAGAAGGTGAATTTCAATTTCATAGTCAATTTGAATCTGTCAATTATTTCATAGTCAATTTCAATTTCAATTTGAAAAAATTCAGGATAATCCTAACCAGAAAAGTTTCTCTCTGATGAATCTGTACTTATCTGATTCTTTCCTTCATGGAGGGTGCCAAGTGTAACCTTGAAGAAAATTAAAAATCAGTTTATTTTATTTATTTATTTATTAAAATATTACAAGAAGTATTATAATACAACTGTTGAGATCAAACAATACATATACGATCTGGATATCTATTCCCATAATAGGAGATATCTACTTCAATAACTCGGGAAAAAAACTCACGCATGGTAGGATTTAAACCCCTCACCACTTATGTACACTTACCGTCTGTTCAAAGGTGATGTGCAAAATCAGTTTAATTAACATTATAATTAGCCCCTGCACTACAGGTTTTAAATGCATTTTACAAAGGAAAACTGTGTGCGCATTAGCAATGCCCACTCTGCTTTGTCATTAACTCATTATCACTTCAAATATTGCCCCTCAACAACTCAATGTTGACAGCTGGTCCCATAAGGGTAAAAATGTCTCACCAGCTTAAAATAGAAAACCAGTTGCGCCCCCCAAAAGCTCAAAACCATCAGCTATCAGAAAATATAGCCTCTGGTTTTCTCCACATTTTCAGGCCTCTCTCTCTATATATATGAGAAACCATTCTTCACTTTCATTTCATCAAAATCCAAAACAAGTATTAAAATCAAGCACCTTTATCTTCAGCTAAGGTTCTCAGCGAAGGTTCGAAGAAATATATTGTATACAGAAAATGAGTTCAACAAGCAGAGCTTGGATGGTGGCAACAAGTATTGCAGCAGTAGAGGCCTTAAAGGATCAAGGTTTCTGCAGATGGAACTACCCAATAAGAGCTTTACACCAACAAGCCAAGAACAATCTCAGAAGTGCTTCTCAAGCCAAGAAGCTTTCTTCTTCATCTTCTGCGGCTTTGGTTTCAACTATGGTGATGAGATCAGAAGACAAGGCAAAGCAATCAGAAGAGTCTCTCAGGAAAGTCATGTACTTGAGTTGTTGGGGTCCAAATTAAATCAATTCCAACATGATCACGATTACATCACTTGGGATGGCAAAACCAGGAGCCATATCTATAGGTTATTGATGATGATAGAGATTCATATCAAAATTTTGTAATATTTGACTGTAAATGTTATGAAATACAATATTTCGTACACACCTCTTCTCCAAAATATACCCTTCTTAATATTCATTTGATTAGATGGTCAGAGATGAATGGATTATCCAACGCATTTTTCAGGTTAATGGTAACAATAATATTAAATGATATTATAAATATTGGTTAATGATCAAAAGAATGGAAAACTGTGTGCACACACCGCACCACTTGCTGTTAATTTATATCCAACTTTATCTTCATCTAGTTACTGTGCAGTCGAGCTGTCGATCATATCCGGACTTCATTGATTTATCAAACTTAATATATATATCGAAAAAAGAGCCAAAATAAATCACATCCAAAAACCAATAAAGCCGCATTTGGTTTTGTCCAAACTATAAGCCTGACCCTGACAGCCCATGACTCATTCTCCCAGCACTCAGCTGCAACCTTTATAAAAAAAAAAAGCTCACTGTATATTTAGTTGCTCCATCAAACATTACAATATTACAAACAGTATTTTCTCTGAAGAACACCAAAGATGAGTTCAACGAGCGGGTCTTGGATGGCAGCAGCAGACAGTATAGCAGCAGTGGAGGCCTTGAAAGATCAAGAATTGTGCAGATGGAACCACACAATAGACTCCATACACCAACGTGTCAAGAACAACCTCAGCTCAATTTCTCAGGCCAAGAAGAAGCTTTCAAGAGATAATAAGGCCAGAGAAGCTGAAGCTTTGAGGAAAGTCATGTACTTGAGTTGTTGGGGTCCCTATTAATACTTTCTCGGTGTAAATTTTTGTAGACAGCCGAGTACTGTGGTTTTTTTTTTTTTTTTTTTTTCTTTAGTATTATAGATATTCAAGGTTTGGGTTACGTGGAAAACTCGAACTTATAAGGTATAACCTAGTGATGTATCATTAGATCGATGTGGTTTTTGATCTTGTACAGCTGAGGAAAATGATGTTTGAGTATAGCTAATAACTTGAGTGTAGCTAATAACTATCAAATATCAATACATGTAAATTGTAAATTATATAAATATATATATAGCAATAGCTGTATTTCTAACACTTTAGTATTCTGGAATCTGGCTTCAATTTCTTTTCTTTTTCTTTCACTTATCCTTCGATCAATGTCTAGAATTCGAAGAAGTGAGCTCTGCATGTTTTTATTTCACCGCACAAAAAGTTTGAGCCAAAGATTGTGTCAAGTTATTAATGGTCAAATCCAAAAGCAAATCCTCAACTCATCAAACCCTAATTTATTATTTTTTATATATTTTTATAACAGTAACATATAAAAACTTTGATACATGTTAGAACGTCACTTTAGGACCTCACAGAGTCATAGTAACAGTAGACTCTATTTTTTATATATTTTTTTTTTACGATATCTATTAATTCGGAATCATGTATATTTTTAAAAGCTTTCGAACTGTTGAACTGGAAGTCATTTATCTAAACCCTAAACTCATCTATATGCCGGCTCGGGGCGTAACAGTAGACTCTATCAAGTCACCTTTAACTCCAAAAATTTAAAGTCACCTGTCACCCTTCCTTAAATCCAAAATTTTGGACAGAAAATTCAATTAATTAATCTAAAGATGAATTTGTCCGAATTATCTGAGATTCTTGGAAAATGCAACTTTATTTGCACAGTCGCTCACTGTCGTCGACTGTGCCGCTCTCCTTTTTATTTGCTGCCACCTCACACGGTAGACTTCTAAGTTCTACCAAAGAAAACCGCGTGCGCATACAAAATATAGCAGATTCAAGTGGCAAGTGTCCACTCTACTTTGTCACTAGCATTCGAAACTCCAAAATTACCCCCAACTATTTAATGTTTACAACTGGTCTCACAAGGGTAAAAATGTCTCTTCAATCTAGAAAACCAGTTGCGCCCCCAAAAATGCCCAAAACCACCAGCATAATAGCCTCTGTTTTTCTTTATCCACATCAATACTACTTATTGGTTATCACCCTCTGTATATATAAGGAACCATCTTTCCATTTCACTTCATCAAAACAAGTATTCAAATCAATCTTCATCAAGAGCACATCCAATTCTTGTAATCTCCAGAAGTTTCCCTAAGTTGTTTCAAAGAATCATATTAACAGAAAATGAGTTCAACAAGCAAAGCTTGGATGGTGGCAGCCAGTATTGCAGCAGTAGAGGCCTTAAAGGATCAAGGTTTCTGCAGATGGAACTACCCAATAAGATTCTTACACCAACAAGCCAAGAACAATCTCAGATCAGTTTCTCAAGCCAAGAAGTTTTCCTCTTCATCTTCTGCATTGGTTTCAACTATGGTGAGATCAGAAGACAAGGCAAAGCAATCAGAAGAGTCTCTCAGGAAAGTCATGTTCTTGAGTTGTTGGGGTCCAAATTAATTAAACCAAGTTCAAGTGCAAGAGATCAAGGGTTTAATTAACATGATCATCATCGGTGGTTGCTGAAGCAGTGAATCCATCAGTTGCCGTTCCAATTTAAATCCACGATTACAAATATCAGTTGGGATGGCAATATCTATTGCTTATTGATATATGATGATGAGATTCATATCCAAATTTTGTAATATTTGGCTGTAAATGTTATTAATGCAAATGGCAATTGAAAATTGCAATTCATATACGTTTTATTAATTTTCGATTTTCAGTTCATTGATGGTCAGAATGGGATCCCGAATCCCGATGCAGTTTAGAGATAAACATGCCAATGACAAAAATAATATGAACTGATGATTGACATAAAAAAATTAGGGAAATTATTATTCTCTCCCTGTAGTTTGCCATATTCTCTAGTTTCTCCCCTCTAGTTTTAAAATTCTCTAATTTTCCTCCTATCATGCCAGTCTCACCCTATGAAAATAGGCATGGAAGGGGGGAAAGTGAAGAATTTTAAAACTAGAGGGGGGAGACTGGAGAATATGGTAAACTATAGGGAAGAGAATAATAATTTCCTAAAAATTTATTTTAAAATAAAATTTATACAAAACAAATCAATCATATTGAAACATGTGTATACAATAATGGGAAATCATATTGAAACATGTGTATACAATTGGGAATTTCAGTTGGAATATCTCCGTATTGATGTCGTAAATTTGTAACATTCGAGTGCATGGGCTAATTTCGAAATAATTAATTGCTATATTAATGTATTTGTCAAGAAATTGAAAATGTGAAATATTTTTATATAATTCTGTAATTAATTACCAACTAGGGCAGTAGGGCTAAGCAGAATGGTACAATATGGTTTGTTCGAATTCTTTTCTTGGGTACCTGTCAAAGTCTAGCTTTTTGTAAAAAAAAATAAAAAAATTAATAAGTTTAATTTGATATTTTCTTTATTTTATTTTTTTAAAGTAAAAATATGAATATAAGACAATTAAAAAATTATTTTTTATTTTTTTATTTTTTTAAAGTCAGGAACTGCCCACAAAGCAATCCCCACCCAAATTTATTAAAAGGCCTCACTAAAAACGGAGGAATACCGAGGAGCCAACAACCGGACACAAAGGGGAATCAAAAAACAAACCAAGAAACAACACGAACCAAAAAAGAAAACAACCAAAACAAATCACAAACAAAAGAAACATAAAAAACTAAACATGTCTAACATAAGCTGTACTCAATTTATTCAAATGAAGCAAACCTTTTATTACTTCAGGAAGCTGACTAGAACTAGTAAGCACATTATTCCCACCACTGGCACCATAACGCGCCAAAGCATCAGCCACTTTATTACCTTCTCTAAAAAAATGATGAAATAGAGAAATCAAATCCTTCTAATAAATCTGTAAGTTGGTCCCAAAAATCCCATAAATACCAAAGATTACATATCTGGGACCGAATCCAAAAGACCACAATATCATAATCACACTCAATGTCAATACCATCGTGACCCAAATGCTTACAGATAGTAATTCCTTCCACCACCGCTTGCAGCTCCGCTTCATTATTAGAACACGAAGCACGCCTCCTTCACCAACGGGACCTGGATTCCCCAAACTGCTCCTATCCAGGTTCAGCTTTAATCTACCTAGGCTCGGCTTAAGCCATCTCAAAACTTGAATCTTCTTCTGTTTCTTTAATAAAATCTGCACCTCCATGTTTCTCAACACACGATCATCATTGGAATTCCAATGCCTCACCTTTGTCAAAGAATTGCTTAAAATCTGAACCCAATGCTTAATGGAAAGCCAGACATTAAAAATGCTTTCCAACTTCCCCTACAATCTTGCCACACATCTTCTTCTCCACAACCTCCAAATAACTAAACAGGGGATTAACCCCATCAAAGTTCCCAATTGGGAAGACCGGCCAACTCTATTAAACCACTGATGGACTCTCTCCTTCCAACTCAGATGGGCGAGGAATGGCACTCCCACCTCAACCGAAACCTTTCTCCATAAATTGGAAGCAAAATCACCTTTATTCAAGATATGTTGTTTTTTTATAATTCTGCTTGATAAATTGGAAGCAAAAATTAATATTGTTTGATAGTCTAGTTTATGAGTAATTTAATTGAGATATAGATTCATTAGAGTGATATACTCGATATTTTTATTGACACTCAAAAGTCAAAACACATCAAAGTTTTCATTTCATCTTTATTCTCTGTTCATTCCATAAATAAAAGTAACAAATTTTGAACCTTACTTCCTTTGCTAAAATCCAAACAATGACACATTTATCGTATACAAAATTTGAACATCAAAGTTTATTTCACTATTTAAAAAAAAAAAAAAATGGTAGTGAATCATTTTAAATGTTTTTAGAACAAAGATCATTATATATATATATATATAACTAAAAATCTAAAACCTTTTATTAATAAAAAAAAGAAATAGAAAAAAAAAAGACAAAGATTATTATATCTTTCTTATCTAAGTATATACTTTAAATTGGGAAATTTGTATTGTAAGGTTTGCTTTAAAAAAATAAACTTAATACCGCCCATTATGACTTAGGTGGGAGAAATTACATTCATTTAGTATGATAATGTCCTAAGTTCAAGTCATCGTCGCATTGCATATGGTATACGTACTAAAGCTCCCCCGAACAATAAGTCCTGTCTTATTCACCGCAGTTGATCGTAAGGTTTGGATAAAAGAAAAAGGCACGTAAACAAGGCAGTGCTAACCTTTTATACTTTTTAGCCCCACCACCATGCGGTTGTTCGAGTTTACATATCTATGAATTATGATGTTGCCAAGTTGTCTATCTTATCCTCACTTCTTGTATCTATCGTTTCCCAAAAACCACAACCAAAAAAACCAATACCGCATATAGTTTTGGCCAAAACTATAAGCCTCACTCAATATATAAATAAGAAACCCCTCCCAAGCTAGTTTCTTCATCAAACAAAAATTACATTACAATCAGTTGCAAGCTAGAGGAATGCAAATAAAGGATGAGTTCGACAAGCAGATGTTGGATGGCAGCAGCCAGTATAGCGGCAGTAGAGGCCTTGAAAGATCAAGGGTTCTGCAGATGGAACTACACAATGAGATCATTACACCAACATGTCAAGAATAGCAATCTCAGGTCTCAGGCCAAGAAGCTCTCTTCTTCTCCTGCGTCTTCTGCCATGGTTAATTCAAGTAACAATAAAGTGAGAGAACAAGCTCGAGAAGCCGGAGAGTCTTTGAGAAAAGTCATGTACTTGAGTTGTTGGGGTCCCTATTAAATTTTGGAGACTATAAGTGTGGTAGTTGCTTTTCTTGTAAATACAAGCTGAGAAAATCAATGTAAATTATAAATTTAATAGCAATTGCATGCGGTATCCAAGTTTTTAACAATTTAATACTTTAATGATGATTATATATACCTTTAATTTCATTATTTGATCTTCATCTCCCTTTAATTCCAGCCCTCGATATGATAGTCAAATCTGTTGTTACTATCCAGCGAAGGGGAAATTTTGTTTTCCATTTGTCAGAGAAGATCCATTAGGTCATCTCCAATATAGAGCTATATGCTCATTTTAAGTCTCAAAACCTTCCCTAATAGAGAGTTAAAGTGAGAGTTAAAATATGTTGAGAGTTATTTGAGTGAGTTATATTTAGTAAAGGTGAGAGTGGGATTTATATGGTGGGACCCATGTGTAAGGTGGTGGGACACATGTGTTAGATGAATAAAATAGTGATATTTTTGTTTTTTTGTGGGACCCATACCATAATTAAAAGAGATGAATGTGTGGGGATCCAGTTAGATTTGTTAACCGTTGGAGATAGATGGATCGTGTTTGTTGACCGTTATAGATGAACGGTTTACAATTTTTCCGACATTAAAATTTGAAATAAATTAATTTTTTATCACAAAAATACTAGAAAATCAATAAAAATTCAAAATAAATTATACAAAATTATAGAAAAATTCAAAAATTCTTCCAACGACTAGTTTTTTTAAAATTGTCTATATATACTTCATTCCCACATAATTTTACATCACATTCATCCATAGTTTGAGTTTCTAATTTTTCAATATTATCAAATTTGGTAATAATTTAAAAATATTTAAAAATACTAAATATTAGTACCATTTTAAAGATCTCATTGAGAAATTTACAATGGTATTATTTTTATCAACATTAAAGTTTATAAATTACAATTTATTGACCACTTATTATATAAATTAGACATAATTAAATTTGTTACAAAAATATCACTTTCAGATATCACTCTCAGCACTACTGGAGCAAAAGTACATATAAACATCACTCTCACCATTATTTGAAACCCAAATATAACTATAGCTCTCACCCTCTACTGGAGATGGTCTTACTGTTGTTGATTCACTCATGAGTCATAACTCATTTTAATAAAAGATTTGATATCGATATTTAACAAACATCTAAAACTAAATATAAATATAAATTACATGTTAAAAATCAAAACGTCAATTGTTAAAAAAAAATAAAAATAAATAAATAAATAAATTAAAGATGAAATTTTTATTCTTTTAAAATATAAGAATATTTATATTTTGTAAAATTTAATAAAATAATTCAATAGATCATAAAATTGGCAAATTATTTAAGTTTTGTGTATTTACACAAGATTGTTAGCATATTTAAATTTGAGAAAGGTTTTATATCAGTATTACTTAGGGCTGTTTGTATTTTTATCTAAAGTATTATAAGACATTGATTTGTTAGATAGTGGAATTGGAGAGAAATGTCACCTTTTTAAACTGATTTGGTGACAATGTCAGTGCTTTAATAAGTTAAGTTTAAAAGGCACCTATTATGGTGAACGGACAAAAATACCCTTACTTTACACATTCTTTTTCTTACTACTTGAAGTTTTCTGAGATTTAAAACAGACCTCCAATGGAGGTTGAAGACCATAACATTATCAACGCATCTTCATTAGATAATTAGTTTTGTGGCGCTACGCAGACGCATTCTTTTTTTTGGTTTTGAATCTTCCATTGAAAAGGCTCGAAATCCATTGAAAAGGCTCGAAATGAAGTGTTCGAGCATTTTCATATACTAATGAAAAGGCTCGAACACTTAATGAAAAGGCACGATTAGTGTATGAAAAGGCTCGAAATGAAGTGTTCGAGCCTTTTCATACACCAATCGTGCCTTTTCATTAGTGTATGAAAAGGCTCGAACACTTAATGAAAATGCACGATTGGTGTATGAAACGGCTCGAACTTCATTTTGAGCCTTTTCATACACCAATCGTGCATTTTCATTAAGTGTTCGAGCCTTTTCATACAGTAATGAAAATGCTCGAACACTTCATTAAAAGGCTCGAACTGTGTATTACACCGATTAACCTATGAATTTTCCTTGAAAAGGCTCGATTCATAAAGGTTCAAAAAGGCACGATTGCAATACAAAAAGGCACGATTCATGTACAAAAATGCTCGATTCATGTACAAAAAGGCATGATTACTGTACAAAAAGGCTCGATTATTGTACAAAAAGGCTCGATTCATATACAAAAAGGCTCAATTCATAAAGGTTCAAAAAAGCACGATTGCAGTACAAAATGGCACGATTCATGTATAAAAAGACTCGATTCATAAAGGTTCAAAAAGGCACGATTTGCAGTACAAAAAGGCACGATTCATGTACAAAAAAACTCGATTCATGTACAAAAAGGCTCGAACACTTCATTTCGAGCCTTTTTCGAACTTTTTTTGAACCTTTTCCGAGCATTTTCCGAGCATTTTCAAACCTTTTTCAAGCCTTTTTTGAACCTTTTTTAGCCTTTTTCAGCCTTTTTCGAACCTTTTCAAACATTTTCGAGCCTTTTTAACCATCAATTTTTTTTTAAAAAATTTTGTATCTCTGAGACTTTCTATATAATTCATGCTTCCCGAGCCTTTTTGTTCGTTGATTGGTCAGTATCATTGATTCATCGGTTCCACTTCCATTGATAGAGGATTTTGAAAGAAAAAAAGAAAACAAAATGGTGAAGAAGGTTACTGTGGGGGGCAATTTTGTCCGTTCACCATAAATGATGCCTTTTAAACTTAAGTTAGTAAGTTGGTGACTGTTCCCAAAAAAGTGCCTCAAATAGTGCTATTTAATTTTTTAACCCTTGTTAGATATGGATAAGTCTTACAAATTAAGATACTATGATATGTTTGTTTTTTTCATTTTGGATGACTTATTACAAATATAAATTTTTTTACCTTTTCCATTTATAACCTTTCAATATCCTTTGATATTTGTAACAAAATGATTTTTATTTTTTAAATTGATAATAAAAAATAAAAACTAAAAAAAATGAATGGGAGGATGGTGGTCGGCCTCCTTCGGTCCCAAGAAGCGGCACTGCCATTGCCCTCTTGAGTTGGTTAGGTTGTGTTTGAGCTTCTTTAAAATTGGGAATTTTTGTAAAATTGATTTTTAGGGTTTTATTATGTGTAGATAAAATTGTAAATCTATGAATTGTTACAGGACATTTGTGAAAATTTACTAAAAAAAACTAGACTGTAGCACTTTTTTAATAAGATAAAAGTTAAAAAATTTTACTTTTTCTAAAAGACATATATATCTTAAAATAAGATATAAGTTAAAAAAACAAACAAACTGATTTATCTTAATTTAAGATATAAAAGACAATAAATTTTATAGTGAAAAAAACAAACGGTCCCTTAACTTAGCTTTGGTTGTTATTAGAAGAGGTTGAAATTCAAATCTCCTTCTTATGAGTGAGGTTTGTTTAATTTATGATAATAATAAAAAGGATTTTAAATAAAAATTAAGAAACCATTTCAAATCACTAAAATTTAGATTAAACACATAAAAAAGTCACTAAAAAATAAATTACTAGAAGCATCTAATTCTTGCCATACAACTATACAAGTCTATCCCAGCTTGTATTAATTTTTTTTTTTTTTTAGCAATCTTGTATTACTTACTTTTTTTTAAATAAATAAAAGTATTAATACAGTACTCCCAAAACATATTCAATGACCTCACTCAACCTTTTTTTTATATATATATAAAATAATAATAATTCAAGATACATGTTCAATGAATCGTAGTCCCCAGAAAAAACAAAATATGCTATAATTTTAAGGCAATTGTTTAAATTAATACATATGGGCCCCAACCAAACGCAACCTCCAATTCACACCCACGTTTTGATATAACACCGGTTGTTTTGACTCCCATACTTCGGCCTTTAATGGATTTTTTATAATCAAAACCGGGTGCTCGTCGACAGATTTACTTTGTCGTGATGTTCCTAAAACCCCATTTTGTCCCCACTTAATTCCTCTCACCAACTAAATCTATAGGGACATTAATGTCATATCATCTCAATCCTTGAATTCCAAAGAAACCACCAGCAAAAACCACAACCGCCTCCAAATCTTTTGGTTTTTTAGTTGCTCTCTTTCTATAAATAAGAAGCCTCCATCTTCTTTTCTCCATCAAAATTCAAAAACACAGAGTTTCTTATTCGATTCCAGTTACTACTAAAGAGTGTTTGCAAAGAATAAAAGGGAAGAGCTTTATTAATCTGAGAAAGATGAGTTCAACAAGCAGAGCTTGGATGGTAGCAGCCAGTGTAGCAGCAGTTGAAGCCATGAAAGATCAAGGTTTCTGCAGATGGAACTACACGATTAGATCACTACACCAACATGTCAGGAATAACATGAGGTCAGCTTCTCAGTCCAAGAAGTTGTCTTCTTCTTCTTCTTCTTCTCCATCTTCTGCTGCTGCTGCGGTTTCAACCAAAATCAGAGAAGTACAGTCAAAGAAGGCAAAGCAATCAGAGGAGTCTTTGAGGACTGTCATGTACTTGAGCTGTTGGGGTCCCAACTAAAAACCCATCTCAGCTCAAGAAATCACTGTCATGTACTTGAGCTGTGTAGTGCTAATAGTTGTAAATTGTAAGAGTAAATCGCTCTATCATGCAAATATTCATATACTAATTCGAAATTTTTTGAGTAATTTCTGTTTTGTGACAATTTAGTTTCATCCTGGAAAATGAACCATCGAAAAACAGAGGGTTGCACCAGCCTCCGGCCAAAAAGTCCATAAAAAAGGACTCTGAGTTGGCACGTCAATCGATGTAGCCGACTTGGCTGATTAAGTCGGCTAGGATTAGCTGCATTATTAGCCACGTGCATGTGACCAAACTTCATTTAGCCAAAGTGACCGGTCACGTGGCCTCGGATTAGCTTACCAGATCAGCCGAATCGCTTGACGTGCCCACTCACCCAATTTTTCACTGCAAAACCAGAAAAAAAAGGAAAAAAAAAAAGGGAAAATCGAAAATGGAAGCGAAGAAGATCCGAGATGGAGATGGACAATAACAATGAGTGAGACTGTGAGAGTCAGTCGATTTTGTTTGGTCGATCAGAAAATTAGGTTTCGAAGCCGCATACATAATTTTAATGTAGAGATCCTGACGGCTTCTCCAAGTGAGATCCAGAATTTGGAGTTTTAAACGTGATGACGATGATGATGATGTTAAAGTATCACAATTGATGAATGTCCTTAAAACTATCCCAATTTGATTGATCTGAATTATTTTGTAGATATATATTTTGTTCAATCGAGATGTTTATCTGCCATCTACTTTCTTGGTTCTGGTTACACTGCTTGGATTGAATAAAACAGAAGAAAATCAATCACTTATTGTATAGGCATTCTCATTTAAATTCAAATAACAAACGATTACAAAATCACAAACTTGAAAATTAAATTTGAAGTATTAAGATGGAACTCTTTTCACTTGACTTTACAATATTGTAAAGAACAAAAACTGCAAGTTTTTAAAGGGGAACTCCTCTCTTCTCACCTTAAAATGCAAGAAAGTAGCTTCTCTATTGCTCCATTTAAGTGCTGGGAATTGAGTTGATTTTCCAATTCCTGTTTAAAATTTCCTTCATGGAGTCCACACTCCTCAGCAGCCTTGGTATCCTTCCACCAAGAACTCCCTATCGTCTCGTGCTGCAAAGGTAAGTCTTCCATGATGCATGATTTGCAAGCAATCAATACGGAATTCAAACCAATAACAGCACAGGAATCCAAATTCCAAACCATTAACAGGCACATTTGTGTCGCGAAGGAAGCTCCATGTATCGTAGATGTACAAATGAAGTTTGGTCACGTGCACGTGGCTAATAATGCAGCTAATCCTAGCCGACTTAATCACCCAAGTCGGCTACATCGATTGACGTGCCAACTTAGAGTCCATTTTTATGGACTTGTTTTAGTCCAGATAAAACTAAAAACCGGAGGACCAGTTTGTGTAATAAGTCAAATAAGAGGGACTAAAATGAATTTCACCTTAATTTTAAAGAAATTGTTTAAATTAATACATTATGGGCCCCAACCAAACGCAACCTTCAATTCACACCCACGTTTTGATATAACACCGGTGGTTTTGACTCCCATACTTCGGCCTTTAATGGATTTTTTATAATCAAAACCAGGTGCGCGTCGACAGATTTACTTTGTCGAGATGTGCCTAAAACCCCATTTTGTCCCACTTAATTCCTCTTACCAACTGAATCTATAGGGACATTAATGTCATATCATCTCAACCCTTGAATTCCAAGGAAAACACCAGCAAAAACCACCGCCGCCTCCAAATCTTTTGGTTTTTTAGTTGCTCTCTTTATATAAATAAGAAGCCTCCATTTTCTTTTCTTCATCAAAATTCAAAAACACAGAGTTTCTTAATCGATTTCAGTTACTACTAAAGAGTGTTTGCAAAAAACAAAAGAGAAGAGCTTTATTAATTTGAGAAAGATGAGTTCAACAAGCAAAGCTTGGATGGTAGCAGCCAGTGTAGCAGCAGTTGAAGCCATGAAAGATCAAGGATTCTGCAGATGGAACTACACAATTAGATCACTACACCAACATGTCAGGAACAACATGAGGTCAGCTTCTCAGTCCAAGAAGTTGTCTTCTTCTTCTTCTTCTTCTTCTCTATCTTCTGCTTCTGCAGCGGTTTCAACCAAAATCAGAGAAGTACAGTCAAAGAAGGCAAAGCAATCAGAAGAGTCTCTCAGGAAAGTCATGTACTTGAGTTGTTGGGGTCCAAATTAAATCAATTCCAACATGATCACGATAACATCACTTGGGATGGCAAAACCAGGAGCCATATATATTGGTTATTGATGATGATAGAGATTCATATCAAAATTTTGTAATATTTGACTGTAAATGTTATGAAATACAATATTTCATACACACCTCTTCTCCAAAATATACCCTTCTTAGTATTCATTTGATTAGATGGTCAGAGAAGAATGGATTTTCCAATGCATTTTTCAGATTAATGGTAACAATACTATTAAATGATATTATAAATATTGGTTAATGATCAAAAGAATGGAAAACTGTGTGCACACACCGCACCACTTGCTGTTAATTTATATCCAACTTTATCTTCATCTAATTACTGTGCAGTCGAGTTGTCGATCATATCCGGACTTCATTAATTTATCAAAATTTATATATATATATCACGAAAAGAGCCAAAAAAATCACATCCAAAAACCAATAAAGCCGCATTTGGTTTTGTCCAAACTATAGCCTGCCCTGACCACCCATGACTCACTCTCCCAGCACTCAGCGGCAACCTTTATAAAAAAAATAAAATAAAAAAGCTCACTGTATATTTAGTTGCTCCATCAAACATTACAATATTACAAACAGTTTTTTCTCAGAAGAACACCAAAGATGAGTTCAACGAGCGGGTCTTGGATGGCAGCAGCAGACAGTATAGCAGCAGTGGAGGCCTTGAAAGATCAAGAATTGTGCAGATGGAACCACACGATAGACTCAATACACCAACGTGTCCAGAACAACCTCAGCTCAATTTCTCAGGCCAAGAAGAAGCTTTCAAGTGATAATAAGGCCAGAGAAGCTGAAGCTTTGAGGAAAGTCATGTACTTGAGTTGTTGGGTCTCTATTAATACCTTCTCGATGTAAATTTTTGTAGACAGCAGAGACGCAGAGTAGTGTGTGTTTTTTTTTTTTTTTTTTTCTTTAGAGTATTATAGAAATTCAAGGTTTGGGTTACGTGGAAAACTCGAAGTCATGACTTCGTGGGTGTACACTTTGATTGATGTGTTTTTTGATCTTGTACGACTGAGGAAAATGATGTGGTTTTTGACAAACAGCTAAAACTAAATATAAATATAAATTACATGTTAAAAATTAAAACTTCAATTGTTAAAAAAAGAAATAAAAATTAAACGTGAATAAAGATGAAATTTTTATTCTTTTAAAATATAAGAATATTTATATTTTGTAAAATTTAAGAAAATAATTCAATAGATCATAAAATATGCAAATTATTTAAGCTTTGTGTATTTACACAAGATTGATAGCATATTTAAATTTAAGAAAGGTTTTATATCAATATTAATTAGCCTAGCTTTTGTTGTTATTAGAAGTGGTTGAAATTCAAATCTCCTTCTTATGAGTGAGGTTTGTTTTATTTATGATAATAATAAAAAAGATTTTAAAGATCACTAAAATTTAAATTAAACACATAAAAAAGTCACTAAAAAATAAATTAATAGAAGCATCTAATTCTTGCAATACAACTATTAACTATACGGGTTCGTTTAGTACATCTTATTGAATTGTATTGGACTATATTATCATTAATACAAACCTGTGTTCGGTGATGCACTATATTATATCGTATTAGGTTATTTCTATATAACTTTTTTGTATTTTATTATATTATAAAAATATAATATTAAAAAAAAATACTTAATAATTAATTTTAAATATCCTTACCATAAATAAATCAATAAATATTTTTATATAAAAAATCAATAAATATTTATTTTAATTGAAACAAAAAATTTAAATAAAATTTTCCCATGTATTTTGAAATTATAAAAAAATATATATTAATAACATAACCCATGTTTTATTAATATTCCAAATTCATTGAAAAAAAAGTGTTTTTTCTAATACAATACAACTTAATACCACAAAATATAATGTATTAGTTAATACAGTGTTTGCTGTATTAAGCAATTAAAATGTATTAAAATAATACAATACAGTGTTTGCACTAAACACATTATCTTAGTACATTTTAAACACTGTATTGTATTATTTTAGTATATTTTAATTGTCTAGTACAATATAACACGGTCAAACAAACGATGCCTACAAGTTTATTCCAGCTTGTATTAAAATTTTTTTTTAGCAATCTTTTATTACTTACTTTTTTTGTTTTAATAATTAAAAGTATTAATACTCCCAAAACATATTCAATGATCTCACTCAAGCTTTTTTATATACAAAATAATAATAATTCAAGATACATGTTAAATGAATCATAGTCCACAGAAAAAACAAAATCTGATATAATTTTAAGGGTGAAATTTATTTTAGTCCATCTAGTTTGACTTGTTACACAAACTAGTCCCCCGATTTTCAGAATTATCCCGTTAAGTCCTTCTGTTAATAATTCATTTGAAAAAGTGGTTTCTGACCGGGTCAGAGGGTCAAATGACCGTGCTGACCCTAACTTTTATTTTAAACAAACATCATCATATTAACAATTTAAAAAATATGATAAATAAATAAAAATATTAACAAAACCCTACCCCATTTATCATCATCAACCAATCTCATATTCAATCACAAACAAAATCACCAACATCAAACCAAAATAAAAAAACAATTCGAACCAGACCCATATCTAGAATCGAACCACCACCACCCAACCTTGTGGACAGTATTATGTTCGATTTATGGGTTTGTTTCTTCACCACCACCAGACCACCATCAAAACCCCACTGCCACTACCACTAACCGAAACCCAGATCGAACCCAGAACTGAAACCCAGATCTCTTTTTCATTTTTTGATCTTAATCAACATCAAACAATGGGAAAAAAAAAAGAAAAAAAAGAAAAAAAAAAAAAACTTGATCCAAAAACCCAACCCAAACCTATAGAACCCCAGAAACCCCAACACCATTCACCATCATCAACAATATCAAAGCCAGAACTTCCATTGAAACCTAGAAACCGAAGAACACAATGCCGCCATCACTCGCTTGTTCTCAGTTGTTCCACCGGTCCCGTCGTCAGTTGTTCCGCCGCCAGTTGCTTCTCGTCGTCACAGATCTGGATTTCGTGTGGGTTGTCTTACCCTATTGCCAAACCCTAACCAAACCCACTGCCACATTAACTATCAAATCTACCAAGCAAAACCCTTCAATTTAGTTTAGTTTTTTTTTTTTTTCTTAAATTCAATTTCAACATAAAAAACTGGTATCATCATTATCATCCATCCACACATCACCTTCAACTATAATCACCAAAACCCTAGCCACCCACAAACACCACCACCCCTACTCTCAATCACCCCCAAACCAACCCAAACGGCTAGAAATCGAGAAAGAAGACAAAGATCGATTTGCATCTCAGCGGCGGGATTGATTCGGGGTTGGGTGTGAATCCATGCGGCGAAGAGAGGGAGATATATATATATATATATATATATATATATATATATATATATATAGATAGATAGATAGATAGATAGAGAGAGAGAGAGAGAGAGAGAGAGAGAGAGAGAGAGAGAGAGAGAGAGAGAGAGAGAGATTAGGTTTTGTTCGTGGTGGGAAGGGTTTCCGGGTTCGATTTTGGTGGTGGAGGGGTTTTTCGGTTCGAATGGGCAGCGGAGCTGTGTTCGGTTCGGTTCGGTTCAGTGGAAAGTTAGTGAAGAAGATAAAGTTTGAAAGAAGAAGAAGAAGAAGATGGAGAGAAACACTTGAGAGATCAGAGATCGTGAGAGAGAGAGGAGAGAGAATGGTGTGATAAGATTTTTATTTTTAATGTTTATTTTTTAATTAAATTAATTAATAATTACTTTTCAATTAGATTTTTACATTTGTTACGTAAGTTACAATTTTACCCTTACCACTTGGACGAAATCTTTGTAAACCTTAACGGAATTAGACGGCAGGGACTGAAATACGGATTTTTGGAAACTAGCGGGACCTATCAAGATAAAGCTGATAACCGGGGGACTAGTTTGTGTAATAGGTCAAACTAGAGGGGCTAAAATGAATTTCACCCTAATTTTAAGGCAATTGTTTAAATTAATACATATGGGCCCCAACCAAACGCAACCTCCAATTCACACCCACGTTTTGATATAACACCGGTGGTTTTGACTCCCATACTTCGGCCTTTAATGGATTTTTTATAATCAAAACCAGGTGCGCGTCGACAGATTTACTTTGTCGTGATGTGCCTAAAACCCCATTTTTTCCCCACTCAATTCCTCTCACCAACTGAACCTACAGGGAAATTAATGTCATATCATCTCAATCCTTGAATTCCAAAGAAACCACCAGCAAAAACCACAGCCGCCTCCAAATCTTTTGGTTTTTTAGTTGCTCTCTTTATATAAATAAGAAGCCTCCATTTTCTTATCTCCATCAAAATTCAAAAACACAGTTTCTTATTCGATTCCAGTTACTACTAAAGAGTGTTTGCAAAGAACAAAAGGGAAGAGCTTTATTAATTTGAGAAAGATGAGTTCAACAAGCAGAGCTTGGATGGTAGCAGCCAGTGTAGCAGCAGTTGAAGCCATGAAAGATCAAGGTTTCTGCAGATGGAACTATACAATTAGATCACTACACCAACATGTCAGAAACAACATGAGGTCAGCTTCTCAGTCCAAGAAGTTGTCTTCTTCTTCTTCTTCTCCATCTTCTGCTGCTGCTGCTGTTTCAACCAAAATCAGAGAAGTACAGTCAAAGAAGGCAAAGCAATCAGAGGAGTCTTTGAGGACTGTCATGTATTTGAGCTGTTGGGGTCCCAACTAAAAACCCATCTCAGCTCAAGAAATCACTGTCATGTACTTGAGCCGTGTAGTGCCAATAGTTGTAAATCGTAAGAGTAAATCGCTCTATCATGCAAATATTCATATACTAATTCGAATTTTTTTGAGTAATTTCTGTTTTGGTGACAATTTGGTTTCTTCCTAGAAAATGAACCATCGAAAAACAGAGGGTGCTCCAGCCTCCGGCCAAAAAGTCTGGTGCCTCATAAAAAACATATAAAATATTTTATTATTTTTCTATTTTATTTGCTGTGGAGCAGAAACTCAAATGGTGACATCTCAAGACTGCTTATTTTTGCATTCATATATGATATATTAAAGAACAAGTAGAATATTTAAGTAATGCATGAATAATCTTGAATTTGGCTATGTGTATTTTTCTATTTTTGGCTTTTGCATCCTACAAGCACATTCTTGACTTCAATGTTGAAGAAGCTCGAACAGTCGAACGTCAGTACGTGACAATCAAAATTCAAGATCGAAAAATAGGCCAATGAATCAAGAATTTGGGCCAGTGCAAGTCGGAGAGTCCAGTACTTTCATGCATATACTGTGTTTTGGTCTAGGATGGGTTTTTAAGCGGGCCCAGGATCAGCTCTTAATGGGCAATTACCAATTAGATCTTGGAATTTTTTATTTTTTATTTTATTTTTATTTTTTTATAATTCCAAGTTGATTGCAACTTTTACAAAAGTGACCAAATTGGTCCTCACATTTTTCCCATGTGCCAAATTAGTCTCTCTAACTAAGTTCCTTTAGTCAACTTTAATTGTGTAAGGGTAAAATTGTATTTTACTAATGACACATGCACAATTTTTTTAACATATGTATATTTTTGTTTATTTTATTTGTGAGTTTTGATTTTTGAATAATTTTAATAACAGTGCTTGTATAATATTAATAATAATAAAAAAAATAATTATATAAAAATGGTAAAAGAATAAACTGGGAATAAATGATAACTTTGATTTTTAAATAAGGGTATAATTGACATTGTCTTATTAAAATATAGATTTTTTATAGAAAATTTTAATTAAAAATTGTACAAATGCGTTTCCTTATTAATATTTTTGGATTTTGTTGTAATATAGTGGTGAATTTAATGCACAAAAGATAAAACAATTTTACTTTAATATGATAAATAAAGGATATTTATGTACTTTTATTAAAATTGTTAATGTCAATTGTTATATTTAACACCGTTAAACTGTTAGAGAGACTAATTTGGTCACTTCTAAAAAGGGAGGGACTAATTTGGCACTTGTGAAAATATGAAGACCAGGTTAGTTATTTTTATAAAAGTTGCAAACAACTTAGAATTTTAAAAATAGTCCAGGACATAATTGGTAATTGCCCGCTCTTAATTAATGACGAAAAATATTCACCAAAAACAAAATTACAGAACTGTTTCCTTTCACAAAAGCCCTTGGTTTGGCCAAAACCAGTTGCTTGAAGTGTAACCTCTATTCCCATCGGTAATCACCTTGTATCAGTTCAATTACAAAGCTAGCTAGCTCTCCATGATATATAAGTCCACCAATTTCTCAAATCTGGAAAAAAATGAGGTGGAAGAGCAAGGCATGGGCTGTTGCAGGAAAGCCATGGTAGCAATGGAGGAACTCAAAAACAAGAATCTCTACCCTTCTAGTTCTATCTTCGCAGAAACAGCACGTCATTAACAATATGGGGGGCCAATGTCGATCTACTCAAGTGGTGAGATCATCATCTTCTTCAAAAATGATCAGAGGCAGAGGCAGGCAAGCAAATTACAGGAGTCACTCAGGGAAATCATGTTCCCGAGTTGCTCTGGGGACCCAATAACTAAGGAGATTAATTGTAAGAAACTAAAATATAGAGTAATGTGAGTAAAAAATGCATCATTACCCTCACTCTAGAATCTAGATTCTCTAGAAAATGAAAAGGTAGCAGCCACCAACTAAGGTTGTATCTTCAAAAATGTAATCATGATTACCATTAATTACTCATATTTTAATCCTAATTCGGTCAAAATCAAAATACAATTTGAAACCGCACAATACGGTTCGATGACGAAATACGCTCTTTCGATATGAAAATGTCTCATGTTCGAATTGCTGTCACCACAGACGGTATAAGTTAGAATTCATTGATTTAAATTGGGATCGAGGCATGAGATAAGTATATAATCACAAAGATCTGAGAAAGCAAATGGTAATAATCTAATGTTGAAGCAAAATAATGAGGTGTGGGGTCCAAAAAGACATTGACTGGTTTTCAAAGAGAAATGAGAAGGGAAAGTGACTTTACAGGAAAGGGTGTTTGGTTAAACCCAAGCAACTTACTTATATATAAATAATTATTTGGTAGCTTAAATAATTATTTGGCTTAGGATGGAAAAAGAAGATATGCTTTTTGCAAGAGGGCCACATGCCCCATTCCCACATTCTATGTTTCTTTGATATTTTAATGACACTTACATTAACATGTTCTCACATCATAACACATTATGCTCTTTTTTTCCATTCCACCTCTTATTCTCTTTTAAGGAAAAGTGATTGGACAAATCTGATTTTTTTTTTTTTTTTTTTTTTCTAATGAGTGGGGAATATAATCTTTTTTATTCTACTCAATTCTACAAAACTTATATATATGGGAAAATTTTAGCTTTACCCTCCTCTCAAATTTAATTTATTTAATAATTGGTGTTACCAAATTGTTGTATTTATCTTTTTCCTTTTTTGTTTTTATACCATTTTGTTTTTATAATATCTATTAATTCGGAACAATGTATTTTTTTTTTTAAAAATTTTCGTCATTGGTAGGATTCGAACCGCTGACCAGGGAGTTATTTGCTTAAACCCTAAGCTCGTCCATCTACCGACTAAACTACGCCCTGTTTGCTGTTATTATACTATTTGATTATTATTTTTTAATTATTATGAATTTAGACTTGAAATTTAGAAGTTGGGAGAAAGCACATTACTTTATCCTTTTCTTTAAACATATAATTTGTATACGGTTTCTTAAAGAATAATCTTCAATCATGTTTTGATTGAATAAAATTGAATTTCTAGAAGGTGACAATCTTTCACAAATCATAAAAATCAGTAAACTTAACAATTATTATATTTCACATTTAATCTCTATCATTGGATCCACTCCACCAATTTGAATCAAGAATGCCATTTATTTTACAGATTACAGTAGCACACAGAAGAACCAAACCAACTGTTAAGTGTTAACAAGCCCGGGAGAGAATCCAAATTTTCTTTTTATTTAAAAAACGGACCTCAAACTCACAAATCAAATTTAACAAAATCTAAAATTTTAAGATCCATCCAAACACTAACAACAATATTTATGAGTAAAAGTGAGCAAACCACCGCCATTTTCGACAATCAAAAATAAAAAAAGCAAGCTACACGAGACTGCGAGCTGTGAAAGGTCACATATGATATATAGTACAAGTGTACAACCCATACAACACAAATAACCATATTTGATACGATAAAGAGCTTTCACCCAACACAGACAAGAAAAAAACACTATACTGTTTTCAATATAAAGAAAGAAAAACCCATATCCGTTTTTAATATAGAAACAAAAACCATGGCTGTTGATGGGGAGAAATCAGAGGCTGAAGGCAAGGTGTGGAATCTGTGTAAAATGCCGTTTTGGCAGTCAAGCAACGCTTCTTCTTCTTCTTCTTCATCGTCATCTTCAATGAATAATATTAGCAGCAGCAACAATAGTAGTGTTTATCAGCAGAACCAGAGTAGCCAAGTGTTGGGGAGATCAAGTGGTGGTAATTCTTCAAATGTTTCTACTATGGCTAAGTCTTTGCTTCCTACTAGGCGCAGACTCAGACTTGATCCTCCTAGCAAGCTCTACTTTCCTTGTAAGCCTTTTTTTTTTGTTGGGTTTGTTTTGTTTTTGATGATTTAGTTGTTAAGGAATGTGTTTTCTTGTTTAGTTTGCTTGTTTATAATCTGGGTATACTCGTTTAATTCATTAGAAATTGGATTTATTCTTCTTTTGGAAATTGGTGATCTGGGTCTGGAATCTATTATTGTTATTTTTTATTTTCTTTTGCTATGTTAAGTTCTATTATTTTGTTTAGTTTCTGGATTGGTGGTGCAGTTCAAATTTCTTTTTGCTGATTTGATTTGATTGGTTTGAATTGTGTTTATTGATCTCATTTTGCTAATTGTTGATGTGGGCCTTTGCCATTCAATCTCTAGAATTAAGATCTCCTGTTCTTTTGACTTCTATTTTATGTTACGTTTTCTTTTTGAGTTGAAAACGATTTTGTCTTTTAAATTCCTGCTTGCTAAGTTGACTGTCTATTAGTCAATCTAGTAAACTGAGATTTTTTTTTTTCCTTTGATTATCTGGTTGCTTGATCTGCTTTTTTGAGTAGTGATTTACATTGCTTTTGACTGGTTTAATCCATTAGTGGTTCAATGCATGATTATGTTGATCTTCAATCCATTAAAGAAGCTTTATTCTCCTATAATTTTCCACTGCATTGTTGATTTTCTTATACAAATTAGCTTCACTTAAAATGTAATTCTGTCTTTTGTTTTGTTGATGTTTATAACTCAGAGTTATTAAATTTGTTCTAGCAGGTCACAGTTGTGTACTTAATCGATTCTATTTGAAGTTTTCATTGATGTTCATAACTTGGTTACTTCAGTTGATTGTGCCTTTGAGGCTGTGATTTGCCGATCTTTTAACTTTGAGGCTTTAATATTATTATTATTATTATTATCAAGGTATAAGCTTTTTTTTTTTTTTTTTTTTTTGGGTATACGGTTAGAAACATAATGTTGGTTAAGTTTTTTATTTTCTCCATTGACATTTGTGACCTAGACATCTCTTTTTCCAGCTACCTGATTTTTTTAAACCCTGTTACATTTGAAGATGAACCAGGAAAGCAGGTTAGAAGTGCCATTTCAATAAAAAACACTTGCAGATCCCATGTAGCTTTCAAGGTATGGGAAATGTCTTTCTCAATAGTCTTCTTTGTTCATTGTGTTTGTTTTTTATGTTTGATTTGTGTTAAACATGCTCTTGTGACATTTAGAAAAACCTTTCCTTGCTGACTGGATTGATTTTTTTGCAACGAGACATGCCCAAAGTAACTGTTTGCCCAGTATTCATTTAAAATCGGATAAAATGAACTAGTTGGCTTTAAGATTGGCCAAGTTTGAAAATTGTTCTTAGAATGACAACTTCAATAATTTTCATATTCTTTCACATAATATATGCAGTTAGAAATTTGAAATGATTTGTGTTGAGAAAAGTTTTAATGCAAGTCTTAATAGTAGAACGAAAAAAAAAAAAAAAAAAAAATCCACATTGCATTTTATATCCTTTCTTTACTTTTACTAATATCTGGTTGATATGTGCTGTTAACATTACCGCAAAGTAGTCAATAACCATGCCATTGATTACATATTTTTCATTGTAGTTCCAAACTACTGCACCAAAGAGTTGTTACATGCGTCCTCCAGGGGGTATACTTGCTCCTGGTGAAAGTCTTATTGCAACGGGTAATTCAATCCTCTTATCTTACCCTTTGTTTGCCCTCTGACCTCCTCAAATGCTATCTGTTCTTCTACTCATTTGTGATGGATGATAAGTTGAAATCATTTAGTTTAGTGTATTATCTTCTAAATTAGTAACTTGACTGACAGTTTTCAAGTTTGTGGAGCCTCCTGAGAACAATGAGAGACTATTAGATCAGAAGAGCAAGGTGAAGTTCAAGATCATGAGCTTAAAAGTGAAAGGAGAAATGGACTATGTCCCAGAACTGGTATATTGTGCTGGCCTACGCTCTTAATCATGTTTGCTTGATTTGAGGAACTTGTGTGGAAAATATTATATTCTTAAGAAAATTAATTCCATTCATACGACCATAAGTACTACTGTTAAAATTGCTAGGGTACTGCATAATGTTATTTTAATTAATTGAAATGGAGCTTTAAGTGTGCAGAGTACATTGATTTTTCAAAATTTCCTTAACTTCAAGTTCAATTTTTTAACTCAGACAGCAATGATTTAAGTTACTTTTTGATCAAATGATATTGAGTATGATTCAATTCTCTTTTAGGGAAACCAAATGGGAACTTGTTTGTGAGTCAAGTCAATTTCATGATAGTAACTTGTTTGTGAGCATTATCAGTGAAGAAGATATTGTTGATGTAGTAGATACTAGATAAATGGTTATTTTGGTTTGTGGGGTAGTAGGCTTACAAGTTTAGGTGATCCAGTTAAGTAATTTCATCGTTTTCAACTAGAAAAATGTATTGTAGTCAATGAGTTACAGTTATACAATTTATAAAATGGAAGAGGTCTTAAACATTCAGTCATGAAAAACTTGATGGTGTGTTCTTCCTTGTGATGTTTATGTTCTTATTACAATGTACTAGCCATCGAACTGCAATGCTGATTAGATGTGTTTTGTAAAAATGTTTACAGTTTGATGAGCAAAAAGATCAAGTGGCAGTTGAGCAGATTTTACGGGTTATTTTCCTTGATCCAGAACGCCCTAGCCCTGTAAGTAATCCACAATATTCGTAATACGTCATGAGCCTGTTCTCATCAAGTACTTTGTTTGTTTGCTTCATCCATGTCTTCCATCAAGAAACTCTCATAATCTGGGGTTTTGTTTCTGCTTAGGTAATGGAAAAACTTAAACGGCAGTTGGCAGAGGCAGAAGCTGCACTTGAGGCACGCAAGAAGCCTCCAGAAGAAGCAGGACCTCGTATCGTTGGCGAAGGACTCGTTATAGATGAATGGGTGAGACATTGAACTTAGGTGTCTGTCTTACACTAATTTTTCATCATACATTTTTCTAACATGGTGTACGTCTCTAATTTCCTTTGCAGAAGGAACGAAGGGAAAGATATTTGGCCCGACAGCAAGTTGAAGGCATTGATTCTGTGTAAAGGTTGTTTCCTCTTGTTTTTAAATACTAATTTTTAAGAGCTGAACTTTCAATTATGCGAAGTTATATCCTTTGGCCTCCTGTCATTTGGCATTGTGAGGATGTTCAAGGGGAATCAAGAGGGCACTCAAAATGGTGAAAAAGAAGCAAGGTTTGTTGTTGTTGTTACATGTGAATCAATTGTATTTAGATGAATCGCATTTGGTGTAAGATTTTTGATTCCAGGTTTGAACCTTACTTGTAGATAGTGGGATTTTGATTAGTACTAAAATTGTTAATTTGGCATATCAAAGTTACTTTTATCATTGATGATGTTTTATCTTAATGTAACTAGTTTTCTGCTTAAAATTTTGATCTACCCTCATATAGATTAGTGCTTGACATACGAGGAATTATCTGATGCATTAGGTTTTGTTATCTAGGTGTTAAATTTCATTAAATCTGGAATTTCTAACCATCTCTTTTACCGATTTTCGGATAGTCTAAGCACTAGTTTGTCTTTGGTAGACATATAACTGTGAGCATACTTATAGCATATTTATCCACCTCATCATTTTTTGCTATATAAGCATTATTTAACCCAATTGCATTGTTTTTTCTAACAAAAAGTGATGAGGTGGATAAGTGTACTATAAGTATGCTCACAGTTATATGCATACCAGAGAAAAACTCATCTAAGCACCCCGAAAGAGATGCCTTTGGCCATAGGATGTGCAACTTCTTTTAAGTGAACAAATAGTTGCAGATTGTAGAAACAATGACCCCACAATGTTATAATTCTAAAATAAGAACTTTTTGAAGTGCCAGTGGATGTTGAATAATTTCATTTCTGTGATCACTCATTTTCTGTCCATAGGATCTGATTTGTTTCCCTCACTCCAACCCTGCAACAGTGTTTGGCTTGGAATTAGAAACTTGTAAAGTCAAGAAATGTCTATTATATAGTATTTGTAGCAGCCAAGAAGATTTGGATATGTCCAAATCACTGCTAGTTATCATAGATTAAAGAAAACTTGATCAAAAGCTTGATTGGTTCTTACAGATAATGATAAAAATCCCCATTATTGATATAAATTATTGTTAGTTCTGGTTTGATGGGTTGATAGCTGGAAAAAGAGAATATATAGGCTGCTTAACTGGAGATTTGAAAGAGAAGAAAGTGATCTTGTTTTTAATATTTTATTTGTTGAATTAATGTAATGCTAATTGAGATCTGAATTCTGGATATGGTTCTGATTCTTCTTGGTTCACTAGCCTTATTTTAAAAGATTAAGGTCATGTACAGATTATATAAATACAATTAAGTATGGCTTGTTTGGACAAAGGAAATCAACATCACTTTTGTTGTGTTTAGGATTGTATTTTTGTATGGAGTTTTTTTAATGACTTTTTATTGGTTTAGAAAATAAAAATTTTAAATTGCAACACTTAAGGGGATGTATTCAATTAGGATTTCGAATGACTTTTAATGACTTTTTTTTAAGTGGATGACTTTTGCAGATTTTATGGACTTTTATAGACTTTACAAGATTATGAAAAACTTTCATAGAATTTTATTTAAAAGACTTTCATAGACTTTCATTGACTTTCATTTTAAAAAACTTTTGTAGACTTTCATTTTAAAAGACTTTTATAGACATTTATAGACTTTCATTGACTTCTAAATATAATGTATAATTTGTTTTAGCAAAATTATATATATTTATCATGTCAATAAAAATAATTTTTCAAATGAATAAAAAAAAAACCATCATTAATTAAACTTGACAAAAGTATTCATGTCTATATATGTGATTTTAATTTTGATTTTAATTTTAATTATATTTTGCATTATAAAGACATTATGCTCTTTTTTTTTTTTTTTTAATACTTGGTCAAAATTTTATTTGTTTTTTATAATTAGTCAAAATATTATAAATTTTTTTCTAGAATAAATGTAGCAAACCAACAATAATATTAACGTTTACATGTTTCTACGAAAGTATGACAATGGGTATAAAAAATCAACCAAGAGTTCATTCAAGTTACTAAAGATAAAACATAAAAACCGCACCTAGTTCTTGAATAAGATCTATGCCTAAAAGTGGGTAGTTTGATATTGATCATAATTACATGGAGTCACGTTCATATGCGACTTTGATTATGACATATTGGCATGGTTAAGTACTGGTTTATATCTTTTATTATTTTTATTTTACATAATTAATGAAGTTCATTTGATTTGTTTCGCTGTTGTTTTGTTGCTTTAAAAATATAAGTAAAAAAATATGAAATCTCTCGCCCTTAATTGCATAGCCGATGAAGAGTTGTTTTATATTATTTTTTAGTTATTATTATTATTTTTTTGTTATAGATTGTTAATGTTTGTATGTTTTTATTTATTTATTTATTTATTTTTTTATTTTTTTATATAATGTTTATTCATTTTAAAGTTATTCGTTTTATTTTATTTATAAAATTTGTTAAGAATGAGTGTATTTTTATTTGAAAATAGAACGTATATTTGGTGGTTGATGTTTTTTAAAGAGTTTTATATTTTTCTTTTAAAGTGAAATTCTTTCTATTTATTTAAAAAAAAAAAAGTCATTCAAAGTCTTTGGTAGGAATGGAAAACAAATTGTGAGATTTATTATAACTAAAAATCATTAAAAGTCATTGATATTTTAAAGTCATTAAAAATCATTGAGATTTTGAATATCTCATAACTTTCATAGACTGTTAAAAAGTCTTGATTGATTACCACATGACTTTTAAAGACTTTTTAAAAGTCTATAAAAGTCTGTATTGAATACCTCTTGACTTTTATAGAGTCGTTAAAAGTTTACATTGAATACACCTAAACTTTTTAAATCCATAAAAGTCATTAAAAGTCATTTAAAATCCTAATTGAATACACCTTATTCTTTAAAAATTAGTATTACACTAAAAAAAAAAACACAAATATTTTTAATTACTAACAAAGATAAATAAACAGTCAAGATTCTCTTCTAATTTTGCTTTTTCTAACCTATTTTTGAAGAGTAACTTAACATTTGTAATAAATGAGAGGGAGAAAAAAAGAATCTTGACAATGTAATGTTTGTTATGTTTAGATGTCATTAGATTAAGAAAATACTTAAAAAAAAGAAAACAAGATTAGAAGAGGATCCTAACACCATTAAGCATAAAGTGATAGATCTTCTTATAAATAAAAAATATATTTTTTTAAATGGCAATTTGGGTTGGGATGGATGAGAGCCCTTTAAGAGATACTTGAAACCTATCACTTTCAATAACATCCAGTGGGGTTTATTTGTGAAAAAAAGAAATTAAAAAAAAAAATTGCCCAATTCAACACCACCTGCTTTTTTAGTGCTTCTTTTTATAGTGGGGGTGTGGCCCCCAGTCATTTGAGTATGTTTTTCACTCTTTTGCTTTTCTACTTAATTCATTTCTTTACATTATATTAATAGAATTTTTTTTTTTTAAGCTGAATCATTTTATAGTGGTCTTAAGTGTAATTTGAACTATAAAATGATTTAATTGAATCTGGTTAAATAATGTAGTTGCATCTATATGCATGGTCTGGTATTATAGAATGATCTGAGAAGATATTTATTTAGTTTCATACATTAAAAACATAATTAAAAAAAAACGTTGGCAGAATCAAGTTTTTTTTTGTGGGTGGACCTCACTCAAATGATCGCAATAATGGAAAACTCATAAAGCATATAGCATATATTATGATAAAGACAAAGAAGTAAGGGAAGAAGGTGAAGAAGATATAGTTGTCACATTGGATGATGAATTAATTCATTGCATCCAATCACCACATCAAATTGTTACATCCTCCTCGAAGTCTTATCGTGTGTATTTACCCATACATGTGGTAGAGTTTTTTTCGTAGATATTCGGACCGTATATATATAATACTTAATTTAGATAGTTTAAAACAGATGATTGGCAATTTGATCTTACCATAATCTCTCCTTTTCTCTCTCTCTCTCACACACAATTTAGGGTGCTGCTGGTTTTCAATTAGCCAAAGGTTTCTTAACCCAACTACCTTTTGGGCCTAGGCCCACACTCCCTTAAATAATCTATTCTCACATAAAAATTAGAATAATAATTCATGGCGGCTTCCAAGTTCCGAGTAACACGTACAAAAATTTACCATCTTTTAGCGCTCGTGATGCCCATAGGTGGTTTCCTATTCCAGCCAATAGAGGAGTGCCACCGTGGCAGAATCCTCATCTCACAACGTGAAAATTTTCTTTCTACTTTCGCATGTACCGCAAAACGACAAGAATTATTTTCATAATTAACAAAGTAAAATTAGAGAGTAGTGGACCCCAAGACTGGATAAAAAACAGACCACTCCGTGTGGGACCCAGCTATTCCTATCTTGTTGAATGTTGAGATTTGATTGGTTGTTTGTTAATGAGTCATGAGTAACAGTTCGGATAAGCCCGCCACTTGCCCACTTGCCCAGTCTTCTCATGCATGCATTTCGTGATTTACTCGAACTTAACTCATCTCATCTCAATATCTCGTTTTCTCAGCTAGAGAAAGTAATCAAGTATCATTATCAATGAAGAGAAACTCGTGATAAATCAGTTTACATATATCCAAACACACAAAAAAGACAAAACAAACCTCGATAATGTAGAAAGCCACTCACTCAAAAAACAACTTCCGGTTTTCGGTTTTCGGTTTTACAATTCTGCTTTTTATCCCTTTCTCTATTTCTCTATATAAGCACGCACTCTTCCTTCATATTTTTATCATTCGCACTATCACCACACACGAAAGGTCTTCGAAATCAATTTGTATCCGTAAAATTTATTGAAAAATGTGGTACTTGAACCGGGTATGGATGGCGGCCTCCGTGGCGGTGGTGCAAGGGCACACCGATCAGGGCTATAAGATGAAGTCAGGACTTGCGTATCTACACCACGGCAAGAAAAGACTATTTTCTTCCAAAGACTCGTCCGATCTCCGGCCACTCTCCGGTATGATCGGCTCCGATATTTCGGGAGTGATCGGGAGTCATGAAACGCAGGACGACGAGTCTCTCCGGAGAGTCATGTATTTGAACTGCTGGGGCCAGGGCTGAGGTTATGATGTTTGGAGGCAACTCGCAGGCGCTGTTTAGAAGAAAAGAGAAAGGTTGACTGTTCACGAGTCCCCGGAGTTGGTGCTGTTGGGGAGCTCGTTTTTCTTTCTCTTTTTGTTCTTCAAAAATTGTACAGAAGATGGAGAACTTGTGAAATATATCTAACTTTGACAAACCATATATATTTCATTTGTCTCTCTCTATATATCTCTGTAGTTTTGATTCTGATTAATTTCCAAAGGGAATTTTCAAGAGATTCGGTTTATATTAAAATCATTTTAACAGGAATTACCAAGATCATAGACGAAACTGCTTGAGGGGTCTGTTGTGCAGATGATCTGATCTACAAGACTACAACTATATCTATCCATAGCTAAAGATATTAGATGGCCATTTCTGAATCTTAACTCATTTCACAGCCATCAAGAAGAATATTTATCAATAACAGGTTTTCAAGACAGGCTCAGAAGAAAGCACAAGAAATCAGAGAGGCAATTGGGCCATACACTGAGATGCTCCTAAACCAAAAGGCATGACACAAACACAACACAATGGAAGAGTTGTAGATATACAATCAAATGTAAACAAGCTAAAATGTACATCTTAGTTAATTTATCTGAACAATTAAATTCAGATCAGTACAATGTTCATGGGTCTTCAACAACCTTAACTTCACATTAAGCAATCAAATTGAAATTAAATAATCCATAAATGTATTCAAGGATCACGTACCAAGTAACAGGTAAGAATTTTGTAACTACTACACTAAACATCACTCAGTAAAACAGAGAAAATGAGAGCAATGAAACTTTCTGCACAGCGCTGACCCGAAATTTGGTTACTTCTAACTCATTAGTTTCAGCAGTAGGATCATTCACATAATATCTCAGATTCTCAGATGAGAAGAAAAAAAAGGTATTATGGTATTATAAGGCCACTTTTTTTGTTCAAAAATTTTAAAAAAGGATTTGATACAATAAAAAAGAAAAAATCAAAATAGAAAATTGAACCGAGCACAAGAGGCTGTCACCCGCAAGGTATTGTACAGTTTTAAGGGCACTCGGGGATTAATACTAAGCTTTTACCCCCTATGCTTTTACTTATTAAAGCCGCAATTTGGGAGAAAACCCCCTAACTTGCAAGTTCTTCTTCTCCAAAACATCGAATAAAATGACTTAAAATTTGTGTACATGAGAGCTCATTCATTAGTCGAAAACATTATGCATAGATTTCAAAACAAGATACCGAGTAAGAACAATGTCCACTTTCAGACAAACAAAGTACAGATTTCAAAATCAAATTCAATCAACCAAACACTATGTACCCACCATCTACAATTTGATTGCCTTCTATTAAAAGCAAGTCTTGTTAAATACCCAACAAAATATCAACAATAATGATATAATTAAATGTCATTTGATTCCTCAATCACTAAAAAATTTCAATGACGAGCATTATGCATAGGTAAAACAGAACACGAAACCAGAATCAAATTACCCAAAAATGCATTACTCTAAAAGAGATCAATAATCATTCTCATCTAACAATTGAAACATGTAGAATCCAAGCCACTAAAAAAAAATCTCAAATGCATAAAAATGTAAATTAAACAAAACAAAATATAAAGAAAAAAGAAAACTCTTGTTCGAAACACAAAATCAGTCGATACTCTGCATGATATCCTCCGGAGTGAACTTGGTACCCTTCTCCTTGTCGGCGGCGGCACGTCCCTTGGCCTTGCGTTCGAGCAGCGACTTGCGGTCCTTGTCGAGCCTGAGCTTCGTTATAACGACCTTCGAAGGGTTTATCCCGACGTTGACGGTGGCGCCGTTAACCTTCTCGCGAGCGATGCGCTCGATATGGATGACCCACTTACGGCGGTAGACCTGGACGACTTTGCCCTCGCGGCCCTTGAATGTCCCACGGACGACTTGGACTTCGTCGTCCTTGCGCACGGGCATGGACCGAGCATTGTACTTCTGGCGGAGGTCGGCGGAGAGAGGCGCGCTCATCAGGACCCGCCGCACGCTGGACGGTGCCGTGAAGTGCGCCTTCCTGTTCTTGCGGCGGGAAGAGGAGACTCGCGGGTTGTACTTCATGGTGGAGGCTAGGGTTTTAGCTAGAGCCTGAGACGATGCCGCAAAAATTCTTCAGTGGAGGGCAACTTCAAACTTCTAATTAACAAAAACAAAATTATATAGTTTCTCAAAAAATAAAAATAAAAATTATATAGGCATATAAATTACAGGTGGATTTTTTTTTCATATAATATTTATTTATAGTTCTACTTGTATAAAAATGTTAATTATGTAATACTTATAAAAAAATAAAAAATAAAAAATAAAAAATAAATAAAAAAAAACCTTGCATAAAAATGTTGGGCGATGATTTTTTTTTTTATCAGCTTCATTTATTATATATATATTTTCCTTTATGTATCATCAAATTATTATCCATATTTGATTTTTTTCATCCAATTTTGCAATCATTGCTTAAAATGCCATAGATGAAAATATTTAAACTTGATTTACTAGGTTTTTTTTTTTTTTTTTTTTTTTTTTTTTTTAATAAATAAACTTAATACAGTACATCAGTTTAGAAGTAAAAAATTAATTTCAAATATAGTTATAATACTATTAAAAAATTGAATATTTAAAAAAAAAAAAAAGTATACTAATTTATAAAGTTGAATACTGACTTATAAATGAACACTAATTTGTAAAAGTACAACAATAATTCTGTATAATTTAATGCAATTTTGTGATAAAAATATTGCCATACTTTGCCTCTTAGTAATAAACTAATAGTTAGGTGTGATTTTTTTTATTTTTTTATTTTTTTATTTTTTTTAAAATTAGGTGTGAACTTTTGTGTGAAGAGATTTACCAATACTAGTATACTACTGCTACACTTGCAAATAAACAAAATCTATTGTGTTGTTACAATTTTTAATTCATATTAGCAGATTTGTGTTTAATCTCAACTCTCTGCCTAAATTAGTAATAATCTTAATCAGAAACTTTAATCAGAGGGCATTATGCATTTCTACATTCAATAAATCAACCTAATGGGATGCTGCAATAATATTATACATGGACCAATTTCTTAAGAAAAATTAAGTTAAAGAAATAAAAAAGAAGCGATCGCAGCATAGCCTGTGGAAAGTGGAAACACATCTCTCAACCAAGAAAGAAAAAAAGCATTGCTCATGGCTACTGACATTGAAGCATTACAGGCAGAGCTATAGAATTCGTCCGTAACCAGTTACCCGCAATGCAGCAACATAGAGGCAAACATGCAAACTCACGCACACATACATTGAATCCGATCATACAGGCAAAGAAAAGCTCCTCTGATTTCCAAGATTATGCGGTTTTATCTCCCATGAAGAAACCTGATATGCTTCCTCAGGAGCAACGAAAGGCAAGGAGACCTCATGGATCATCAAGTCACCGCAAAATGGACATTCACTAGCTACTGCATCGTCTAATTGTGAACGAAGCTGCCCACCAATCCAAAAATAATGTCGATCGAATTAGTCAATTTTGATCACAACTCAAAATTCTATAGTTTGTGAATCAAGTGAATGAGTGAAAAGAGCGTGCAACAGCCAACAAAATAAAATGGGTATGGAAAAAAAGAATGTCTCAAAAGATAATAATCAATGATGAGATTGGTAAGCTGTAGAGTGGAACTCATCTCAAAGTTGTGAAACACACGAGATATACAATGTAGAGCGATAATGAATCTTATATACTATACATGTTGACCAGACGCAAATAACAAACAAGAACACATATATGATATACCTTATCCGATGGGGTCATGCTAGTTAAGGAATCCTCAGATATGACTCCATTTGAATCTTTCCTGACTTCGTTGCCCAGCAAAGTTAGTTGCTTCTGCAGGTCCAGTATATACTCCGCCTGGAACATTCATTAAAAAACCACTTAGAAAAAGAACAAAACAAGCGAAAAAGAAATAGAAGTTGCATTTAATAGAAAGATGCCGTTACTTGAATACTCCATAAACATCTGTTATTTTAGCCAAAGCACTTCAACTGTAAGAATGACAAAGATATCACCACCACTTACTTTAGTTTCGTCAGTGCAACGAGTCACATGGGCAATCAGGCATTGTGAATGGAAGGCATGTCCACAGGGAAAGACATAGAAAGGGGGAATCGGCCCTACAGTTGTGTAACCACGAGTGCGATAATCTCCACCAACGATCAAGATTTTACGCCTGCAACTCTGATGACTTAAAGAATAAGACCTCATAATCTAGACTTAGGCATGAAGTTAATTAATACAACTCAATCAGCTTCATGAAGTTAATTAATACAACTCAATCAGCTTACAGCACCAAAGAAAGGTGTATGCACATTTTGAAATACAATAATAAAAAAGAAATTAAAGATAGTTTCATTTATAATATTGAAAAAGAAAAAAAAATTCTCAAATGAAGTAAAGTAGGAGTCAAACACAAAGAGACTAACTAGAAGCTCCCCAGTTGAAACACAAATCAGATGTCAAGAGTTCTTGGCAAACAAAACAAAGTAATTCAACAGTAAACCAAAACGAGCATTAGATTGATTTAGTTCCATTTGAAACATGTTGCCAAGATAAAAACATATTCAAAATGGAAGTGTAGCTTTCTATGTCAAGCATATCAGATTGGAAGTATAGGATGATCAATACCCCGCAGTCCTCATCACGATCAATGACGGCATATCTTTGAGCAAGTGCACTGATATCATTTCTGATGTTGTCAGCACCATGTGTTGCATCATTCATCTCCTGTTTCAGCAGTTCAATTTGCTTGTTGTAATCCTCCAGTGAAGAGCAAATTGCTTCCTACAAACATTTAAGAAAATTAATATCAAGAATACTAATTAATGGTCAGCAAACTTCATAATGATGTGATGTATAAATTGCTATATGGAACACAGAGTAAAACATGGTCTTCTATGTAAGCTAGTAAAAGAATTAAATAACTAAAGGGGGAACTTGTTAGAAATAATTAAATAAGCAATTGATAATCTCATATCTTTACTGATACTGCTCCACAATCTTACAAAAATATGAATTTCTTTTATAAGTAGGCATAACAGAAAAATATATTAATTTCAAAACTCCAGGATTTTTGCTCTCCTGTTCTGATTTAGTTTTGCCTTCATTTATATTCTATCATGGCAATAAGCACTGAATATTGCAGACTCAACAGCCCTTCTATTTTAACACAAATTTTTTACCATTAAACCGAGGCAACCTTCAACAGTTGAGTTTGTATCATACACCCATAATTATTGCACATAAAAAATAATGCATGTCAAATGCTATATTAAACGTTCAAAGCACACTAATCCCAACATTCATTAATGTATGTCACCAATTGTGCATAGAAAAAGATGACTCTCGATCCTAATCCATCTATATAATTAGCAAGAATAGCTAGAATAGACCAACTGATTTTTTTAACACAAAAATGTGTAGTCATTAATAGAAAGAATAAGAACAAATATTACTGGACATGGTGACAAAATTTAAAATAATAGAATCTTACCTTGAAATCATCAATCAAGGCAAAGTCCGGAAAGAATGGTAATATATCCTCGATCTTTAAAAGGCCATCAGTTTCCTTGAGAAAAGCTATAGCCTTCCGTATATTCTCCCTTTTAGTTCCCTTTTCCTGTTCAACTACATGCTTTGCAACCATAAGCCAAAGCTTTTTCCTCAAGTCTTCATCATCTTCGACTTTGTCAGCTTCAGCCATAGCAAGCTCAGGGTCAACCTAGTGTGTCAAAAGGATAAAGTGTAAAAGCTTTCTAAAACAAATTTCAGCAGGATACACATTTAAAGATTTTTAAGAATTTGGTTGGCTAAGGACACATAAGATAAGGTCCACTAGAAAGGTATGGTTGTAGCAGATCAATTCTAATTGCAATGGATTTGAAATTTGGAAATTCCAGACTACGCAATTGATTAAAAACTTTTAAATATCGTCGTCAGAATTACCCAAATAACCCCAATAAAAACTTCCCACAAGAAGTTCCTGTTGGAAGCTTTTTCTCAGTCCATCCTTCCATCTCTTTATCCCAGTAGCAAGAAATAGAGAGAAAGAGAAGCCCCCAACATATCTATAGAGAGAAAGAGAAAGAGAAAGAGAAGCCCCTTCCATAAGTACATTCACCCATCTGAAAGCATATGATTTGAACAAAACTCATGTCCCCATATAGTTTTAAATCGAAATTCCTCCTATAATTACATGAGCTCCAAAATACACCAATACAAGTAAAGATAGCGGAACCAAACATTAGAATAAAAATATCACCTGTAGTGCAAGTGCAACTGCTTCTTCATGCATAGACATCATGCTGTATATATGAACACAGGCACGCATTCGTTTTTCCTTGAGGCAAAGACGCAAAGCATACTTGGGATCATAGAAGAACTCAGGGCCATTTTCTCGTCCTTTTCCAAATTTGCATTGTAGGAAGCGCAAAAGGGAACTATCATCCTCCTAATCATGATGGGAAAGTAAAATTACAAAAGAATTCATGATAAATTACAGAATTGATGTGCCAAACAATCATCACCAAGAATGAAACACAGCTTTGCATCATTCTAATGCTCGAGCTAAAATGACTTCTACAGTATCACTTAATCTACAATATGCAAAACATATATACACATACATGACACAAATCAATTTTTTTGTTTGGGACGTGTAAAATATTCTCAACAGATCCTCATTAAAGAATCAAAACATTGCCATAAAAAACAAGCCCTAGTAGATAAACATGCAATAGAACAGAAACTACACAATAACACGTATAACATCATGCTCTGTTTTGGGTTCATAACAACAAAAATGTCCTTTTGTACGGAATGTTCAGAATAGATATCAAATGATATAGAACTCAACAGCCGGACATGGAATCACAGAAATAGATGGGAAATTAAAAACAATAAAATTCAACTTTCATTTGCATTAACATACAACACAATCAGTTCTATTCTATGATAGAGCATGTGAAGCACATAATACAACTATAAATACAATAGTATAGTTTCAAAAATAATTTCAAAATACTAAAGTAAGCATCTCAACCTGCTTGGCATACAAAGAAAGTAGCAAGTTGTGAACTCCAGGATCCTCATTATGCAAGCGATGGGCACAGAATTCTAAATATTTGATGACTTCATGTGTTTCATTCCTGCATTTCATATAGAGTCACAGTAAAAAGAAAAGAGCAAACAGAATTGAAAACTGCACAAAATCAAGAAGACAGACTTGAATGCATAGCTGTCTCTTACTGAAAGAGTTGTAACTTGAAAGAACTAAAAAGATACTTCCATGTTAAGGAGTAAAATCATGGAATTTTCAACGAAATGTGCTTGTAATATCAGAAAAGCATAGATGGATATCTAATAAAAGCCTAGAGCACGAGTCCTATGTCTTAATATGTAATAGAAGGATTATGAATCTAAACTTCATGTATCAAAGTGAGAACAAATTCCATTAACATATTAAAATTATTACATCTATGCCATGTCGCTGAAAAATCAAATCTGAGATGATGACTCTTTCCTAGTAAATTTTGCATTTATAAAAGGAGCAACACTAAAATTTCTAATAATAAAGTATGCCCGCTGCAAATCTGAAATGATTACTTAAGTAAGAAACCAAAGGGATTAGGAAATCCAGGATTTGCTCAAGCACTACTGTGCCACATACAGACACTAACTTCAACTTCTCTGGGTATAATGATAGCCCATACATTCAAGGGGGAGATGTATCTTTAATCAGGAAAAAAATATAATATCTCAAGAAACCATGAACCGAAGACTTATAGATGTGAAAGTAACATATAACTGAATATCCAAACAGACTGCAAAATTACTTTGCATGAGGTTCACTCGAATAGCGCATCATTGCAGGAATCAGTTTCCTTGGGTTTAGGTTGTTTGTGGTCATCCACGACTCCACAGTTTCATATGCATCAAGCATGATAAGATCTGGGGCAAACTTGTACTGCAAAGTAACCACAATACCATTTATCACCTTTCAAAAATAAATGACTGAAAAATCAGCTAGCTCGTACAGTAAGGATGAATAGAAGAATAAGATGTTTTGAAGAAAATGGAAGAAACATAATAGGAAAAACCTGGCAAGCTACAAGCAGAAAGTGATGGGTAAAAAATCCCAAACTCCAAATGTCAGAGCATTATTTATACCTGGAGGTCTATTGGAACAGAAGGTTTCTGAAGCACTTCCAATGCTTTTTTTGCTTCTCCTTGCTGAAGGGAGCAAAATAAAATAAGCAAGTTAATGAAGATAATTGCATCAGTCAAATCAACAACTGACTGATAAATAAAAATATCTTATAGCTTAACTTTTTGATAACCGGCATGAATATGTTAATCTCTAAACTTAGCCACATAATAACTAATCTTTCCATTCAATTAGCTTCTCCTCCACTTAATAAAATGTAAAACGCTAAAGGGAAAGGTGAGAGACCAATCCCTATGATTATTACATGTCTAGCTCAATAGAATAACAGAAACAGCTTTATGAGCTGAACGTGAAAGAAAGGCACATAGTGTGGGAGCGGAAAAATGTAAAATCAAGTACAGCAAGGGATAGGTGACAATCATAATTCATAAAAGCAGTCGATAAAAAAATATAATGGAAAGAAAAGCACCTGAATATAATGATGAACTACAATTTCATACTGCTCTTTCAAACTAGCAAAATATACCAATTCTTCCACCCTACCATAGCTGCAGAAAATTGCACAAAAATAAAAAAAAATTACTCAAGCCACTTTTAACCAAAATGAAATACTTAAGGTGGAGTAGTAATATGCATAAGAAATAGTGATTTGCAATTCAAAATAAGCATCAATACTCAAAATTGGTAACAAATTGGACAAGTCAAACCAACATATATTGCTAATCGCCGGATGCATACAAATGAAATAACTTCCCAAATCCATGTGTTACATTAAGCAACTAAAAGGGCCTATCAGTTACATAGGAATTCTAGGAAGGAAGTGGCAGTTACTAACAATTTGTGAAACTGTTAGGAAGTTCACTGAAAAATTCCTGGAACACGGTATTCATATGTTCCTTTTCTTTTTCCTTTCTTTTGTGCCAATACTCATTGAAAAAGGTGAACAATTTACAGTGAACGTTGTTAGCATATTACAGCATGATTACCTTTCTAAAAGTTTCATTGTAGTTGCCTCATCTAATACATCCTTGCAGTCACTAAGAAAAGCACGGAATTCTTTAATGATAGATTGGTACTCAGAATTACGATTCTCCATAGCAGTGTCATCTTCCAAGAGTAACCGATTTATCTGAAAGGTTGAAAGAAAAATCTAACATCAGCATTAAGTTATTCTCTGTATAATTCAGGTATTCAAGAGTTACGCAAAGAAAGAAGCAAAGAACCTTGTCCAAATATAATTCAGTTGCCCACGTGGAAATCATTGTTATTTGGCATTTGTCATCCTTTGCAAGATTGTCAAGCTTATGCAATAAGAAAGTTCTCAAAGCATCCTGAAAGTAAGCAAAGAATGATATATGATTGTAAATGTAAATGCAAATGTCCAAAATCAAATAAGAAAAAAGCAGTCAAAACAAAATCTGTGCCAACAATTCAAATAAATCTACTTTTGTCAAGCCTATTTGTTAGGAATAACTACAAAATTTATAATGCAATCTGCATGAAATTTCCCATGATTCTAATAAGTCAATGACTGAAATGTGTACAGATATACAAACAATTCAAATAGAACTTCAAAATGTACACACTAGGCATGGATGTTGATAAAATAGGAATCTATCTAACAGCCCATAAATTCCATAAGTTTGGACAAAATAACAACCCAAAAAATCTAACTAGTAAGCAATGACTAAAATGTATAGTCAAGGTTGTTGACAGAATAGGAATTTATTTGACAACCCGTGAATTCAATAAGTTCGGGCATACTAAGAAGTCCAATTATACTCAAACATCAGTTCGGGCATGATCTGTGCTTAAATGAAAATAACAAAGAAATGATAGACTAAACACCAAAGTAGTATGGACAATGATGGTAGGGACAATGACGGTTTAATACATGAGGCACCATAATTGACTTGATAAGTTTTTACTACATCTTCAAAAAGCTAAAAAAACGAAATAATACTTTAATTACCTGTTCGCTAACAGTGATAAACTTCAGAGTGATCTCTTCAAATGATAATATATAGTTAATCTGCAAAACACCTTCAATCATTTACAAGGATATCCTCTGGATAGAAAAACAAAACAATTTTATTTCCATCTGATATTTGCCGGATAGGTCAATCACAGACAGATATTCGCAGGCATCAACAAATAATGCCTTTAAAGAGAAGTGGCAGGAAGTATTGGGATTTACGACAATCAGCAATAACAGTGACTTACAATTTGTAGCATTCATCAAGACTTAATTGAAGACGAATAAACAGAAATATCTCAAGCAGAATTAAATAAGATGTGCTTGTACTTTGAAGACCAAAACAAAGGATGAATATTGTACACAAATGATGGAGATGCAACGCTGTGCATTTGCACATTGGCGTGACTTTGCTGGTAATATTGACAAAAAATTGCAGTTTACAGTTTACTTAGCTCTGGAAGCAATTTTTTTAATAAAAGCATTTGTATTTTTGGCAGGTTCTCAATGTAGTTTCTATAATAGATGATATTGTACCATAACTAATAATTCTTAGAGCTCAATGTTGTAAGACGTATAACTATTTCCTGCAATATTTTGGGTAATATCATCACTATTAACTTCACCAATAAGAAAACTAAAAAAGAAAACAGAAATACAAGATATTTTAACTAAATACATCAACATGATAAAAGCAAGAAACAGAAAATTCACTTTTGCATAGAAAGATGCCGCTCTAAGAAAATCCTTGGAGGAGAACGCAGATTCAGCCTGCATCATAAATTACTCTAGTTATATAAAAACATTAGAACAAGATTCTGAAAATGTAAGTAGATAAATGATGGAATTCAATGTAATGTTGTGATAAGAAACATAAATTAATGTCTCAAAACAGTCCTATTTTAATGGCAATGGAGATAATTAGAGATGACCTGAACTAAATATACTTGGTCTCTCTGAAGTGGGTCACGACAATTTGCTAAAGCTGCAGCATACTCTTTCATATCCAGATATACCTTCCACATATCTCGGCCTTCGTCATTGACTGAAACCTAGTAAATTTTCTCAAATCCAGCCACACTAAAACAAATCAGTGACTGATGCAACATGGACCAGAAACATGGAAGATGGAGTCCTCATAAGATACAAACCTGAAAAATAGAGTTTTGGTCATATGCATAAAACACCCCAGCAGTTGCATCACTACATAATCCAATGATACCCCTTGATATAGATTCTGATGTCTGATCGAAATGAAGTTCCTCTATGATTTGTTCACTGATTCTATTTACAACCTACATGAGATTCAAAGAGCACAGTATACAAGTGTAAACACGGAAAAAAAGAAAAGAAAAGGAAACTACATAATATTGGAAACTAAAATAAGAACAAACAAGATCTAAATAAAATCCTTGAATTCATTTGCAGCAATTCTATAAGATGGGCATGCATATTAATGAGGCCCATCTTACAACCTACTACTATCATACAAGAAGTTGTATTTAAAGATTTGATAGGAACACACCTTAACCTTATTCCCAATAAGCATCAGGAAATGAAATTCAGACACTGCCATAGAACTGGGTTTAACTGCCTCAGAACCATCTGACAATTTTGAATAGTACAAGAGAGCCTTGTTCTCCACAAAATTTTCATCACCATTTGGAGAACTACCCAAAACATTTGCAATAAAGTGAGGAAAAATTCCATGACAGAGTTATAACATGAAGAAAAAATAACCCCATATATTAAGAATACACAATAAAGTATTTTCAAAAAAGAGAACCAACAAATTTAGTACTACTGAGGTATGGTAGAATTGGCTGAGAGTAACAATACAACAATTTTGAACATGAATAAACATGCAAGAAGAAAAGTTTCAAGAATGATATCCTTTACCTACGCTGTGCTCCAAAGTTTAGGCCACCATGGTAAATACCAGCTCCTGAAAGCCACGCAAAATGCACAGCTCTTCTTTGCTTGATAAAGAAATGTAATTCACTGAAAAGAAGGCCATCATAACAGGGAAAGGTTATCCAAAAGCTTAAGAAAAATATTGTAAAATCATTTTCCAGCTCTTGCTGTGAAACATGTATGACAAGCTATAAGAAAGAGGATAACAGTTTTGGCATAACAAAAGATTTTCACTCTCCAGAAGTCCAGAGTTTTCTTTTTAAGAAAAGAAAAAGAAAAAGCTAAATACTAAAATAATAATAACACAGGCAGAAGCACTTGCCTGTTTGGTATTTCACCAGGAAGTTCCATGAAATGCACAGCACGATCTAAATAGCTAGCAAAAACCGTCTAGAAATGTAATACAATAAATGAGGATTATTGATGTTATACTACATATCTTTGAGTAGACAAAGAACTGTATGCTAATAATTATTTTTTCAAGTAACTAACACAAAGGAACATAATATAAGCAACATTCATGAAGACATGTATACAAACTCAAATTGATATGCACAAAAAAATAATAATGTTTTTTGAGTAATGCGCTGGAATAAGACTGCAGAGTATGACATATGCAATAATCAAGTTTTTGAAAGAGCAAACCTGTGCAGACGTATCTATTGGTCTTTAAGACAAACTCTCAAAGGAGTTAAAAGAGATCTAGAGAATGTAGTTCCCATGAGGGATAGTAAACGCTGTCCGGCTTAGATGAAACTTATTTCTATCCCTACTTACTAATTTAAAAGGAAAAAGCTACCCTTAGTGCAGGCCATCAAGGATCAGAAAGTTAAATGAATAAGAAAGCAACTAAAAATATATGGTTTTGGAAGATAGGAAATAACAACGCACCAAATAGAAACACATTTTTTACTGCAATACCTGAATAATTATAGCAATATCAAGGAATCTATAAAATTTGAGGGTTTTAAGTACTCATCATTGGCCTCCCAGAAGCTAATCCAGGACATTATTCTCTAAGCATTTACAGAGCATGGAATATGCATTAGTAGACTGTCTTTATTCTTTACAAAAGAGCACTGGAATGATCTTCAACAAATTATCACTTAGCTACTTGAAGCAAATAATTCGCAATTATAATGTACAAGTGGCACAATGGATAGATTTCACTAGTTTATTCTATAAATTGCCAATCACTTTCAATTCCAACAAGCAGAAAAGATACCAGAGGTAAACTTACATCAAGTGATCCAAATCCCGTGAAAGAATAAAGCCGCGTAGGAGTAACAGCCATCACATAATATCTAGTACCATTGGTTAAGATAGCTGTTTCCATCTGATACAAAGAATAGGACTAAGATGGTAAATCATTTGGGGTGTAAATGGATCAATACCATCACAAAACAAAACCACAGTTTAAGCTTAGAGATAAAATAAAATTAGCTGAATTCTAGTTTCCCTGAATGTTATTCGACTGTTCTAGGTCCCTACAAATGTTATTCGAGTGCTCTATGTCCCTTCAAGTACTTATTCTGGCATTATCAACTTCATCAGACCAGAACAATCAAGAGGGTCTCATATCTTAACAAAATAGGATAAACTTTTCGAATTAATTCATATTAGCTGAAGGAATTATCTGGCAGGAAAGTCACGTTCAATTGTGTATTTTATTAGATACATGAGACTCACTTACAAGTAGACAAAAATGGACATAATATGAATTCGAACATCCATAGAAGATTTTGAGTTGCTTCATTAGTATGAAAAACATGTCCATAGGAGATTTATGCCAGTATACGAAGACTGTGGAAGAAGAATTAATGGCAACTCAGAATTGATTTCAAGAGAAAACGGAGAGGAGAAAAGGTACCTGCAAACCCATAATAGCTTCTGGAAGTTCTTTTAATTCAAATAAAAACTTTATATACTTCTCCCTCTTGTCTTTCTCATCAACAGCCATCTCATGAAGTTGCCCATTGTCTGTACCGAGTATGATTTCCTTCGTAGAAGCTGAGTTTTGAAGAAATCAAATACATTAAAACTATATAAATGTATGCAAAATCTGTTCTAATATAATATACGAATAGTATTCAAGAGATTGATATATTACCTTCTGTTATCTGTTGTCTATTCCAAGCAACCGTATTTACAACAAGACCTTTCAATTTGCTTAATACTCGGGGCTTGCTCCACCTAGCATGAGTGTAGAAAGTCTCGGCACCTCCACTACCAATGATGGTGGCAATACAATGACTACCTCCGGGGTCAACAAAAACTCTATGGATGGATTGCTCACCAGGTCGACCCACAGAAAGATCGATATCTATATTTCAAATGTACAAGGAAAAATCATGCTCATGCAGTGCTTCATCTTATGTAGTAATCTAATCAGTCAAAATCAAGCCATCTTAGTAGTGGGCTAATTGAACTCAATATCAACAAAACTCATGATTAACATAAGCATCTAAATCAGAACACTCTTTTAGTAGATGATAGCTCAAATCAAGCTTAATTTAAGTGATCAGGCTAGGTGGAATGTTGTTTTTTTTTTTTTTTTCCAACTTTTTGGATGAACAAAAATTAAACTCAGGTTTAGTGTCCTAAAACTCATGAACCAAGCTCGATCAGCTCCGTTTTGTCCAATGTAAAGGATTCTACATTCCAACATTCTATCAAACACATAATCTTCATCAACATTAAAACCCTAAGATAATCTCCGTCACTATATAACTTTAGTATATTATGTTGCATTTATCAGACTACCGCTCTAGTTCAAATCTGTTCGCAAATTTACATTGAAAGCGCAAGTTATTGCGAAATTGAAACTGAAGTCAGAAACATATAAGCCAAAAAAGGTTAAAGAGGATACCAGAAGAGTCTCCGGCACCGAAATCGTGTCTGATAAGCCATCCTTTACTGGTTCCCAATACAATCACATCGTTTCCAGCTGACATACATGTAATCACACCTCGACCCTTGGCTGCGTATCTTTCAAGAACATCTACCGAGAAAACTTGCCTCATTTGATCCATATTTCGCACCTCCAAATTTTCAACTACCTAACCGTCCTCAATTTAAAATTATGAAATCGCTCCGCCGGAGATCAACCGGTGAAAGTTTCCAGAGCCATAATTCAATAGCTGTTTTACAGAGGATTACTGTTGGATTTTTGTATAACAAATTAACAACACCAAAAACGACCGTCGTTTAAATTTTTTCCATGAAACGGCACCGTTTGAAAAGGTTTTTATTATTTGATGGGCCTGGGTTTTGAAGCCCGGCCCAAATAGAACGACGCTCCCTCTAATGGACCCCATCGGTTATGTGTGTGTGAGATTCGGTGTCATAAACAAGTTTTTAAGGCATTATAAACTTTAAATCAAATCGGAGCGTCTATAGGAGCCGTTTAGCAACAAACGGCCAAGATTTACCAACGCTCACCCCCTAACGTCAACTTTTTTCCCAACGGTCAAAAAATCCCCTGATTCAAAAATATTCTGTTTAAGGATTAATTTCTTAATTTGTTCTCTTCCCTCTCTCTCTCTTTTTCTCTCAAGCAACTTTCAAGAAAAGACTTCAATCAAAATCTTGTTCTTTCTCAAGAAGAATCAATTGATTCTCAATAATCGCTTTTATCCAGCAAATAAAAATGAGTGTTCTTCAATACCCAGATACATTCAACGGAAAGGAGCTTCAGATTTGGAACAATGCGGCCTTCGACAATGGAGAATCTGAAGACTCTACTGCAATTAAAGGTTCTTGGTCTAATTTGCAATCTATGTTCGTGAATCAGTCTCTTGAATCCGACTGCAGCAAAGAAAATCTGAGTCCTGTTTCGATGAATTCTCCTGTTTCTACTCTGAAATCTTCTATACCCATCAAGCCTCTCCAAGTGAATAGCTCTGTCAAGATGTCACAAACGAAGCCATTGAAGAGTACTGTTTCAGTGATTGGATCAAAGAATGGAATCGAAGAAGAGGAGGAAAACCGTGATGAGAGAAAGATCGATATGGAGATTGAGGAGATTGAAAAGGAGATCAGTCGCTTATCATCAAGACTCGAAGCGCTTCGAATTGAAAAGATTGATGTCCGGTTCAAATCAAATACCACTGAAAAGCGTGGAAGGATCGTGCCTGCAAAATTCAAGGAGCAAAAACAGAGTTTCAAGAATGTAGATACACTGAAAAGGGTTGAAGACAGCTTGCTTTTAAGTGCTAAATCGAAGATGAATCGTAGAGGACTCAGTTTGGGACCAGCAGAGATTTTCTCTGCAACGAAATCAAGGCAATCTTTTGGCAAACCAGAGCTCACCACTCCTCTTCAATCAATACAGAGTCGCCGGAAATCTTGTTTCTGGAAGCTTCAAGATATCGATGAATTAAAGGTAACAAAAGAGAGAGGTAAGAGCTTGAGTCTCAGCCCAAAATCACGCAAAACGGCAGCGTCTAAGGTTCAGGCCCCTCCTAAACAAGCAGCGACAACAGTGGGGCCCAAAAAGCAATTGAAGAAAGAAGAGAGTTTGCTTTCACTTATTCAGCCCAAAAAGCTTTTCAAAGATGGAGAAAAATCAGTAGTAACAAATAAAAAGCCATTATTGAAGCCTGGAAGAATGGTTGCTAGCCGTTATAATCAGATCACAAATGATGCTCGCAAAAGGTCTTTACCGGAAAATGAAACAGAACAGAGCAACAGGTGCGATAAGCGACGCGTTTCACGTGAAACTTTGCCCAATTCGGCTAGGATTCAAAAAAGTGAGACTAAATTGAAGAAGAAATGGGAAATTCCCAGTGAGGTGGTGGTTTATAAGGCATCTTCCTCCCCTTCGTCTGTTTCGAAGATGATCGGGGAGGTCTTGCCGAAGATCAGGACCGTTCAATGTGTCAATGAGAGCCGACGAGACTCTGGGGCAGCGAAAAGAGTGGCTGAATTGGTTGGGAGGAAATCGTTCTTTTGTGCTGATGTGGCAGAGGAAGAGGAGGAGGAGGAAGAAGAAGACTCAGAGGAGGAGGGTTCTGTTTGCCAGGCTTTGAATTTTGATGATGAAGATGATGATTGATGATGATGGGTTTTTTGGAGAATATTGATTCTTTGGATAAACTTTGTGACATTTTTTCTGTAAGTTTTAATAGTCTTAATGTTGTGAGAAACCATAACTATATTGTTATGGTTTTTGAAATGGTTTTTTTTCTTCTGTGTTCTCTACGATGTGATAACTATATAAATAGTTTCTGGTTTTGAAAAAGCCTTCATTGTTTCTGTAGTGTTATGATGCAATAATGTGATAATGATAAGCTCTTCTCTTGCTTTCTACCGATGAAAATGTTGTATATGTTTTTCAATTCCTATAGAATCATCAAGAAGTAGCAGTTTTTGATCTTGAATTGTGGAGATGCCTCTGGTTTTTGAACTATACATAATTGTTAAATATCTCAATAGCATTTGAAATTGATGTATATGGCAGGTCCCTTTCTCCTTTTTCAAATCTACCATGCATCATCTTTTTGGTAGATTTTTCAACTCAATGAGCAGCAAAAGTCATTATGATTCAATTCAAAATGTGTCATTTTTCATTTGATTAGACTTCCTCAATCTTTGTGATGATAGTAATCATCTAGCTAATCAAAATTATTTAATTCATTATAATGTTTTTGATTTGATTAGAGTTGTTAAATCTTGTGTTGTTGGTAATCATCTGGCTATTGATATCTGCCTGGTGTTTTCCAAAACATGTTAAATTTCATTGCAGCTGGTTGTTGTGTTAAATCACACACTTGATTGCAAAACCTTTCTGGCCATCTGGGGTGGTCAAAAGGTAGCTGATTCCTTTTGCTGATGAAAGGAGAAAAAAAAAAGTAGCTTTTGATGTACAAGAAATGAAAACGAAAAACTGTGTTGGAGCTTTTGTGCACAGGAAACATAGCAGAGAAATATGTTGTTATCTGCTGCACCAAGACTTCTGATAACAATGGGAAGAAAAGAAACTTTATTTTGAATTTAGAAGTTATGTTTTAATTGAAATTTCATATGGGAATTGTTGCAATAATGGGATGGTTAATTAGGTGCTGACAAATCTTTTGAAGTCATTCTCTCTTCCTGCCAAAGCTTTTTAAAAAATATATAGGGTTATTAGCACTAGTCACCCTTAAACTTTATGCGAGTTTGCATTTTACCCCTATAACTTGTTTTTTAAGCATTAAACTCTATGAACTCTCATTTATTGTCTAATAATTTGGTTTATTGCCCTCTGAACGCCTGTTTGAAGGGATATCATTTAATGCTAAAAAAAAGTTCAAATGTTAAAATACAAACTCATGTAAAGTTTAGGGGGGTCAGTGCCAATAACCCAAAAAAATATATAATAATAAGTATAATACTCTAATGACTCTTAATTGTCATGGTGAAATACAAATACGTCACCTCTCAGTACGTGCCAATGCACCTCCTCTTCCCCAGTGGTGGAAGGTTTGAGGTATACTAGTAAGTAGTAAATGATTGAGTAATTGGACAAAATTAAGATGTTTAAGTCTCATTTAACAGAATAATTCTTGAGTGGACAATGGTAGACATCCAACCATTTTTGTCCAACTTTTTGTCCAATCCATGATGTGTCAGTTGGTGAGTGGATATATGGATAAATCATTATTAATGTGCATCCACTCACCAACTGACACATCAGGGGTTGGACAAAAAGGTTGGATGTGTAACATTATCCTTCTTGAGCCTACCTACTGTGATTGTTGATAGTAGGTAACAAAGTTTAAAACCGGTTTAATTCGAAGAAAATCGGATCTCGATTAGAATAATCTAACAAATAATTTGAATGAATATCTGGGCTTCGTACGAATGGTTACTTTTTAATATTGGTTGTCAAAATTTATTAAAATAGTAAAAATAAATAAATAAATAACAATTTACTTCTTATTATTTATATTTTCTTTGTTGCAAAATATACATGCACATAAAATATTTTTGTTTTTCAAAACAAAAAACTGTTTTGTTAATATTAATGAAAGGGTATTAAAAGGAAATGAAATTGCTATAGAACAAAGAGAAGTTGAACCTAAAACACAAATGGGGCTTCTTCCGTCGCTGAACCTAAAACCCCACTTCTCCCCTCTCACAGTCTCACTCACTCACCGATCACCATCACCCTAACATCAAAACCCTAATTTCAAACAACATTTGCTTTGTCCAATTCTTTCATTCAAAGTGTTAAAATCTCAACTTAGTAACAGACATTACTGAAATTCGAGCATGGTAACTGCTTCAAGCTGCTTCAAGCTCATTTCCCGATACTCTCCGGAGATTAATTTCTCGACGGCGAGTTCGCGCACTATTCGTTCTTACTCCGTCTCAATCCTCCGCAGATTTGGAGAAATCAGACTTTACCGATATAACGTAAGTAAAAAATTTGTGTCTTTTGCAAATGGTCTTGTGTGCTTTTTTTGGTTGCTTATGTTTACAGTGTAGACAACACGAAGAATGTTGGTTTATTGATTCTATGGTCATTTATTTATTTTGTGTTTTATTTTTGGTTGATTATATTGAGAAGCTGGATAGGGAAAACTATTGTTAGTGGCAGCTAACAAGGAATTACATTACATTTTTATCTTACTAGAGTCAACACCCATCAAAACTTGTTCTTTGAGAGAGAACCATTTCAGTTCTCCATTTTCATTGTTTTTTGTTTTGTTCTTTTAATATTTAGTTTCTTTAATGAGCTTATAATTAGTGACTACGCTTCTAATACAGAATTGTGTCACATATATCCCAGTTGGTTTTCCTTGGTCATCACCATTTTTCGCTACTGTAAGTAAATTTTTTGGCAATTATCAGTCACTTTCAACCCGGGCGTCTCCAGATGAAGAGGAAGTGACCCATGAAACCTTGACTCAGATGCTTGCTACTGCTGAAAATGATCCAAAGTCAAAGAAAAATTGCACAGCATACGTTGATAAGCTATGTAGAGCTGGAAATCTTCCTGCTGCTTATAGGTTACTGCAGTCTTTACGTGATAAAAATATATTCCTTCCTACTGCATATAGTTGCCTGTTGGTGGCTGCAGCCGAGAGAAATGACATTGAGCTTTCGTCCCAGGCTTTCAAAGATCTATTGGTGTCCCAGACATCGTTGAGTTCAGCTTGTTATCTCAAACTTGCTAGGTCTTTTTTAAAGACGGATGATTGTGATGTGCTACTGAGGTTTGTTGAAGAAGTATCACAGCTAGCCTTTCCAGAAAGTACAATAGTTGTAAATAGAATCATCTTTGGCTTTGCTGAATGTAGGCAGACAGAAAAGGCACTCCTGATATTTGATCATATTAAAGGTTCAAAATGTAAGCCAGATTTGATCACGTATAATATGATTTTGGACATTTTTGGTAGTGTAGGTCGTGTGACTGAAATGCTTCATGAGTTTGCTTCCATGAAGGAAGTCGGTGTTGTCCCAGATTTCATTTCTTACAATACACTATTAAACAATTTGAGAAAGGTTGGGAGATTGGATTTGTGCTTATTGTATTTCAACGAAATGTTGAAGAGTGGCATTAAACCAGATTTGCTCACTTATACTGCATTGATTGAGAGCTTTGGCCAATTGGGTAACATTGAGGAAGCACTGAGACTCTTCAACGATATGAAACTGCGGCAAATCCGTCCTTCAATTTATGTTTATCGGTCACTAATCAATAATTCGAAGAAGATGGGGAAGTTAGATTTGGCTATGAGTCTTTCGGAAGAGCTGAATTCATCATCTCTATCAGATTTGGCTGGTCCAAAAGATTTCAAGCGAAAATATAGGTAGTAAAGCACTGGAAAAGTCCAGGATTAACTTCAAAGGGATTCTGAGTTTGTAACTTAGCCGAAGCTTGTATAAGTCGTGGAGGTGTCTTCCCATGTATTACAGTTGATTATGGTATGTGTCTGCTTCTCACACTTTTCTTTGTGCCCATTATGTGGCCATCAATAACTGTTAGAGTTACTGCATTATAATCCTTGTCGTCATCCTGGTAGCGCTGGAATATATTATGTGGTATTGATCCTACATAACTAGTATATATTATTGGTTTTTTTATGTCTGTCGTCAAATAGTTAGCAACTAAAAGGGAATAGAGGTTCAAATTAAGATAGTAATCAATTTTATATTTTCTTCTCTATTTGTGATAGGTACCATGGAAACCATTGGTGGGGCATGTGGGTGGCTAATTTGTCTACTCATCCGAGGCTTGTGTAAGTGTTTGTGTGGTAACTAGAATCTCATTTGTGAATAGTTGGCAATACTTCAATTTCATGGCAGCATCTGGACAAGTCTCGGCATCATTGAAGCCTAAATAAGCAGCAAGCCACGTGAATTCAATTGAAAAAGTTATCGTCTCTGCTAAGATTCTCTGTGGCACCGAAGTGAGGATGAAAGTTGTCTTCATGGGATTATACTGCTTTATTAAACCTTGTAGGCTGTTCTGTTTTGATATTGATAACCGGCAAGCAATTAAGGCACTCTCACTGAAACATCTGATCATAGGAGTAGACTGCATCGAAACTTGTCCTTTCTTTGTACGAGTATTTCTGAAGCAGAGCTAAATCTGGTTTCATGTATGCTATTTTTTGTTTAAGATTGTCTGCCGATTCTTATTGTATATTGATCTTCAAATTAACTACCAATTGTCCAATACAAAACTAGTTTTCGCTCTTTTTGTTGTTCCACATTGGATGTCATTTCCATTACCGGAATGCAGCCTTCCGTTTTGTTTATATGCCACACATCATTGCATAATCTTACAATGTGATAGTTTAGAGCGCAGTCTGAAGTAAAGTTTTTTTTTTTTTTGTTTTTTTTTGTTTTTTTTTTATAATCTATTAATCCGAGATCAGGTATTTTTTTGAAAGCTTTCGTCATTGGTAGGATTCGAGCCGCTGAACTGGGAGTCATTTGCCCAAGTTCGCCCATCTACTGGCTGAGCTACGCTCCCGTTGGCGTAAAATCTCTAGTTGTGAATGATAGATATTATCAATACATTTGGTGCACTTCTACAACTCGTTTACTTGAGCATTCAACTGATTCATTCGAGGCAATGGATTTACGTATAAACTCTTTAAGTTATAAAAACGACTAATGAATCAAACAGAGTATGCTTGTGGAGTGAAAAACAGAGATGATAAAGATCAGAACATTGTAAACCTAACGTAACATATCAAATATCCGAAATTCTGGAAAGAATATGAATGAAGAAAAGTAAGAACTATAATTCGCCAACTTAAAATGAAACAAAATCTTCCATACTCTGCCTACATTCGAAAGCATGCATTAATGGTGTAAAGGGAATTTAATTCCTACGTATCTCTTCTCATATCCGACTCGAGTCTCTTCCAAATATGAATCGTTTTCCCCAGTCAGACACAACCAGATATCTAGTACGCCAGCTGACTTGCTTGCTGCAAAGTGGACAGTGAGTGAGAACCCATCAGAGGATGAAAAAAATATGCCAAAACCAAAAAAAAAAAATGGAAAGGAAAAATAATCTACCTTGCATAAACTGAATACCAGAGCCACTGACTACTATGACCAATCGAAACCCAATCTCCTGGAAGTTGAGCTGCTGTTTGTTCTCCTCCCAGTGGAGCAAATTGTCCAAAATGCTTGTACCTATCATTAAATCACCACAAGTATAATAGGAGTTAGCAATATTTCTCAAAACATTAAAATAAATAAATAAATAAATCCCAAAATTTCCATTTGTTGGTGTCTTGTAGAGAACTTCAACTTGTACCTAAATGGATGGAATCTATGGCGGCCTGTTCCCCTGAATCTAAGAGGACCTTCAGGATACTTTTCGCATTGCTCTGAACGATTTAAACAGTCTGCAAGATAGGCCCCTTCTTGAGCAGCAACCTATAACATGTGTATACAAGTGTAAACAACAGAAACAATTTAGTTTATTAGAAGGGAAATAATTTTTCATTTTTCATTCACCTGAGCTGTTGCAGGAAGGAATTTCATCTGAGAATCAACTTCAGAAAGAGCTTTCGTAAACTTTTCGATATCCAGTTCCATGGCCTCCTTCTTTGGATCTCCCACAGCATTCTTAAGTAAAACGTCAATATTCTTCAACTGTTTCTTCTTCAAATAAAGCTCCAGTTGAGGGTACCTCTCACAGATGTCTTTAACAACTTCTTTGAAGTCTTTTAGATTCAATTTACCAGTATTGTTCTTGTCTGCCTTACTGAATATTGCTGATATATCTTCCTGTTATAGTTTTCGCAAAAAAGGAAGGAAAGAAAAAGTCAAAACAAAAACACCCAATTGAATTATTTCAAACACCATAGACACAAAATCATTAGACATTACCATGACTTTTCTCTGATTTATGGTTGCGCAGTCACCTAGAGCATATACATTGTCATATCCTTCCACTCTCAGCCATTCATCGGTAGCTAAAACGCGTCTATTAGCCTGACCAATTTGCTTCATGAAGTCTGTGATAACAGGGCGAGTCCCGATTCCCGTTGACCAAACAACCATTCCATATGGTATAGAAGAAAGCTGTCCTGTTACTCTGTCTTTAGTTGAAATCTCCTTATCAGACACTTTAACAACCATTGAACCCATCTTCAAATCAATACCATCTCTCTGGAATTTGTTTTCAGCAAATACAGTGATTCTTTTGTCAAACCTGTGCACAAATTAACCAAGCAGCAGTTGAGACCACAAGAGTTGCATATGAAAAATCAGATTGTTAAAACAAAAAAAAAATGTAATGTGGTGTCTTACATGCTCAAAATATTATCACCAGCTTCAAGGAGAGTGATTTTGACAAAGTCTTTAACGGCAGGATAAAGCTTAGGCAAATCCTCGACAACCAAGTCATGAAGCTCAGCAGCGAACTCCACACCAGTTGGGCCACCACCAACCACCACAAAGTGCAAGATCCTCTTCCTTTCTTCATCAGTTAGACTCGGAAGACTCGCTCTTTCGAAACAATCGATCACTGTCCTGCGAATCCTCTGTGCATCTTCTACCTCCTGCACCACAACAACAACAACCAAAAACTATCAATAAGCTAAGAGGGTGTTTGATATTTTTACATAAAAACTGATTTCAGTTTTCCAAAAAATTAAAAAAATTAAAAAAAGTGCAACAATGTAGACCTTGAGAAAGTGAGCATGTTCGACAACTCCAGGCGTGTTGAATGTGTTAGCTCGAGCTCCCATAGCTACAACCAGTATGTCGTAATCCAAGGCAAAATCTTCTTTGCCTCCCAAATTTGAGCTTCCGTTAGTTCGACAGTGAATTTTTCGGTTATCTGCATCGATCTTGTAACACTCAGCTTCCTTGAATTGCACTTCCATGCCTTTCTGTAAAATACAAAACAAAAACATACCCTTAATTGCATGCAACAATGCAAAAAATTAATTAAAATTAATATATCAATCAATCTTTTTTTCAGTACCTTCCTCATGATATTGCGAATTGGTTCGACAATGCTACGAGCTTCGACGGTTCCATTGGTGACGCTTGGAAGCAGAGGAGTGAAAGCAAAATAATTGCGCGGTGACACCACTTGAACTTCATATGATTTGTCTTTCAAGTTCTTGAGAAAACTGGTGCCGGCCCAGCCAGTTCCAAGCACCACCACCTTCTTTTTCTTGCATTCTTCAGCACCGTTTTTTCTTTGAAATGCACCGCTATCCGATAATGCTACCAGACCACCTCCGCTGCATTAATTTGCAATTGAATAGGAAAATATACAAGTAAATTAGATACAGTTCTTTGTTTTTGAAACAAGAACATAAAAATAATTGTAGAAAATTAATTGAAAGCCTAGTAGCAAATACATGTGATTTGTAACAATGTATTTAAATTATGATTTATGAGTAATGTCATATAACCTAATAGCAAATTCATCTCGAATGTTATGGTAAGTAATGTGTAGTTGTTATATATGTATTATCATGCTGTATTTACTGAAACTTTAATTTTCATGTATTATAATTTTTTAAAATATATTTTTCAATCCGTAATCAATGTGCCTATTGTGTTTTTTTTTTAGTCAAGGAAGGAGATTTGTATTTAAAATTAACCTCAACTTATTTGAGAGATGTGGTCTACGCCAGGCTATCGCACTCAACCAGGCCTAGAGTTTTTTCTCAGATCTTACTCAAAAGTGAAAATAAATTGTATCTAGTATGTTTAAGCGAAAATTTTCAATGTCTCATACTCTCATTAGACTTATATTGGAAAATTTGCACTCACTATAGTAATCAAAATCTTTTCCTTGCATGTTTTATAAATTTATAGAATTCATTTGAAATAAACAAAAACTATTTTTGGAAATAGAATAATACTCTTTAAAAACCATTATGTCTAACAAATTTGACAAATTTCGTGGTTTCCAACAAATACAAATCAATGAAAAGGAATAAAATAATTAATAAAACAATTCTACAAGTGATAAAAGACAAATATATATATATATATTTTTTAACCAAAAATTAAAAAAATTAAAAAAATTCCTGGGCCAATATTTACTCTTAAAAAAAAAAAACAAAGCATCATAACCATACAAAAATTCTCAACACACAAAAAAAAAAAAAAGAAGAAGAAGGTTTCTTTCGCATTATTTGAGTTTTTTTTTTTCCAGCAACTTATCAAATCTGTATACACACCAAATCAATACTCTGGCAAAAACATGTTCATTCTGATTAGTACAACTCATAAAATCAAACCTGAAAAATTCTAATAAACCAGATGCAAAATAAGAAAAAAAGAAAAAAAAAAAACATAAGAACAAAAAGATATATATATGGACAAACCTGACAGTGCCTATAATAAGAATCTTAGACAGCAAAGAGCGGTCACGAAAAGCTCCAGTGGCTTTCTCATAAAACTTAAAACCATGCATTGTAAATAAACCCTAGTTTTCCTGCTAGTCTACAAGCCAAGAGAAAACGAAAGTTTTAAAGAGAAAAGTTTTGTGAGGTTTAAAGAGTGAGAGAGAGAGCTGCACAAGTAATTTAGTAGTAGACCAGTTTTAGAAAGTACGTGAACTAGGGCATGTAATATGGAACCGTAGGGCTTCGGAAAAAAAAAACTGTCACGTAATATAATAAATATAAAAAGGAAACAAATGTATTTCTTTTCAAACCGTTAAAGTAGGACACGTGTCTTGATCTGAAGAAGACAAGGATCTTCCTAGTTATTAGCAAGCTTTTACACTTAACTTTGAATTTATTATTTACTTGAGCATCAAGTCTCGGTCTCGGGTCCGTGGTTTTATGATCCAATTTGGGCTGTGATTCTACTAGATCTGTGGACCCATGTTGGAAAAAGTCTATAATCCTATATTTAATGCATAATTTTATCATGTGAATCAATGCTATTGGTTAATTTATATTAGTAATGCTACATTACCTAAATTTGGTATCCAAATCTAGTGCCCAAATGATGTGGCAACACTGTACACCATTCATTTAAATTGTATTAGATTTACATGATTTAAATGAATAGTCTACATTGTTGCCACATCATTTGGACAATGTAACATTACTAAATTTATATAGAAGGTGAAACAAATTGTATAAATTATATGAGTGGTGCTATTCGCACCCTTTATTAATCTAATAATACCCGTATTATAAATTTGTTTAATATTTTATTCTCATCTCTTACTAAAATTACGTAAAAAGATGTATAATTCCATAGCAACCCTTCTACCTACTAAATTCTAATAAAAACCCCCACATTTAATATATATATATATATTTTTTTTTTTTTTTTTTTGTTGAATAAAACTGGATTTCATTAAAACAAAAAAGAGAGCCTACATAGTAACCGGAAAATCTCCGGAAACAAACAATCTCACACTTTAAACTGAGCAAATATGCATCCAAGAAGGAAGTACTATTCCAACTTACAACAAAAGAAGATGAATAAATCATAATAAATGTGTCCAAGCAGCAAGTATACTAAGTTCAAATACAATCATGGTTTTTACAAATGCACCTCCTGATGATTTACAAGACTCGACTCCCTACTTGCCGCCTCAGATGCGGCTTGAATCTCTCCCGAAAACAGATCTTCTCAACCAATCGGATACCACTAACACCCTCGTCCGCCAACTTACTTGCTTGCTGAATACAAGAAAATTATCATGTCAATTCAAATTCAAGGATGCACAGACCAATCATCATCACAACTAACAGCCAAACATAGCAGAGCCTCACCTTGCATATACAGAATACCAGAGCCACTGAGTGCTGTGACCCATAGAGACCCAATCTCCAGGCAATTCTGCAGCTGTCTGCTCTCCTCCCAGAGGAGCAAATTGGCCAAAATGCTTGTAACTAGTAATTACATACTCCAAAGTTAGGACACTAGAGAGATAACAAATGGCATCAAAATAAATTTGACTATGTACATTATGTATCCGATGTTCATGTCACGAGTAAAAAAAAATTCATGTTAATTCATTAAATATAACATCCAAACATGCTGTGGCAACATTTAGCTGTTTACTGTGGTGCAGTATTTACAAAATCAATCGAATGAACTAAGGAATGCAACCAATTCAAGTTGAAAAGAAAACCATATAATGTTGAGTGACATTATGTATAAATCTGGACTTGAGACATAAGCATTGCAGGGTGTAAGGCATACCAAAATGGACGGAATTGATGACGCCCAGAACTTCTAAAACGTCGGGGACCTTCAGGATTTTGTTCACATTGCTCCATGCGGTTGAAGCACCTAGAAAGATATGCACCTTGTTGAGCAGCAACCTGATTACATAAAGATGTAAGTAATAAAAGCCAATTCAAATGGAAATAGACTCTTAACCAATTTACGAGACAAAGACCTGTGCAGTTGCAGGCAGACTCTTCATCTGTGAATCCACATGAGATAGAGCTGATTTAAACCCCTCAATGTCCACTTCTGTTGCATCAGTCCCACGAGGATCTTTAAACAGATCAGTCACATCACTCATATGCATGCTCTTCAAATAGAGCTTCACTTGGGGATATCTTATGATGATATCATCTAGTACATCTTGAAATTCTTTCACATTTAAAGTACCAGACTTGTCTTTGTCTGCAGCCTCAAATATGGTCGCAATATCTTCCTAAATCCATAATAATCACACTTGATTAATAGCATAATTCAACTTAGTTTAAGCCAGGCACTTTCTGCAAATCAAAGAACAAAACCAGCCAGCTAAAGCTTCGCATACCATGATCTTACGTTGATCTACACTAGCACAATCACCAAGGGCATACACATTGTCACATCCCTTTACTTTAAGCCATTCATCAGTCGCTAGAACTCGCCTATTCTTCTGCAAAACAGAATCTTAATCATAAGTGATTGAGTAAACAGGAACAAACATTTCAAAATTTTAATGGACTTGAATTTAGGACAAGAAACAATCTACATTATGCAGCAGATCTGCAAACACTAGGAGATAAGACATGAGCAATGGTGGAAAGTGGAAACAACATCATCCATATAGAAAATTTAAACATCAGAGTCATTACAAGCACAATAAATTTATGCAACAAACCTGCCCAATTTGCTCCATAAAGTCCTTTACAACTGGGCGAGTGCCAACACCAGTGGACCACAAGACAATCCCATGGGGTATCGAGCAAGACTCTCCTGTGGATTTGATTTTCATATCAACTTCTTTTTCAGAAACATTAACAACTCGACGTCCTGTTAGAATTTCAATTCCATCTCTCTGAAATTTATTTTCAGCAAATGAACTAATTCTTTCATCAAACCTGCAGAGACACATTATGACATTAAACAATATTTTTAAGTTTTTGAGTTATGTATGATCTTGCCTATGTCCTGAATTGCAGTGATGTATTAGCAACAACAAAATTTTAAGATAAATAGTATTAAGATTTAATAACTCTTCTTTTCTAAACCAAATCCAATTGGTAGAAGATTTAATGTTCATATGATAACCAAATAAACTAATGCTGGAAATTCACCATGACTAACAGCAAGTATATGCTACCTTAGGTATTCAATGCTACATTGATTATCCTTGTGTTTATTAGACACAAAAAGTAGAAGACAGTTTAGATGTAGAAAGCAATGCCTTTATGTGGTTTAAAAGACCTCATCTCTGGAAACCTATGTATCTCACTAATCAAATTTTCATCACAACAGAAGCATACTCCTATCTTCCATTGATGTATGATATAAAATGATCTCCAATTCTCCATTGATGAATAATAAAATGTAAATTTTATGTGCTTACGTGTTCAAAATATGATCTCCAGATTGGATCATTGTTATTTTCACAAGATCTTTAGCCTTAGGATACAAATTGACTAAATCTTCATGGATATAGTCATGCAACTCTGCAGCAAACTCCACGCCAGTTGGACCGCCTCCAACAATTACAAAATGAAGGTTTGTCTTTCGCTCCTCTTCACTCAGCCCAGGAAGGACAGACTTTTCAAAACAGTCAATCACACTCCCACGGATCTTCTGAGCATCCTCTATTTCCTGCGTGTGCAAACATTAAGTCCTTAGGAAGAATGCTAGTAGCATAATATCAGCATATTTGAAGATAAATTGGAGCCATATAAAAATTTCACAAACATCAACAAGCACAATCATCATGTTTTATGGTGACATGCATATATATATATATATATTTGTTCTGGTTGTAAATTTAATGACTTCACCTTCAGAAAATGGCAGTTCTCCTGTACACCAGGTGTGTTAAAAGTATTCACTTGAGCTCCTACCGCTATAACCAAGTAGTCATATTCCAGAGAGAATTCTTTATTTCCCACCAAATTGTTCTCAATATTAGACTGACAGTAAACTCTTTTGCCTGCAGCGTCAATCTTGACACATTCGGCCTCACAAAATTGAACTTCCCCATCTCTCTGTCAGAATGAATGGAAAAGCAATAGTAAGAAAGTTTTGACAAATGATGCAAATAATATAACAAAATCAATCCCTGAGAATACATAGCATGATATTTGTAAGAATTTATCAAACAACACAGAAATTTCTTGAACTGTAAATAAATTTGAAACTTAAGGGAGAAGTTAAAGGGGTATCATCAAAACACAATTTACAAGTTAAAAATACTCAAATATATTATACAAAACACAGTTTTTGCAGATGTTGTTTCGCTTGGGATACCTTCTTTATAATTTTTCGAACTGGCTCCACGATGCTTCGTGCTTCAACTGTTCCACAAGTGACACTAGGCAACAAAGGGGTGAATGCAAAATAATTCCTAGGTGAAATAACCTGAACATCATAATGTGAAACATCTATATCTTTAAGGAAACTAGTACCAGCCCATCCGGTTCCAAGTACTAATACTTTCTTCTTCTTCTCACTGGGAATGCCACTGCCAGGTTCTGCTTGTGATTCAGAGTAAGCCACAAGACCCCCACTACTGCAATAGATTCAAAAGAAAAAGTATACAAACTATGAGCATTTGATTGCTCAAGCATTACCCTCTTTCAGTGTTCAATTTATATAAAGTTGGAAACGTAAATCAGCTCAGCTGCATGAGAATTTGAAGCCTAATTCTGAAGCTAACCCGTAATATAAAGCTGTGTGTGTCTGTGATTTCCAATTTATTTTAGTTTTTTGAACTCGTAAAATCTATTCAAGAAAACGATAGAGATTTGGGATTATGCAGAACATGCCATGAAACAACAATGGAGCATTTTGTAGTCCACATTTTGGTAGTAACAAAACTAAACATTGAAAAAAAAAAATAGGGGAAAAAAATTAATAAGAAAAGACACTTGTAGCGACTAGCAAAATTGAGAAAGGTAAGGTCTTCGTTTTTTTTTTAAGAGACTTTGATTTCCTGTGTCTATCTTTCCTTTAAATTTTCTTACCAACCAAACAGAAGATCAAAAAGATAAAACCAGCCAGGCCGGTAAGAAGAAGAACTAACTTAAACTTCTAACAGAGCTATAGAAAAAATATGAAGGGAGATTGAAGAGACGAGAACCTGATAGTGCAGAGTACGAGAAGCTTGGAGCAGGAAGGGTAGGCATGGATAGCGTTGGAAGCTCGGTTGAAGAAGGAGGACAATATGGTCATTTTAAACACGACTGTCTGGTTATTAAGAGATATTTGTGAAGGTGAGTGACAGAGAGAGAGAGAGAGAGAGAGAGAGAGAGTACTCGTGGAGTGAAGAAGCGACTAGAGAGACGCAGAAAATAGTGATGGGGTTGTAGCTGAGCAGCAATTGCAGACAGCTACCTATTCCTAATTTGTTGGGTCTATTTTAACTTAAACATAGCCTGACACGTGTTAATTTTTAATTTATTTAATTATTGATCTGCTGTCAAGGAGGATAAAATCTTGCCTACACACGTGTCTTATTATATACGACCAAATGTACCACTCAACATTGCAATCGATATATAAAGGTTATTTTGATCGTTAGTGCATCTTCTTTCCATGTTCGATGGTCAGGAGTTCAAGCTAACCGTATATATTTAACTATCGAGCCCGATGGTAAGTTCATCCCGCCTACATCCATTAGGTGTGCACTAATATTTTATAGCTGACTTAATTATATTGGTGTTATGATATAAACTTTTTTTCATCTAAGATTGTAGAGTAAACATGGGGTTTCTATCTACTGATTATTCTATTTGGTAAAATGAATTCTATACTGAAAGCAATGAAACAGTGTAACTTGTAAGCAGAAGGAAACAGGAACTTTAGCATCACCTAAAGTGGACATACATTTTATGTTTTTTCCAAAGTAATATGAATCAAACAGTACATGTGTGAAAAAAAAATCTCAACATTGACGTGTAATAAGATATAAAGTACTATCCATTCTAAAAGGTAATGTGCAGCTATAATGGACGGACTTTTTTAATGGATATAAACCAAAGGCATACAACACCTAGAATTCAGATCCAGGTCAGGAAATATGAAAACCATGTTTACAACTACAACTGGGACTCTTCAGCAAAGACACACAAGCACAGCCTAGACGAAATTTTCACAAACGGGAAAAAACTCACACACAAAGGTGGGACTTACACCCTCACTAAGAGGGACTACAAACATACAAACCATGGCACTCTGGTGTTGGAGGATCCGGTAGAAGGGCCAAACACACGGGCTAACAACTAACGGCCAAAACGGTTTATAGAAGAAGTAACTATACAAACCCAAAAAAACCTTAATTAAAAGGAATAAAATTCGATCTGAAGGAGGGAAACCAAGGCAGTCGGAGAAGATCAACATCAGGACGCCGCCGGCCAGGGATCTGCTGGATCGGGATAGATCTTGATGGAACGATGATGAACGGCCCGAACCAGAGGCCTGCCGACGACGACGGAGATGGCGACCAAGTCCCGGCGCTGCAAACCCAAGCAAACCACCACCAAGATTGGGAAACCGCCGCCGAAAAAGCAATAAAATCTGTCGGGAAGCCGCATAGAAGATAGAGAAAACCTCCGCTAAGCTCACCGGACCACCGACTATCCCGCCGACATCCCTTATAGTGGAAGGATGTCGGCGGCGAACTGAGAGGAAGGTTGTAGGTGTTTCTGTGTAGAGAGGTTAGAGAGAAAATATCTTCTCTCTCTCTATTATTATTCAGACAATTAATATAATGGACAGACTTACGTTGTGTATAATGACAACAATACGAAATGGCGGTCTAAATATAGTTCTTTAAGTTAAAATATTAACTGAAATAAGTTAAAATATCAGTCTTTCTATTATCAATTCGAACTGACAAAAGTTATATCAGTTCCTTGTATGTGGGCCACTGGATTTAAATACTTTGACTGACAAGTGCATACAGCCAAGTTAAAGTATTTAAATCCAGTGGCCCACATGCAAGGAACTGATATAACTTTTGTCAGTTCGAACTGATAATAGAATTTCTGTATATATATATACACTTGTTTTAATACAAGACAAAAGTCTGTGAACTCATTTATCTTGAATTCAATCCAATTTTTTTTTTTTTTTATTTATGAATATTACAATAATTCGGGGTTTAGGATAGGAGAGAGATTAAGGGTCCATTTGGAAGAGCTTCTCAAATAGATCTTTTAGAAGTAGATTTCTTAAAAGTAGAGTTTTTAAATGAAAGTCGTTGGTGTTTAGTTGTCAATTTAAAAAGAGATTTTTTAATGATAGAATTACTAAAATACTCAAGCAAATATTAAATTATAGAGTTACATCGGAGATTTTAGTATTATTAAAAAAATTCCAAAAGATCTACTTGAAAAAGTTTTAAATTTAGGCTTCTCGAAGTAGACGTAAAACAATTTTTTTAATTATCCAAAAACTTTACTAAGTGACAATCAAATGATAAAAAAAAAAAAATGAAAACAACTTTTTTATTAAAAAAGCTCTTTTAGCCGGTAGACAAGCTCTTCCAAATAGTCACTAAAACCCAAAACCACAACTTTATCTTGCCAATCCAAATGTATTCGATTAACATTTAAGATCAATTTGACTATTTTTTTTCTTTAAAACAATTACAATTCTTTTTTAACAAATTTTATAATTCGATAAATAATTTTTAATTTTAAAAGCATCATTTTAAATTTTCCAATTAAATGATTTAAGAAAAACATAAAACCAATTAAATGCACTATAATTTGTTGCTTAGTGTGGCCAACTTAATTTTCTGCCAGTAATCCATAATTTATTAAATTAAATATATATATATCTAAAATATTGAATAAATAATATATATATCTAAAATTTATTACCAAACTACATTAGAATGCGGTAATTGGGATACACAATTTCATTGAAGTTTTTCTCATACATTTTAAACGAGAGGTAGACTGTTTGTGTAATGGTTGGTGATTAAAGCTGAAAATGACATTCCTGTCAGGAAAAAAAAAAAAGCTGAAAATGATATGCATTAAAAAAAAAAAAAAAAAAAAATGACTCCACACTAACTTTTATCAGAGGCATTGCAATAATATACAAGTTATATTAAGACCTGTCATATTAATAGTGTCTTGCTCAAAAAAACCACACTGCAGTTTTGCTTGCCTTCTTATATTAAAAAATCAAAATCTTGTGGGCACATACATGTTGTAATTCTTGCAAGTACTCAATTATTTGATTGCTTTCACATGCTCTAAACTTTTTTTATCTTATAATTAATCATTACAATTTCCAACTTAACTAATAAAAAACGACTCGAACTCACATTTTCATAACGTTAATACAAGTCTTATTACCAAACAAACCTCATCTATAAATAAATATATAATTATATTTTTTAAGAAAAGGAAAAAGATAATTGTATCTTCCTAAGGCAATGGCAGTAAGTGGTGTAAAGGAGGTAAGGTAAGGAAGTTATGGAAAGAAAGGGATCTAATTGAGAGGATAGTGAAGTTTACAACTTCTTTTGGTAGCAGTCGGTATGCTTTTCGAATATGGTGGCAGTTTGCCAGATTTAATTTGATGAAGCTTGTGCTCACTTTATTTTTATTTATTGGAATCGAGTATCCCGGATTTTGTTCAGGCACCTATCTACCATCCGCGTGACTCGCAATGGCCTGTTTGTTGAGGGATGATAGTAGGAAAGATAGGAAACATTGGCCTACACCCTTGACCCCACAAGAATGCAAGCGGGTAAATCAGAACCCATCCCTGCCAGAGTAGGATTCAAACCGTTGACGTAGAGCCTCATACCCGTCCTTCCACCAGTAGGGCTACGAATTACCAAGAGTTGAACCAACTACTTCGGTTTCATCCCAAGCCCCTGTGCTCACTCTTGAAGCAACGAATCTCTTGCTTTTCTATTCTATGAAGCTTGCGCTTCTGCCAAGTAGTTTCCTGCAAAACAGGAGCTTGGCTCCACTATGCCTCAAACAGAGTGGATTGATTCATCAATATCAATTTTGTTTCATTTAATGAATCTCTGGCACTTCTCTTCCATGGATACCGTTGAATTACAGTCTTATTTTTGAAAATTTATTCAGCTCTGTATAGATGTGTAAACTGGGTTGGTTTTGACTTATCAAGATCCAGTATAGGTCCATATAATTTACTTCAAGCCCAAAAGCCAACTGAGCCAGATAGATTCATTTTTGTGATTAATACATAAAAAGTAGCCGGTAAATGATTATAATACAAAAGACCAAAAAGACTAGAAATTTATTCACATGTAAGCTGTTGAAAACCAAATTCACAAGTTGCAGCCTTGAAATTGGATTACAAATTGGTACCGTTATTGTGCATAATATTCTTTGAACTATTACAATATTTCAGGATTCTAGAGAAGGAGGAATGACTCGTGTGAGAGGCTTACCACTGAACCAACCTCGTGAGAATTATAGTGAAGTTATTTAACTCCAAACTCGTGAACAAACGGGAGAAGAAGCTGATGACAACATATCCATATCTGAGTTTTTTCAGGATAAAGTGTTATAGTTAAAACTCAAATTCAATCAAAGATCAGACACAAAACAAATTTTATAAAACAGAAAACATTGAATTGAAACTAATTACATTGCCTCAGTTAAATCCAATAACATCAAAGCGTTGTAGCTTCTGCCAAGTAGGTTCCCCTGTAAAACAGGGCTTGGCTCCACTACACCTCAAACAGAGTGGATTGTATCATCACCAGCAAATCAAGCTAAAAGTTAAAACACCAGACACTTGTTACTGCAAAAAAAAAAAAAAAAAAAAAAAAAAATTCTGAGGCAGAACTGGCATATAGCTGTGTTATAAACCCTCATCGCCAATTATTGTTCTTTAAGAAATAATCCACCAAATTATAAAAGCTTTGTAGATTATGCCAAGTTTGTTTCCAAGCAGAACAGGGACTTGAGTCATCAAACACTTGCTCTTCTCTTCCATGAAATCATACTTTCTACAGTTTTAAAGATTATTCAGCCTTGTCCGGATGCACTATCTGCGTTGGGTTTATAATTTAATGAAAGCCCAATGCCAAACAAACTTGAATTGATCCAGGCAAGACAGCCATTGAATATAATTGAAAATTTAATTAATTTTTATTATTATTGTCATATAGGCTGTTGAAAACTAGCTTGACATATTGCATCGCAGCAATTGGATTCCAAGTTTGCACCTTTACTGAGTCTGGCACCTACACTAATGAGCCTAATATATCTCACTTCATCGGAAGACAGAAATGAAAAATTACACAATTAAGGTGAATGTTGCATCATTTACTGAACCTTCAGTCAAGAATAAAAACAGAGGTTCACCCAAAAACAATGCAAGTAATTTTCCTGAAGTTTTCAAGAGTCGTGTTCACAAGAGGCAACAAGACCCTGCAATTTTAAATCAGGTTTTTCAAAATATGTATCATCGTTTACTGAACCTTTCAGCCACCAATAATAACAGAGGTTCACCCAATAACAATGAGTGTAATTTTCCTGAAGTATACGAGAGCCAAGTTCGAGGAAGACAACAAGACTCTGCTTTTTTCATCAGGTTTCTATAAGCTAAACATCAAATTTTAAAAATCCAATATTCACTAATCAAAGAGTTATAACTTTTATTTCTACAACATATAATATCGTTTGACAATAGAATTTTACAATGGCATTGAGTCCCAAGTCCCAACAAGTGTACGTTCAATGAAACCAACGAAGGATTATTGAATCCAGCTAAGCATCCCTGCAAATCTCTGCAATTAGAAAAACTAAAACAAACCCATAAAATGTTAGGATATCATGAAATGGTGATAATTATAGTGCTGTTATTTAACTCCAATCTCGTAAATAAACGGAAGAAGAAGCTGATGACAACACATCGATTTCTGAGTTTTTCAGACCCAATACCCAATGGGAAAGGATAAAGTGTATAGTTAAAACTCAATTTCATAAATGATCCTCAAAATTAACCAATAATTCAAACAATGATCAACCAAATAAACCTAATTTGATAAAACAGAAACTATTTAATTGAATCTAATTGCATTGCCTCAGTTAAATCCAGTAATATCAAGGCGTTGTAGCTTCTGCCAAGTAGGTTCCCCTGTAAAACAGGGCTTGACTCCACTACACCTCAACAAAGTGGATTGGATCATCACTAGCAGTTTACAAAAAACATCAAACCTTTAAAAATAAAAAATCCAAAATTTCATAGATCAAAAGGCTCAGGGTATATAACAGCTTATCAATCAAGAATTTTCTGAAGCAGAACTGGCATATAGCTGTGTAATAAATCCTCATTGCCAATTATTATTCTATAACAATAAATTCACCCAATTATTCACATAAAACATTGAATTTTTTTCAAATAAGTTGGCTCATATTAAGAAATTCAACCATTATTATCCTTTATGCTTCATAGATCACTCTCAGAAGCGCGGATAAATTTAAAATCATCGCCAATTATAATTTTCAAAACCGATCAACCATTGAAAACGAAAGAATCATTAAAAAATGAAATAAAACTATAGCGGGAGGTTTTAGAGGCAAAACCATGGAAAAGATACACCTCCACGTGTAGCTCCGCCGACTTATATATCTGCCTCTATGACTAGCTTAATTTTCGCAGTAAACAAATCGAAAACCAGCTAAAGGTGTTGAGAGGCACATACACACATACATGGATAGGTAAGGATATGTAGCCGTTGATTTGACACAGACCAGCCGTGAAAGAGAAAGCGGCGTAATCTGCAACACTTAACGGCGTCGCTCTAGCACAAGCTTTGGGGCTTTCTTCGTCACAAGAAGCTTCAGAGAAGCCCGGGGTAGCGTCGTGCAGGTACAAAAACAAAATGTAACTAATCGATTCAAAGGGAAGGAAAGAAGGAAAGCGGCGACTTTGGCTATGGATTAGAAAAGAGAAACCCTAGTTCTAGTTAACAGGATCTGGCCGTGGAGAGAATTGTGAAGATGATAGAGGAGGACCTTGTGTTTATATAGAGATCAGTTGAATGAAACCCTAGAAACCCTAGTTTCGAATTAGAATGAGGGAGGCTGGATATGAATCGGGTCGTCTGGCCCGTTTGGTTTCGTCTAGGTTTGGTCTAAATTTTAATGGGCTATTTTTTTATTTTATTTTTTGAATGGTAATTGTAATGGGCTATCGGTTTACCATTTTTTAAAATATTGATTTTTTTTTATTTTTTTTTTGATGAAATAGAAAATATTGATTTTTCACAAATTTAAAAAGTAAACAAAATACTTTTTTATTTAAAAATGAATGATGTTACACTTTGTGGCAAGCTGATTTGTCAATGTTAATTCAATCAAAAGTAATAGTGTTAATTCAATCAAAAGTACTATTGTAATAGTGTAAATTCTAGATGAATTTTTAAGAATAATTTTATCTACCTTTGCCCAAAATTTTACCCAAATTCTTTGTGGATGTTTTTTTGATTAATATTTACTTTTACTTATATGATTATTTTAAAGTTTCAAGTCAAACGAGGTTAGGCGAGGGACAAGGAAAACAGGGAAAAATTGAGAATACATGATCAAATGGGGGATTCTAGACGGAGAAAAACATGGGAAATGGGCGGGGGTGGGGATACCTCTACCCAAATGTCCCCACACCTATTTCACCCACATAGGGATGAGGAAGGGGTTGGAGAATAGGCGCGGCAGGAACAAGGATGGCAATGGATTGGATCGGGGATGGATACCCCAATATCCATCCCTGTATCCGTTTGAGATATGTATTTTCATCCCCGTATCCATCCCCATTTCTAAGTGAGTGGGGTGGATTCGGATAATCCCCGAATTGAGATAGATATTCATCCCTGCTCCGTCTATATACGTATCCGATGAAAAAAATGTAAATTTTTATAGTTTATAAGAGAAAAAATTAATTAACAAGTGTAATAGTACATTTTATCATATTTAAAGGGAGAAACAAATACATCCAATAAATTTCAAATAATAATAAATAAATAAATAAATAAAAAAACTTATATAATTAGAATTCATAATTCCAAATAATTTTTTATATTCTTACAATATTAAAATCTATAATGGATCCGGATAGGGATGGATATCCATAGACGATATCCATCCCCATCCTCGAAAATAAAATGGATATTAGGATGACATCCATCCTCGAAATAATAGTATTCATCCCCATTTTAAATAGACCAGATTCTTACGGATATCCATATCCATGGATCATTTTGTCTTCCCTAGGTGGGAACCTTCCCATCCCCATTTCAACCATTGACATCACTAATCTCTAGGTTTGGTTTGTACTAACTACTATGGGTTTCGGTTATAAATTTTTGTAAGAGTGTCGATATTTGCACCCCTAAAAAACTGTATGTGCACCCCTATTTGTATGTACACCCTTTAAAAAATTTTAAAATATGAAATCTTGTAAGCACACCCCACACATTGTCAAATATGCCCTTTCTTTTATTTTTATTTTTAAATCCAAGAGTTGACATTAAATGGATATTTTTCTTTATTTTACTTAAAACAAAATAAAAAACAAATAAGCAACAACAAAAAGAAATATGCAGATCTGATTTGTGTTCATCCTTCTCCTTCTTTCTTCATTTTCCTGTATTGTTAATAAATTTTTTTAAGTAACTTTTTATTGTTAATTATTATTTCCTTTGTGAGGTGGAGAGATAATGTTAGTTTTCTTATTTTTTTATTTTTATTTTTTTGTTTCTATGTTGTTGGTGTTAATATATGATGTTAGTATTCTTATTATTATTATTTTTTTCTGCGTTGTTGGTGTTAATATAAATGTGTGTGTTCTGTGTTGTTGGTGTTACTATATAATGTTAGTGTTCTTATTATTATTTTTTTGTTTGTGCGTTGTTGGTGTTAGTGTGTGTGTGTTCTGCATTGTTGGTGTTATACTATATAATGTTAGTGTTCTTATTATTATTTTTTTTGTTTCTGCGTTGTTGGTGTTAAATTGTTAATATATAATGTTAGTGTTCTTATTATCATTTTTTTTTTTGTTTCTGCGTTGTTGGTGTTAATATATGTGTGTGTGTGGAGCCACACTCCTCCCAAATTTTCGATGAGTTCGCTTTCCATCTGTTCTAGAGAGTCAAGTCAATCCTCCATTATTTTTCTTAAGAGAATGGATTGGTATTGAGTTTTCCATTTTTGATTTGTGTTTTTGTTTTTCTTTACTATTTTTAATTTGATTTAGTTAGTTTTTTTTTTTTTTTGAAAAGGATTTAGTTAGTTAAAATTCGAAAAAGTAAATAGTTACAAGAAATTATTATATTTTGAATTAAAATATTAATAATTTAATTTAAGGGTAATGTTGAAATTTTAAAAATATATAAATTTGGGGTGTACATACAGTTTTATAGGGGTGCAAATATCGCCACTCTTTTTGTAATGTAAACCAATGAAACAACCGAACCCACCACCAGGAGCCGGGCTTGTGGGCAGATCAGGGTTGTGGGCCACCTGAAAAGGTCCAAGCCCATGGAAGTGAACATATTATGTGATTTGGGCCTTATCATGAAAATATTTAAATTGGGTCTTATCATTCACATCCCTAAGGTTATGTCAAAATACACTTGGCTATCACAAATTTTGAAATTGGTCGATTACAACCCTTTCTGTGAACAGCCGTCCAAAAACATTGCTTGTATTTGGTCGACCATGAAGGTGACTGAGTGATGCGATAGCGTACAATAGCTTCAAATTGTAGACAAAAAGGAAATTAAAAATACAACTCATATCTAAGCATTGAAGTTTATACCTCTAAGAAATTAACACCATGTTGATAGTGCAGGTATTTACTGTGAGTCTTCTCAAAACAGACAACTACTCTTACAATGTGAAACAAAGGTGACGAGAGAGATTCTTTGCCCTCACGCTATCATCCATGTCAAGTGCCGATACCCAGCCCACTTCGCAGCAACACGAATTCCGATGGCCAGGGCAGCACCCAGCAATGGCAATGGAACTCTCCTATTTGTAGCTAAGACTTCAACTTCCTCCTTTCCTTCTGAAAGTTTCTTCGAATGGTGATAAATAGCTAGAGCTAGATATGAACCAATCGACACAAATCTAACCCAGGGCTCTCCAACGGCAGCTAGCACAGCTGCAACGGGTAATGCAGAGGTAACGTCATCCCTCTTTTTAATTAATCGCGAGAAACCATATATCCCCAGTAGAAGTGTCCAGAAGAATGGCTCAGATATGTAGCCCCTTACAGCTGCATAGCCAATCAGGCCAGATACTGTGAGAACGTATGGTTGGCTGCTGATGGAGTTTGGAGCGGTGGCTTCTGCAATGGCAAGAACTGCTGATGCAAGCATGATAACCACACTCAATTCAGGGATAGGAGTATATGCTACTATCCCGGAGTAAAAAGCTCGAACGGTGTAGATTGCAGTCTCTATACAGTGGATCAGGGAAGTAATTGGATCCCCTATGAAATGGAAGATAAAGGCCAATGCAAGTTTTAGGAGGTATCCAACAAAACGAACAATACCGAAGGCAGCCTTTCTCCAGTTAGATAGTTCGAACAAGACTGCCCGCCATGTATACACAAGGAATACGAGTGCTGCACATTGATTACAAATGAAAATGCATTTATCAGCTTCACCATAATCTTTTGATTAAAATTTCCTATTCTTATTCTATACTAAACAAAAAAAAGACCATAAACAAACACAAAATGCACAATAAAAACCACAAAATCCTACTTGGTCACCGAAAACTTAGAAGAATCAGTGCGAGCTTCCATTAGAGCATCAATATGTCTCCATCACCATGTCATAAGATATAATTAAGGAGTTTGCAAGTAGAATTTAGGAAGACTGCATTACTGCAAGAGCCACAAGATATATTGATGTTTCTATATTTTTTTAATTCATCGGATATTAAAACTCATGAATCCTTTATCATAGCAAAGTAGTATTATGGCAAGCAAAATAATGGCACCCGAAGATGGAGCTTAGTTTGGCTTCTTAATAACAAGAAAAATTAGAAAAAAATTCTTTCTCATATAATCAGAGTTAACTGATCACATGTCAGCTCTTGGATCATTCAACCTTCACGACATAAGACCTTTCTACGTCTGGAATCATCATTCCAGTGCATGACGAAATATCATCCTATTTCTATTCTAAATCTGTTCTGAGTCATGCTTCACAGAGCCCATCTAATACTCTACATCTCCATGTTTCCGAACCTCAGAAAATCTATGGCCTGCTCTCTCTCTCTCTAGAGAAATGGTAGGAGCTGTATAAAGTGAATACACACACTAAAATGGTACAATATGATAGCTAGCCAACACCTTCTAAAAATACAAACCACCCATAGTTTAAAGTGAAAACTTCAGTTAATAATCTAGTGCATGAAATGATTAGTCTGATCTTACAGGGGACTACCAAGACCATCAAGACTGGCAGGGAATAAAATTTGTGATAGCACAAACCTATTGCAGGAAGCTTTCTTACAAAGAGTTTCACTCAATGCCTTGTCTTCTTCTTCTACAAAACCTCACTGCTTCCTCATAAATTTCTTCATAATCATAACAACATGATATGTTCCATTATTGAAATAAACAACAATGTGTGCTTGAACATTGCACAAAATTTCTTCCAGAAATATTCAACAGATACAGCATATTGAAATTGTAATATTTTCCAATCACAGCTAAGACAGAATTATGAAAAAATTTCTTTCTCATTCTACCTAGGTCAATCCCACAGTATTAGTCCATCTCATAACCGAAGCTAAAAAACATCAACTAAAAACTTTGCTTTCTTTCACTGTAAAGTTGTTTTATGAATCTAATTTTTTGCAAACCAGAATAGCTAGAACAACAAAGCATCACAACTTCTAATTACCCAAATTAAGAGAGAAACAAACAGTAAAAAATTTATATAATATATGTAACCCAGATAAAAGAACTCACCAACAAACCAGGGCCACCTAACAGGAGGGTCAGGAGCTTCTTTGGTCAAGTGCCTGAATCGTTCAGGCATTGTACTCTCACCTCTATCCAACTTCTCAGCTTCATCATTCTTGCTCTCTCCTCTCTCTCCATTCTCTGCATTCACACAAAACCCCGATCGTCCCTTCAACGAAAATCCTAATCTTTTGTCGCCGGAGAAACCAAGAAATTTGGTAGTACGAATTGGTTCAAGTGAATGGATTTTGGTAAAACAAGAGCGAAATGGAACGAATTGATTGCAGTTTTGAAGGGAGTATCGAGAAAATGAACTGAGATTTCGATGAGGGAGAGGGCAGGGTTTAAGGGTTCGGTGGGGAGAAGAGTATGCAGTTGAAAGCATCATCTCTGGGTTTGATTTTACTCGAAGTACTTCCATTAGTGGACTGAAGAGAAAGAGGGAGGTATTGGCATTCTTATTGGGCCTTGTTAGACTGGGCTTTAACCCAAATCTACAATTCACAATTGTTCTTCGTTGGAGTTTGATTCACACTCTCAAATTGTTTGACATAAGAGGAAAATTATCATTCGAGATTTGGGGCAGGGATATAACTCGAACCTGTAACCTCATTATGCATATGTAAGGGATATACCACTTGATCAACTTTATCTCGTCAACCAATAGTATATTAGATTTTTTTTTTTTTTTACTAGACTTATTGCAAAATTCATGTTATTTTGTGAAATTTGCAATTGGTCGGCTTTACTTACCATCTCCGGTGCAAGAAAAACTTGTGTGAGACGGTTTCATCAAATAATGGTGAGACCAACAAATGTAATTGTGTAATATCATACAATTTTTAAATTTCCAAAATTTATTTTATGTTCCCAAAACAAATTATGCGAAATGATATAATTATATTGGTGAGACCGTACGTCCCACGCAAGTTTTTATCCTCCGATGCATGGAGATACTTTTTAGGTTAAAAAAACAAATTTAATGAATGATGTCTTAAATTAATACTACGTGTTAATATGTCATCGTATTTAAGTAATATGTCCTTTCAATAATACATGATTATATAAAATAATTAATGAATGAGATATATAGTAAAAACGAATCATGAAATATGAAATATGTCATAGAACTTGTAATATGGTTGCTCTCTCAGCTGCAAAGTTTGTTGTTAAGTGTGACAACTCTGTTTTCGAAGGTTTTCTGTTCCAAAATGGCTTTATGAGAAATGACTTGTACGACCATGACTATGAGTCTGAGAATCAGAAGATGGCTACTGAATTTTTGAATTTTGGTGATTTTTATTTTGAAAATTATGAGGCTGGTGGAGATGAGTTTCAGTCTTTCTATATAAGGATGAGAAAGGGGAGACAAACCCTAAATTATGATGAGTTCAGTAAAGATTTTTTTTTTAAGAACACGTATGGAATTATGCACCGAAATTTGAAGATTTCTAATTATTTATTAATGCCCCTTCATTAATTTTATGGTTTGGGTGGGAAGAAGTTTAATCTTTTCTAGGTTTTAATTTCATTCTTTTGATAATATATATATATATAGTGTTCGATTAAAGTTCAATATACAATTTTCCCTAGATTCTTCATGAAAAAAGTTTGTAAAACCAAATCGATCGAGTGATTGTTAGCGAAACAAACCCTTCACTAATACGCGCGGAAGCGTTGCCGGATAGAACACAAACAAACACAATGATAAAGAAGAGATAAGATGAAGATAAGTAATTTAAATCCAAATCACACAACACAAGAATTTACGTGGAAACCCAAATCAGGGAAAAAACCACGACCGTCAGGACGACAAGAGAAAGTTTCAATATGTAGTAAATTGTTACAACCACACACTCTCAGGATCTCTCTCTAAATAATACCCCAAACCCAATTACACTCAATGCTCACTTTGAGATCTCTCTAGTATTTGCTATTTTGCTCCACCACTCTCAGGTGTTTTTCACACACACCCAATAACCTAGTTATTATAGTCTATTTATAAGAATTACAGGGAGTTGAAACTAACAAGGAAATCCTACTCCTAGTCATACAAGAATACTTATTCCACATAAATACTATTTCCTATTTAATATAAGTCTTCTTGTAAAGGAGAAATCCTTTTCCCATTAGAACTTCCAGAAGCAACATATTTCCTCTTCCATGAATATTTCCTGATTCGACGCATGCTTGTGATTAACTACGATTCAAGTTGCAATTGGCCACCCGCTTCCTAAACCGTGTTGAACTTGACCATTCAGAAAATCGTGATCCATACATCATGTCACCAAGATCCATCATGACCGCTGCCGGTACCGCTGCCATGACCACAGCGGTCACGCAGCGGTACAAACTGGAATGAGACCGCTGCCGTAGCGCTGCCAAACAATTGGCAGCGGTGTCCTACCGCTGCCATGACCGCTGCCAAAGCCACAGCGGCTTGGCAGCGGTTTGGCAGCGGTTTTGGCTGTTCTCCGCTTCTTTAGTTCGTTTTGCCTCCAAGCCTCCCTCAATCATAACCTCATACTTCCAAACGCTCTCACGTCTCCAGGAAGTCTCCGCATTGGTAAATCGGGTTTGGTAACCATTGAAGAATTCAAGCCATATCCAACAGTGATGCCACAGGTTCAGGTGATGGCACTGCCAATAATCAAGAAATTGCAATAGTTGAGCCATCTCTTGTGGAAGGAGCAACTTCTGGTGGTGCAACTGTGAATGATCATTAGGAGAATGAGCACTAGAAGCAAGTTCCGGTGCCCCGGTGGCTGAAAACAGTGGTGTAGGAGAAGGCCGACTACGTCTATCCTCCAAAAGGACACTAGACGTTGTTTTCTAAAATTATTATAGTTCTAGCTTGGTTCCGCGAGCAAGAAACTCTGAACAACCGGCTGCTGCTAGACCTGACACGGTTCCGGTTCTGAACCGGCGGTTCCGATTCTAAGGTTTGGTGGAACCGGAATCGGAACCGAAACCGGTATATGTTGGTTCCGGTTCCGGTTCCGGTTCCGGTTCCGGTTCCGGTTCCGGTTCCGGTTCCAGTTCCGACCAAACCGACTGTTTTGAACCTTTTATTATTTTTTATTATTATTAATAAAACTCAAACTCAGTCTCAGTCAAGTCTCAAGAGATCAAAAACTCTTCCAACACTTCAACAGTTCAACCCACATCAGCCCTAATCAACTGTCCAAGAACAAAAAGAAGAAAAAAAAAAATCAAAATCAGATTGATGGTGCCATACTGTCATGGTGGTGATGCCGTGATGATGGTGGATCGAAGAAGGGGAGGAGATCCGAAGAAGGAGAGGAGATCGTTCGATGATGGTGGATCGAAGAAAGAGATGAGATCGATCGAAGAAGAAGAAGAAGAGGAGGAAGAAAGAAAAGGAAGAGTCTGCGGCTGTGAGAGAAAAGGAGTTATGTTTAGGTTTAGTATTTATATTTAAAAATAATAATAATAAATGGAACCGCTGGTTTGAACCGGAACCGTCGGTTCCATTCCGATTCGAACTGCCCGGTTCCGGAAACCTTGGAACCGGAACCGGAACCAGAACTGGAACCGGAACCAGAACTGGAACCGGAACCAGAACTGGAACCGGAACCGGAACCGGCCTCCTCCGGTTCCGGTTCCGGTTCCGGTTCCGGTTCCGGTTTTTCCGGTTCCTCCGGTTCCGATTCTGGTTTTTCCTGTTCCGGTTCCACGGTTCGAACAGGAACCGTGTCAGGTCTAGTTGCTGCTACTGTCCAGTGTAAACAGTAGTTTGATCATATTTGTGTGGCAATGTGGGTATGTACGATTTTTCCAAATTATTATTACTCTGAATTGAATTTCTCATGAATGTATGTAAACCTTCAAAGTAGGCAGAGGCAGCCTTAATCGACCTTTACTAAACAGCAATAGAAATTAATCTGTAGGCCCTTGTTTATCCCGTGTTTATAAAAGATCTACTTATAGTAGATTTATTAGAAATATAGTTTTTGAAAATAAAAATAAAAATAAAAATTATAGTTATTTGATTGGTAGATTTTTTTTTTTTTTAAAAAGGTCTATTTGGAAAAGCACCTCAGCTCCCCATAAGCTTTTGGCTAGTGGAGGTTTAAACTCTACTAGCCTCTACTCAATTTAAAATTGACAATCGTAGAAGTCCAACCAAACAAATCTATAAAATTTAAATAGGCGTTTGTAGATCTTTTGAGGCAAACAATTAAGTGCACCATGATAAACCATAATCTTCGCCAACAGACGGCAAAAAGATAGTTTTAAATGCTCAAAAATGCTTAACTTAGACAATATTTTCTAAACCCACCTATATATCTGTCTGTTCTAGGAGCATCAGAAATGTATAGGACTTTGAGAATAACTTACAATCTACGACCTTGATATCAAACCTCTTCTTCTTGTTGCTTTTGATCTGAATCTGTACCATCGCTCATCAAATTTCTTTTTAATTCTTGTAAGTTGTAACCCTCCTCCATGAGTCTGATCGAGGAGAAGAAGTTGGCTATTGAATCTCTGAATTTTGGTGATTTTTATTTTGAAATTTTTGAGGTTGGTGAGATGGGTTTCAAACAAGATCTTATAAGGATAAGAAGGGAAGAAGAACCCTAAAATATGACGTCAGAGTTGACGTACAGAGATTTCTAGGGCAACGTACATGTTTCCATCTTAACCGTCATTAGGGTGAGTAACCGTCATTTACCATCAAGTCATATTGGACGGTGATAATGACGATTTTGTTTGATTGTCATCCCATTTGTTTGAGTATAATATGGAATAAGCTATCCAAGTGTGTGTACTTTCATAGTATACTCGAATTAATCAACGTCATTTCTATATTAATGAGCGACACGATCTTGTCAAGTGAAAAGTTCAAAACAGAAGCATGAAATTACAAGAGAATTAAGCAAAAATCCTTGATTATATCAGTCTTGATATACAATCCAGCTACTGCCGGCCCCTGCCTTCGCTCCTTTTTCCCTCATTTCCATTCTCATTCTCTGTGCATCTTCATGTCTCCCTACATTAGCATAAATTCTAGCCAATATTACATAACTGGCTGGATTATCCGGCTCTATCTCGGATAAAGCTCTACCTGCGACTTCCGCAAGCTCTACCTCTCCGTAAGTTTGGCATGCCCCGAGCAGGGCTCCCCAAGCTCTCGCCGTCACCTTCACTGGCATCTCTCTTATGATCTTATAGGCCTCTTGTAATCTCCCTGCTCTGCTCAAAACATCCACCAAGCACGAATAATGTTCACTACTTGCTTGCACGCCGAAATCTTTACGCATTCTTGAAAAGTAATGCAATGCTTCATCAGCCAATCCTGCATGGCTACAAGCTTTCAACACTCCAAGGAAGGTAATGCCATCGGGCCATACATTTGCGAATTCCATTTCTTGAAAGATTTCAAGCGCGGTTCTAGCCTCTCCGTGAAGCGCGTATGCTGATATCAAACTGCTCCACGCAACCACGTCTCTTTCCTCCATACTTTGAAACACATTCTGTGCATTAACAATACACCCGCATCGCCCGTAGGCCTCCACTAGTCCACTCCTCAAATGCGTATGCGAGTCAATTTGATTTCTAACAGCGTAACCATGAATTTCCCTTATCAAATTCAAAGTTGCTAAGCCTAAACAAGCACGTAATAAAGCAAGTAGTGTAATTAGATCCGGTTTCAACCCCAGTTCTTGCATTCTCCTATAAAATGCAATTGCTTTGAACGATCCATCTTCCAACTCCGACAAACCCGCTATCAAAGAATTAAAACTGGACTCATCAGGCGCAACATCCATCACTTCGAACAATTTCAAAGCATCCATTACGAGACCACTACGCGTATAGAGCGACATCATCACATTCCACAAAACAACACTTCTCAGGGGAATTTCATCGAACAGTTTTCGCGCCATGGAAATCGACACGCATTTCCCGTACACGTCGACTAGAGCGCAGGCGACAAATGGGTTGGTCAGGAGAGAAGATTTGGTGGCGTGGGCGTGGATGGAGGTGGCGAGCTGCGGGCGGTGAACGGCGGCGCAGGATTTGAGAACGAGAGGGAAAACAAAAGGGTCGAGAGGGAGAGCGAGGGAGGTTTGCATGCGTTGGAAGAGAGCAAGGGCTCGATCATGCAAGCCTTGGTTGACGTAAGAGGACAGCTGTTTCGTGAAAGATAGTAAGCGCAGGTAGTTTGACGAATAGCTCATGTTTGTGGCCACTCACTCACTCTGATATGTGTTTTGTTAGATAATATGTGCATGGCTTGAATAGTTTACTTAACGTGATAATAATTAATAAGGACACAATTGTGTGAAATACAGAAATTCTCTCATCTTCTGTGGAAATATTTGAGACATTTTTTAAGAAAAAAAATAATTTGACACCAGATTTTTGGTTCACTCAAAATATATATTTCACTTCTAAAAGCACATTTACTCTTAAGGTGGGTGTGTGGATGTGTATCCTCCTATTCACTTAAGGTTTGAGTCTCATCTTTATCTACTAAATCGTAACGTGGAAGTCAAACTCTTTCCTGTAATGGGAGTTGCATTTGTAATTAATAGTTGATCCCATCAGATCCCGCCATATGTATACTCTGATCCAATTGGTGTCAGATTTCAAAAATAAAATAAAATAATAATAATAAATAAATACAAAACGTACACAAAGACAAGGATAGCTAGATAGATAATCCATATATATATAATTCAATGCAACACACAAACTCAAGGATAGATAGATCATATCCATAATAGCACAACAAAAAAAGTGCTTATTGTAGGTCCAAAATGTAAGAGAGTTACTGGAACCTATATTCGATTGGTACATATCCAGATAAAAATTAAAAGGCAAAGCTGGCTAATATTGAACAACTGATTACTCATCTCCTGTAGATATCATGGAGGAGTAATGGATTCCAACCTGATTGCTTGTTGTCTAAAATACTTCCTAAGTTTCATCTGGTCACTACCCTTGAAATTCTCCATTGAAACTTTCTTCAAGAAATGAAGCCAACATTTTATCGGCAGCTTATGGCAGCAGAATTGATCCTCCACTCATAGCATACCCTCCTCTTTGAAAGCCTCGGTATTCACATATTCGAGCTGCAAAAAAAAAAAAAAAAAAAAAACTATATATGTTAGACTACTACTGATCAATTTAAACCTGATCATTGAATCATAATTAGCGTTTGGTGATCACAATTCGGAAAATTAAAATTTTAATTAACTGTAACTTCAAGGATTTATTTTGTCTGAAAGGAGAAATAAAAGTTATGGTCTCTAAGAGAGGAGAGAGCCAAAGTAATGCGTCCACAAGCTCTATAAGATTGTTCGATACTGTTGAACATATAGTTGATACTATCCTAAGAATCTAAGATGCTTGATGTCATAGAGTGTAGGAAGTAAACACTCCCTCAGATCATTAGGAAAAATCAAACACTGCATATATACAAATTACTGGAATTAATTGACAAATTATATTTGAATACAATAATGTGATTCAAAACGGTAAATAAATGAAGTTTTCTAAATAAACATGTGAAGAAGATATATATATATGTACCTGCATTGACCTGCAGGCAATTGCTAATGTTTTGAAATGATCAAAGAATCCAAGCAAATCTCTCAGTTCCCTGTATGGGGTGACTAGAAAAGCTCTGTTGAGAATAAGATCGGCTTCTTATGCAGGAGAATCAATACAAAAGTTTGAATGAATCCCTTCACCAATGTACCTGAATGATGTTAAATTTTGAGAATGGAATTCCACCTCCCTCAAATTTATGCAATCAATCAACACCAAACCCTTAAGTGCATCATGATAAACCATAATCCTCGTCAACAGAAAGTAAAAAGACAGTTTTAAATGCTCAAGAAAGCGTAATTTAGACACCTATCTGTTATAGGAGCATTAGAAATGTATAGGACTTTGAGAAACTTACAATCTACGACCTTGATATCACATTCCGATTTCCGAGTCTATAATATATGTTCCAAACACAAATGACTCAAGATTAACAGCAACAACCGCAATCTTCTTCAGTCTAGCTAAGTCACGAATCTCTAGTGTCTTGAGACTAGAGCTAGTAATACATATATCTTCAAATTTGTCACAACCATCCAATTTCAGATTTTCAAGCAGAACTAACATAGACAAATTTGCTTTCAAACACTCACTTGTCAGACCAACTCTCTTCAAAATCAAGTTCTTGAGAGACTTACAAGCTTTGAGATTGATTTTGCATTTGTTGGACACTGGATCAGTTGATAAGAGAATGCTGTTAGGTTGGAGCTGCAGACATCAATGTGAGACATCCCAACACAATACAGAAACTCCACGATTTTGAGTCGGTCACTCGAAATCTTTAGCTTATTTCCCATATCACAACATCGGAGATTCAGTTCCTCTATTGATGGGAAATTTACATGATCTAGACTCTTCAAGTCCAACCCATTGAGCTTCAAAACCTTGACTGTTTTTGCCGAAAACACGGCGGAAAACACCGCCGGCTACAAACTGTAACAATGATTTAAAGAGTTATTAAAGCTTAGATCCAGCTCTCTAACCTTGTTTACAATTGCATAAGCGATAGCTTCATCAGCGGCACAATAGACGGGGTCCAACAAAATTGGATCAACTTGGAGCCTGAATTTAAGTAAACCTAAATTGTTAGCACGACGATGTATACAACCTTGCATGTACTCCAAGAACTGACGTTTTCCTGAAACAGTACTCCAATTTCTGCTGTATGTTGAATCCAAATCAAGCACCGGGAGCGAATCCCACGCAGATTTGAATATTTTGGACAAGACAGTGGTTCTAGTAGCATCTTTGGTCGATAGACTCGACAAGATAATGTGAATGATGTGGTCCGGCAAGCCTGAAATCCAGTCGATCTCTTCCGGTATACTATCAGTTGATATTTCCGAAATCTTTCTCTTCATTTCCTGCCAAAACAAAATAAAAAAAGACATGGTTACGACCACAGTTACAAAAATCAACCCTGAAACTAGGGTTTTGAGAAGTTGATGTAGATCTTGTGAAAAAATAAATAAATAAACAGAAAAAAAAAATTAAAAAAATTACATGTAATGTGAAGAAAATCTAGATTAAGTTGCGGTGTGTGAATCTGTGAGTTAGATAAGGCATATAAATAGGAGAAAAAATATGGATTAGGTTTAGGAAATCCCAGTTGATGATTACCTAATACCTTTTATAGATTTGGTAAACATGTAATACATCTCCTATGCTATTACATAACAGCAATAGCTTTACGAAGCTTCTCTTAAAAAAAATAATAAAATAAAATAAAATAAAAACTTGACAATATCTCCAATTTTTTAAATGTAATAAAATACAGAGAAAAAGGATCGGTTGGAGAAAATTTTCCATACATCGGGCCACTAATCATTTGACGCGTGGAGGTTTCTAAATAAATATCACATCCAAAATGTTATTCATAAATCTTCTACTATTTTTTTTTTTTCTAAAAACTAACCATCACCATTGATTAGTGCATCTACATATTTATTTTAAATAAATATCACATCCAAAATATTATTCTCGAATGTTTTACTATTTTTTTTTTCTAAGAACTAACCATCATTGCTATTTGGTGCATCGATGTCATTGTATACGTTACTGAATCTCTAACAATTTGACGTGCGGAGGATTTTAAATAAATATCACATCAAAAATGTTATTCTCGAATGTTCTACTATTTTTTTCTAAAAACTAACCATTACTGTTGATTGGTGCATCGACGTCATTGTATACATATATTATTGAATTTCTAACAATTTGACGCGTGGAGGATTTTAAATAAAAGTCACATCTAAAACATTTTTCTTGTTTTCTACCATTGATTTTTTGAAAATATTTCTTTTAAGCTAAGAATCATTGTTGATTGATGCACTGTCATTGTTAGATACGTTACGGAATCTCTAACTCTATTGATATGAGCAATGGCTCACTCACAAGTCACACCACCATTTAGATCCTTTGATTAATTGTCTCTCTTTATGTTTCTACTCCTTTTTTTAGTAAACTCCATTCTCCATTATTTTTCTAATCTAAATTTTACTTTATTTAGACAAATTTTATCTTTGCATAACATTTTCCAAGGAATTGAATCCGAATTAAAATAAAAAATAAACAATTCCACAGTTTAGATGGCATATTTTGATGTATACTTTTTAGGTGCAAACCCTCAGATATTATATATGGAATCACTGATTATCCCATGTAATAATCGATTTTGTAGTATTATAGAGATTGATTATCATATAAGATCGATAATCAGAGATCATGGACATAAATTATGTCTCAAGGTTTGTACCTAAGAAGTTTTACATATCTGACAATGTTAATTTTACAATAGTTCAACTTATAGTTGTTTTTGAGCTAGGAAGTAAATATCGATAATATTTTTGATATATTTCCAATATTTTCCATATTTTGAGTGCGTCATATAAAATATATTAGTGAAAATTTCTGATATTTTGATGATGTAGATGCTATTTCCATTAAAATTTCCAAATATTTAGACTCTCCATATTTTCACAAAAACCGATATTTGCTTCCCTACTTCTGAGAAAGAAAATTACATAACAATCTTACGGCCATAAATCTTTGTCTGGAAGGGTTATTATACTAAAATATAATATTTAGGGAGCCAAAGTCAAGATATGATAAAATTTAGAGGTAATATTTATTTATTTTGTCTTTTTTCATTTAAAACCTTCAATGTGTAGATAGATTTGTTTTATTTTCAATTATTAAAGTCTGCTTGTTAATATATGCTTATTGGATGTACCGTATCCGGTTGTAAATGTTGTATATACCGTTATCATAACTATTCTGTTAATTAATCAATAGATCATTAATTAATTCTGTTAATCTAATATATCATTCTTGTTTCACGCTACTTTCACTGAAAGAAAGTTAATAGATCATATGCTATGATGAAAAGTAAACATTTATAATACGACAAAGTTGAAAAACATAATTAAAAATGATAATTGCTATTGAAACATTAAACTTTCTTCTCTAAAACAAAAACTTGTTAAAGCTTTTGCATCGACTAGCTGGCTTATTCAAAGTGATCTCCATTGAAACTAATTTCTTCAAATAATGTCACCAACACTTTATATAAAATCCGTGAACTGCAGCAGCATCCATCCACCGATCTCCTACAGCCTCAAACTGCAAAATATTATGCAAAATCAAGTAAACATCATGCATGTACTCTTTGGATAAAAGGTCTAATGGCTGGTGTTTGTGGTATAATAGATGACCAAAGTCTTATTTCCTTGTTTGTTTCCATTAATGTGTTTAAAAATTTGGATTTATTGGAATCCAAATTCTTTGAAAATGGCTAGAAAATAATTGCTACCCGTTTAGCTTGGAATTCGGATTCCATCTGTTCAGTGGTGAAGTCAGGAATACAAAAATTACAAATTTTGGGGGTCAAAATGAAAAAAGTTAAAAAATAAAGATAATTCTATAATTTTATAAAGTTTTGTGTATATAATTATTAAGACATTTTTTAGGGAAGGGAAGCCATGGCATAATAGTTTTTTTTTTTTTTTCAAACTTCACAACTTCTTTGTGTTTTTTTTTTTTTCCAAACTGACATTTGATCTTTTATCGAAATACTCTTACACTTAACGGTTTTTGTCAAAAATTAAACTGAGTGACAAAATGACTATTTCCATCACATTATTCACCTAAAATTGTCATTTTGAACCGAATTTATCATCTAATTGCCATTTTGATAGCACATGACCAAATGAGAGGTCACTAAGGTAATTTTCCCATTAAATAATGATGCCATTTTTTCACTATATATATTATATTTTGTTTTTCTTTATTTTTTAAAAATATTACAAATACGGTATTTATGGGAGGGGGACATGACTCAAACTTACAACTATGATGATGAATGTTTGATGGGTATATCACTAAATCAACCTCATTTAATTATTCATTATTGTATTTTGCACTTTAATATACATACATACATACATACACACACATATAGTAGTTATCAAGTGAGGTATACCTTATTTTAATTTCGATAAGGACCTTGATGAGATCACATTTATTTTTATGAATTTTGATCTGAATTTTTTTTGTGGATAATAAGTTTAATGAAATCTACCTATGAATAAAATTTGAGAATTTTTCAAGCACCGGAACTATATATTCCAAGTTTGTTAAATATAAAGGCATCGGAAAAATGAGATAAATATAGAAAACTTCAACAAAAAAAAAAATAGTTCTAGTTTTTGAAAAAATTTCAAATTTTATTCATAGGTAGATTTCAATGAACTTATCATCCACACAAAAAATTCAGATCAAAATTCATAAAAATAGATGTGATTTCATCAAGGTCCTTATTGAAATTAAAAGAAGATATACCTCACTTGATAACTAATATATATATATATATATATATATATATATATATATATATATATATATATATATATATTTGAAATATTACATAAATTCGGGTTATTTTGGGAGGGGGATGACTCGAACCCACGACCTTGTGGCGTATGTGTGATGGGTATACGATCGGACGATAAATGTACCTAATTGAGGTCTCAATTTCCTAGCTTTTGTGCTTGTTTTCGAGCGTGTTTTTATATATAATATGTTTTGTGAGCCATGTGTAGGTATATGTTCCCTATATTTGGTGTTTGAGCTTAAAGTCAAAATTGGGAGGCCAAACCGAGCAAAACAATAAAGAATTGGAAGTCATTCAGAGTTGTCGCAGCTTCGCCATTGACCCAAACCACGGCGTGATTTGAGGTCAACCGTGGCAAGCAAAACCAAATGTTCCACGGTGGATCCGTCGTTTAGCCAGACCACTGCACTGGTCAACTCTGTTTTCCAAAGCTTAGGGGTTGATATTGTATAGGATAGTGCTGTACGTCTAACTTGCGGAGGCCATAACTCTCTCAGATCGAACCACGATGAGATCCACATATATTCGAAAATTCTCAAAAGTCTAGTTTCTAGAACATTTTACGAATTGCAATTACAGGCTTTCTAGCGGAAGTTATGCATGTTTGAGTAACTGGTGCGCGAAGCTGAAATTTTCACCAATATTCATAACGACCTTCCATGGCGACTTCCTACTCGCCTCAACCTCTGCCCAAACTTCATAGAAGGCATGGCGACCTTCCACGACGAGTGAATCACTCACCTCGCCACTAGCCATGAAGCCTGGAAAGGGTAAAATTGTCTTTTCATGCCTAAATTTTGTCCCCAAACTTGCCCTAACTATAAATACACCTTTTTACCTCTTCTTTTGAGACCTTCCTAAGAATTCTTCACCTAAATAAGAGAGAGAGAAAGGCTTTCAAAGCTCCCATGGAGGTTCTCCTCCATAGGAAGCTCACCACATTCACCTTCTACACATCCTCCACCATATTTGGGAGTAGATTGTAAGGAGAAAGGAGGGTATTATGACCAAATTGATTCATGGAGAACTTGGAGAATGCCATCTTCAAGGATTGTCTTCTTGAAACTCTTCTCTTTGTATTTCTTGTTTTCTCTTATGTGTAATCCCCACTTGGAAAATTTGTAAACCTATGTTATGCTCATTTACATGATGTTTGTTCTTAAATCCGAAATGGTTTTGGTTTGTTCTTGTTATTATTGATAATCTCTTATCTTGATATGTATAAGTATGTAAATGCCTTGTTTATTTAGGTTTGAGTGTATGTGGATTAGGGTTGTACCTCCATGTATGACCTTCCGGGTACGACCTTAATCACTTAACTCTAAAAGAATGGGTGAAACTTGTTCTATGCATTAGGTTTTGGCTATATGTTCACGAGCTTAATGGGTCTTTGACCTTAAGACACATGCTCTTCAATGACCTTTGGGGAGTGAGAATAAATTTTGGTTTCCTTAATCAACGAATAATTCGTAATAATGGATGATTTGGTTTCAGAACTCCTTTGTGTTAATGCATCAAACATATATGTTAATCAAACTTTTATGCAAAGATATGTATCATGTTGTATTGTGTAAATTTGAATAAAGATTTTAAATATATTTATCTACATTATTCAAAACCAAAAAAAAAGTCTTGAAATTACGTTGCATGAAATGGTGGCACCATAGTATTACAAAATGCAAGAAAGAAAACATACATGATTGAATTTACTTGGAACGAATTGACGATAACCGATTCAATTCCTTGTAGCAAGCTTCAGAAGCACATGTACGATCGTTGCTGGCTACTCTTCCACATTTTTAAGCTGTGCAGCAGCAGAGGTCAAAGGAGAAGGGGAAAGGGCAGCAGCAGATGTCCAAGGAAAAGGGGAAGGGGGATAAGAGGACCTACTGGAAGGTTACCGACACAATGTTGTCACTTCTGAATGACTCCTTTAAAGAGAACAACAATCTTAAGAAGGCAAAGATTGAAGAACTGACTTCACAGTTGTCACAATATGGGCCGGTTGCTTTTAAAAACGTGAATTACTGGTTCGAAAATAAAAGATGAACAAAGAAACCTAGACTTGGAGAATCAAGTTGTCATGGAGAATCAAGTATTGCAGCAGCAAAAGAAAAAGAAGCAGCAGCAGGTGGTGGTGGTGGAGAAGCAGGAGTAGCAGGTGGAGCAGCAAATGGACAAGCAGGTGGTGGTGATGTTATTTATGATGATTTGGAGGATTTTCTGGACTTATAGTTAGTGATACTATGTGAACTCTATCGGCTTTCTTTGTTATGCATATGTGTGTTGATTTAATGCAATTATAAGGTTAGGACATTTTATTTTTTTGATACAGCAGATGGTGGAACAATCTACCAATGTCGTGATGGCGGACGTTGACGTGGACGCCAAGATGGTGGACACCGATGTTATTATGACAGAGGCTGATGTTGACACCAAGATGGTGGACGCCAATATTGTTATGGCGGAGGCTAACGTTGACATCGATATGGTGATGATAGAGGCCCACGTGGACCTCGACCTGGTAATGACGGAGGCCCACTAGACCTCGGCGTGGTAATTAGGGAGGCCCACGCGAACAAGGACGAGGTAATCTTTTTATTTTTTCAAAAATATTACAACTGGCAATGGGGCGAGTTCTAGGTCTAACCCATTTTTTAAAAATATTTTGGACAGTCACTGACCGATCACTCCGTTGTTTTATTTTTACAGTTACAGTTTTGGGAGACCGTCGATGGATTTAGGGCTTACAAACGCCAGCACTGCCACCTGTAGGTTGTAGTTATGTTACAATGATATTCAACTACTGGGTTGAAATTTTCAGATATGAGCATAATCCTACATCTCTCTAAGCCACCTTTTTATTATTTGTTTCTTTAAACATCATTCTCACCCTTCCATATTCTCTCTTTTCCATTTGCATTTATTTACATTTCTACACACACACCGCAATATGCTTACACTTCACACACACTACTCTCACCACATATGCATTCTTATTTACATGCTTTCAATAAAACTAGAACTCGATACGTTTGAAATATTACATAAATTCGGGTTATTTGGGGAAAGGGATGGCTCGAACCCACGACCTTGTATGTGTGATGGGTATACTACTTGACCAACCTCATATTATCTACTTTACACTTTTATATAATTGGTTAATTATTGTAAAAGGTTAATTAGTTAATTAAAGACCCATATTATTTGCACGCAATTTTTCTATTATCGGTTCGTTTTGATATAAAATATATCAGGATGAAGAATGTTGACTATTAGATTTACATACTTTGACTCAAAGTGTATGCACTTGTCAAAACTTCTCTATAATCTGTGATTCACATTCTTCGTCCTGATATATTTGATATAAATATATCATGACGAACTGACAATAGAAAGACTGTATTTGCACGTATATCAACTATTTATTTATTTATATATATTTGAAATATTCAATTAATTCGAGGTTTAGTAGAGTAGGATACAATTCGAATCTTAACCTCATATTATTAGGCCAACCTCATCTTATCACCACATCAATTATCTTGGCACCCAAATTTTTTTTTTTTTCCGCTATTTTAACTACTACAATAAGGGTGCCCCTAGGGGTGTAGCTCTGGTAGATGGACGAGTTTGAGCTTAGGCAAATGACTCTCAAGTTAGTGGCTCGAATCCTACCAAAGGTAAAAAGCTTTATATATATATATATAGTCTTTCTATTATCAGTTCGAATTGATATAAAATATATCAGTTCCTTGCATGTGGGACATTAGATTTAAAAGATGTTTTGACAAGTGCATACAGCCAAGTCAAAGCATTTAAATCCAATGGCCCACATATAAGGAACTGATATATCTTATATTAGTTTGAACTGATAATGGAAAAATTGTATATATATATATATATATTCTATGATACTGTAAAAAAATAATAATAAAAAAAAAATAAATAAAAATACAATAGGGGTCACGATACTATAAAATATTTGCATAGTTTTTGGAGTGGTTAATGGTCAATAGATTTTAATTATAAGGATCCATAGATAAAAGAAATTAAAAAATTAAAAAAAAAATAAAAAAAAAATAGATCAACTAAAAACAAAATGAACTTCTTTTACAAACAAACTAAATTCAAACCCAAAAAATAAATCCTAAGGTTTTAGAAACCGTTCTATTGGGCCCACGAAAGAATTGGATCCATTCTCAATAATTGGGCCCAAACAAGGCCCAACAAGCCCATAAGTCTGTGAAGAAAAAGAAGAATCCAGAAAAGTGCATTTTAGTAATTTCACATCCCAACCTCAAAATAATCAGCAAAACCCCGCTTGAATATAAACAGAGGGACGCTTTCTTGCATGCAAAGCAATCCGCCCTTTCACAGTCTCCGGCCTCTCGCCGCCGTCATAGATCACGCCTTCCTTTGCCGCCTATTGTCACCATCGAAACATCACCGGCGAAGCTTCTTGGTTAGTCGTATTTCTTAGACGAGCTATTTTCGAATCTCTCTGAATCTTCAACAGGTGTTACTCATCTCAGTCTCTTTTCGTGGGTTGTTATGGTTTCATCTTTGTTTGTGATTTTTGTGTTGATTCCTTGATGGGTTTTGAAGATTACATGAATTGGTTTCAATATTAACAGAATCTAATATTTAGGGATTACAATTTGATTGTTGTTTCTTTTGAAATTGGGAAGAAAACACAAAAGGGACCGAGAGGAAAAGCAATTCTTTGAATCCTTATATATATATATATATATTTTTTTTTACTTAGTAAGCACCTGAATTATGGAGTTAGATTATCTACATAACTGCTAAGTGCTTACATCAGTGACTTGGTATTTAATAATAATCCTTGTTGTGGTCGGTTTGTACTTTATAGAAATATTAATTAAATGTTGCTTCTACTGCTTTGTTGCCTACATGTATATGACAATTATGAGATACAGATTCATACTTTTGTTGCTAATTTAATTTTCTGTTGTTGATTATTAGCTTGAGAATTTTGACCTTTTGAGTCCTCAGAAATTATATAAGCATGAGTCTCTGAAACTCCTTTTATGACTAATAAGGCTTTGCAAACTAGCAACTATCAAACTTCATTCACTTTCTTGTGGTTAGCTTCAGCTTCCATACCTATCACTATTAGCTTATAACAAGTTAACACTATGTTGCTTTAGTGATTCTATTCATTTTTGGAAAACATGAGATAGATTCAGAAAATTTTGCATGGAAAAGAGATATAGTCTAATAAAACGAACTGTCTTATTTTTGTATAGTGTGGTTAACTAGACTAGTTGTTTTAGGGGAGCAGAGCAGAGCAGACCAAAACAAAAACATGACTACTGCTGTTGCAGCCCAGACCAGCCGCAACCTTGTCAAGTCGTCTCCTTTCCTCGCTCCCGTCGCCATCACCGCCTATGCTGCTTGCCGGTATGCTCTTCTCCTCCTAAGAACTTCCAAAAAAATTTAAAATATATATATTTGTTTATTTGAACTGTTTGTTTAATAAGACCAGGAAAGTTCTAGTTCTGTTTGATTTTGGATAAATATTATGACATTTTATTTGTTTTAGTTTCTTGCTTTAAACATCATTTAGATGGTTTGATTTATGTTAATAGGGTTTTGGTCACCTAGGGCTTTATTGATTTTGAGTAACGTTTCTTTATTTTGATTTTGTCTTTCTTATTCTCTGTTTTCATGTTGTTGTGGTGGCTGCGTAGCATTTTGATCTTTTTGGTTTTTGTTTCTGTAATTTGTTATTTTCTCCATCGAAATAAAAAGAAACAACAATTAACTTAAATTCTCTGGTAATCTTTAAATTGAATAAAGACTCATGATGCTAATTAAAGGCACAACAACTATGTTTCCTGCAATACATTAAAGGTGGGATTTTTTATCCGTTTATTTATTTATTTATTTTTTTTCTACTTTCAATGTCTCTTTTGATTTTGTCATTTAGTTATTTTGTATTTTTTGTAAACGGAAGAGGAGTACATTTGTTTTGTTAGTAACATTTTCTGGTAAATAATGTCCTGTTTCAATTTTTGTGTTCAAAGCCAAAAATTCTGTAACAATCAAATTAGTGCAGTTACGTAGGAACCCGAATTTTGGTAATCAAGTTTAGAATTGCTTCTGATAGAGAGGTAAAAGAAATAAACTACACTAAATTGACAGAACAGTAAACAAAAAAAAAATTTGTTAATGGCAAAATTTGAAGATTTGATATTAGAGATGTGGTCTAAGTGCCCTTCGGGTTGAGGGAGACCCTTAGATGGTGTATGTAGCAAAGTATAAATATCAAATTATGGTGAATTTGACTAAAAGATTTTGAAGGTGTATTTTAATGAACAATTGCGTTTGAAATAATTTTGGATTCGAGTTCAAATAGGGACTTTAGTTCCTTGCTTGGAAGTTGACAATTTTTGTGTTGATTTTTTGGGTTTTTATTCAAGATTTTAATTAAGCAAATACTTAGCATGCTTTTATGTGTTCATTCTACTAACGTTGGCAGTATTATCAAGCACATTTTGTGAGCAAGATCAAGGAAAAACGGAATGCTTTCTAACCTTTATCATTGTTTTTCAATTGCTCTTCGTATTTGGATCAATTTGTTCAATTTGCAACCTTTGGTTTTAATGTAGGTATAAGAATGTGATTCAAGAAAGAAGATGTGCACAGACTTTAAGGGCATATAGACCCTCAGTTGTCGCTTGCAATTCAGACGTGTCGTATCCTAGTTTGTCAATTAGTACAAGTTCACAGGTTTCTGCAGGTATATCAATTTCTCATCACTCATTTCTGTTTCTTTTCTGCATAATGAAGTTATGAAACCTTTGATTTCAAGGTACATAGAAATTACATCCAAAAAACAAGCTCTGCTAATATGTTTTTTTATGTCTGAGAAATCTAATACTTCATTGATAATGAGTAGCTTTATAATGATTTTACTAACATGTGAAGTGCTTTGTAATTTGAATTTTTTTGCTCTGCATTTCTTATCTTTTTACTCACCAATCAATTGGCATCGGTTGATAATACATGTTCATATCCATACTGTACCTAGATGTATTTATTAGAATGCAACAACTATGCCTTCTTTTCTACTATTTTGTTAGAGAAGATAGGTGATACCGGCATATATGAGTTGAAACTATGTTGGTTTTGTTAAAGATATTGTACATAGAACACTAACCAGGTTTGACTGAGATTTTAAAGCTAGAGAATTTAAAGAAAATACATCTTAAAGGTGTCAAGTGGTTTAGATTTTTATTGTTTTTTAGATATTTATTTTGAACAATTGTGACTTACTAAACAATTTGAGGTTTTATTGTAAGAATGTTGTTATTTAGACATTCTTTAATTAAAATTGAGTAGAAGTTTCACAACTTTCTGCCATCTCACTTTGAAGGTAGACAAATAAGTAAAACATCACTTAACTAAGTTTTGGCAAATTATGTTTTGAGACAGAAAATTCTAAAAACATCTAAAATAACTAGATGAATGAATTCTCAATTGTTGTTTTTACTATATGTTAATTGGCAGGAACTCCACTTTCTCACAATTCTTCAACATCTAGCCCTTTTTTATCTGGGAACCAAGATTTGCTTACACAAACAAGTAATCCTAGACGGCAAAGATCCCTGGTGCCTTTGAGAGCAGCATCTAAGGAGACATATAGTTTCCGCATACCTGCAGTCAATGAGAAGCCAGAATGGTGGTGGAGGACTTTAGCCTGCATACCCTATTTGATCGCTTTACAGATATCTGATGTAGGATATTATTTACAGCCCTTCTCGCAGTACTATGAGTTGTTCGAGAATTTGATTTTTTACGTGCCAGGAGCCATTACACGACTGCCAAGCTGGTTCACTTTGATGTATTGCTACCTAGCATATTGTTGGGTAGTGAAGAATAAGGACTGGCCTCTGTTCTTTAGGTTCCATCTGATGATGGGTATGTTAATGGAGACAGGCCTGCAGATTTGCTGGTATACTTTCAATTTTATGCCGCTTATTCACTACAATGGAAAGTTTGGAATGCAATTCTGGGCAGCAATGGGATTCGCATACATCACCGTGTTGTTGCAGTGCGTTAGGGCTGCTATTTCCGGCTCGTTCATTCACATACCTTTTGCCAGTGAATCTGCATTTATTCATTCTTTGTTTCATATAGGAGGTTATCACAGGCCTTTCTAGAAAAAAAAAAAAAAATCTATTGGTTGAGGATTCTGAGTTTAGACATTGTAGTCCACTCTTCATGTTTATCAAATTATCTAAACTTGTTATATATTCAATCGTATGGTGGTTATGTTTTGGATGTGAATTTGCTGCAATGTTCAACGGATCCTACCGTGACTTAAACTCAGTCGGTTTGTTCATGACTCGATGTTTGAGTCAGATTACATCTTATGAAAAGATAATCGAGATGCCACCTGGATACTGACGTAGTCAAGTCATCAGCAAAGACGTGGTCAAACACGTGTTTGTGCACTTGAACGTCACGTCAGCACCCTTTTGCTGACTTTCCGAAGCCCTTGGACCGTATGTGCATGTGCATAATGGTGAATGAAATACTATGTTTAGGAATCGAGTAATGTTAGACAACCCAAAAATTTAGTCCAAATTTCAACCAAAATGATGTACAAATGAGTTGTCATCACTACACACAATATGAGATGATATGGTTAATGAAAAAATCACTTGCCATATTATTTTGGTTGAAATTTGGGTTAAATTTTTGAGTTATCTAACGTTAGTGTTAGGAATTAGAACGAGATAAGGTTGGTCCGGTGGTAAAACCCTTCACATTTGCACCACAAGGTTCCAGATGTATAATAGTGTAAATGTGTAATACCTCAAAATATATATGTTTAGATCATCTCTAACCCATTGCTGCATTTTTGCAACAAAATGCAGCGTTTGCAACAAAATGCAGCAATTTCTCACTTCAATCGCCAACTTATTGTACAAAATCTTATTCTAAAAAGAATATTTCCTTACGTATTCTCTCTCAACCAATAAAAATAAATGAAAAAATAAAAAATAAATGAAAAGCAACCAACAAAGTAGCGCAAAGGAGAGAGACTGTGTTACTTCTGATGTAAAAATTTTGGAAACGCAAAGTAGCACACGGTTTGGCACACCCGTTGGAGTGAAATCTTGGCTGTAAAATAGGGATTGATGCACCCGTTGGAGATGGTCTTAGAAGTCTTAGAACATGGATTGAAAATCGAAGATTCAATAGCTAAATCCATCAAACAAATAACAAAATTTAGAATTGATTAGAAAAAAGTGGAAAAACCCTAGTTAAAAAGTTAGGAAATTGGTAGGAAGATTGCTAATAGAACGTCATCTATTGAAAAAAATTAGTTTACTGGTCTGATGCCAAAGTAAATGAAAGATTCGACCATGTTGTGTTGTCATATGGTATGTGGACCATGAGTGTCATTTATATGGGTGTTACCTTTAATGTAAATGAAATCATTTTTTTTTTTTTTTTGGTAAAAATGAAATCATTTTTTTCTCGTGCAATATCGAAGGGTGTCTTCCAAGTGGGGTTTGTTGTGTTTTCATTTACAAGGGTTATCAACTTATCACTTTCTGATGATTCGTGGGTCACCCGAAACGATATCAAGGATGCATCCATATTCTATGATTTTTATGAACATTTTTTAGTTATAATAAATCAAAATACATAGAAAAGTAATATACATTGTAATGATGTGATGTCTATAAATTGCTTATTTTAATATTCTAACCTCAACAGGTCCAATGATTTATCTCGATTTATGGGAATAGTTATCCGGATCGTACATTTTTTATCCGATCTTAAAACGTTCCAGCAAAACCTATTGTAATAGTGGTAAATAGTAATTCAAAAAAAAAAAACACGTTTTTCTAAAAAAAAATAATCTAAAGTTAAGTTGATGTTAATTGACTTTTTAATTATTGAATTGTATATTTATTTTAAAAATATTATGTGAACCAAAATTTCTCAACTTTAATTAATAAAGAAAAGACTAGACTCTAGAGAGACTTCCCATAAGACTTTCAAACTTAATTATTAAACGTAGGGTAGCTCTACAAAATTACAAATACTTGAATTATAAGGGTATTATCAAAATTCAGTATATACTTACTAATCAAAGAAAAAATTTAATTAATTAAATGTACAAATATTTAAATTTAATCACTACCTCTTAAAAAAATAAAATAATATATACATAATTATGTATACCACAAATGTCACAATTTTTATATAGTCGTGGTCCGTACATGGCGAGATCGGAGCCACTCGCTCGCTCATCTTCATTGATAATTACAAACCAGTGAGAGCTCACTAATTATTACAAATTCAGTATAATACATTAAACACTTGCCATTAAAATCTCAAATCACTGTTTCAAAATTAGAAAGAAAAATAAAAATCTCAAAATCACAACCAGATTCTTGATCATAATAACTGTCTTCTTCTGTCTGTGTCAAACAAATAATAATAATTAAAAAAAAAAATCTCCGATTCTTCACTTCATTTTTCAGTGATCTACACATCGAATCCTTAAAAGTGCTTCGATTTCAATTTTCAACTCCGAAGAGCGCCGGTTACTTACAAACATAATCCAAAGCCCACTAGTCTCTTTCAGATTCTGAGACAGCATCATCACAGTCGATTCAATCTCTGACTGTTTTCAGCTTTCTTCGTCTTTTCTCGGGAAATTATTAATAATTATAATTTCCCAGGAAACAAGCAGATAGAGAGAGAGATGAGGAGGAGAGGCCCGGATTTTAGGCGGCCGGTGCGGAGGAGGATATCGAATGTGGTGTGGTGGACATTGTGCGGGATTGTGGTTTTGTTTTTCATTTTCGTTTTGAGCAAAGAGAGTCAGATTGAATCCAGACCTACTATTGCCAGAGTAAGATCTTTCGTTTTTCTTTTTTCTTTTATAATTATTATTATATATATTCATTGATTTATATAAGATTTCGTGTTTTGCTTGGTTGCTGGGAAAGTTTAGGAAAGTAGAGGAATTAGAGTTTTGAGTTTTTTTTTGGCACGTAAAAATGCTTTAACTGGTTTTAAAGTTATAATATCATTTGGCATGATTGGGGCGAAATTTTCAATTTTTGGGATCATAGCAAGATTATCCTAAAATTGAGCTGATATTTGTGGTTTGAATCTAAGCATTACACGCATCTTCAATGAGTATATATAGATTAGTATAAGCTTTTGGTTATTTGAGAAGAACAACATTTCTTGTTAGGTGGGTTAAATATTGGTTGGAGTTGGTTGTGTATATTCATGGATGGATTATGGAATGACTGGAACTGATTTGATTTGCTGATGATTGCTGATGATTGCTGTTTTTAGTTTACCAGATCAGCATATAAATTTGAGATGAAAACAGATTAACTGATATAAATTTGAGATGGAAACAGATTAACTGAAAATCAACTAGGGATGCTGCAATGTCACTAGTTTGTTGTGCAATAGGTGATCCATACTGTATGTCTTTGTGTGTCTGTCCGTGTACATTGTTTACTTGTAGATGTCATGAAGATACAAGAAAGTAAATGACTAAATAAATATGTATAGTATTAGGAAGAGAAGGAATCAGTACAATATTCTATGTGCCGAAAACATTGAACAAAAAGTTTTGAAGATGTGGTTAGATCCTTGGATTAATTGATGGAACGTTGTAGTCTTCTAGGATGAGGAAACTTCAAATTTGAATAGGTAATTAAATGGCCGTGTTAGGATTAATTGACGATGAGGTAATGTACATATGGGTGGAAGAGTTGGAAATCAATAGAAAGCCGGAGATTTATCTTGAAATCTAAATGGCATATGATTATGATACATCAAACTCATGTTTAAATTGAGATATGATATTGAAAGCTTGTAAGTATTTAAAGTGGCAATTTTATGTGACACACTTGATAACCGATTTTAAGGATTACAAGTTCGAATCAAAATATAGAAGTCTCTGTACTATATATTATGCTATCAGGATTAGCTTTAAAGAGATGGTGCAAAAAAGTAGTATAAATGTTATTTTAGATTTAGGATCTGGAATTTTTTTATGTAGAAAAACGTATCCTTTAATAGAAGCAAGATACAATCTTGAGAATTTTGCAGTGGTGCCTGATAATAACAAAAGAGTTGTAAAAGATGCTTTAGTAAATGAAAGGGTTTTGTATTGTGTATAGTATTGGATCAAACTTGATTGTGAATTTAGAAGTTATGTGTGCTAGAAAAGCTTTTTATAGAGAATATACTGGTTAGTGAAATAATGGTTGAAGTTGTGGAATATATAAATTAGTTAAAGAAAGTGAAGAAAGTTACTAGGCTGATTTGAGGCACAAAAGCTATAGAGTGTAAATTGCGGATGGTGAAATAATATGTATAAACTTGTGGGAAAAGGGGAAAGAAGTGGCGGGACCTATATGTATTAAATCATTTAGAGACAGAGTTATGACTTTAAGGAAGGATGTGAAGATGTCAACTTTGTTCTTGCTCTACTTTCTCAGTTGTGCTTTAATATTTTGTAAATTGCTTTGGTAAATATGTGCCTTTTATCCATGTTCTATTGGAAATTTCAAAGAAAAGTTAATCAGTTCATTCTGCTAAAAACTATGTTTTTGGGATAGAGTTCAGAAAAACATTTAACTGAGCAAAAGAACTTGAGATATAGCATCCCGGAGTAATAGAGTAAGATAGTTTAACAACATGCTTTGGGTTCATTATTATATCTTTTTAATTTACTTTGTGAGGAGAATAGGAGATAAGCGACCGGCAGCTGCAGCTGGCCAACATTGCTGTTAGATTACTTTCATCTCGATTCAGGAACGATTAACTTTTTATATGTTGCTGTGACTCTGTGAGTTGCATAGGTGTTCTTGAAATCTTCTCTATCTGCAAAAGCTTTAGGGAAACTAGTTTTTTTATTTTTTTTTATTTTTGGTTCAACTCAATTCTTGTTTTATAATAACTAAACTGCTAAAATTGGGTTGCAAACTTTTCAAACCTAGGCCAAACTGGACAAAGATACTGATGGATTCATCAAGTAATGACTGACTTTTAAAAAGTCTGTTTATCTAGGCTCTGTATTCTTTATTTTTAGAAGTGTTATACTTTGAGATTCTCTCCTTATCTTTGCAAGAAATTTGGAGACCACAAAGGCTGGCGTAATTTTAGCCAGAGAATATGGAGGGAGGAGGTGTGAGTCATCTATTGGTGGTCAATAATACACCTCTTGCAACTTCTAATTTGTTAATTTTCAATGATTGATGTTGGATCTTCATTGATTATGCTTTAGAAAGAACAAAGGAGTTATTTGGTATGTGCCTGAATTGTATATGCTTCATGTGATCCAGATTTTTTTCCCTTATTGTTTTTGGTCATGTAAAGGTGAGACGTTAGTATAGATGATGCTGGAGGACATACAATCTGGTTCCAGTATGACTATTGCTTTTCTTTTACCAAACCTATAAGGGCATGATGTGTAACAAGTGATGATAAATTCACCACATTCCTTTTTGCATTAGGTATTTTGTCAGCTTTTATGCACTGAGCCACTGAGCATGGCACCATTGTAGTCTTTTTGATTTAAGGGCCTTCTGTAATTTGACCCTCTATTTTACAGATGATGTCTAATATATCAATTCCAAGTCAGTAATGTAGATGCTTTGCTTTCCAGGAAAAGATGTAAAAACCTAAAACATTGTATTGTATTGTTGAAATTTTACATTTTGTATCACAAGAGCTCGTGATTTCAATTTTGTGGTCCAGATAGTAGTGTTGGGATCCATCTGGTTTTGATGACACTAACATTGTGCTATCAGTTTATGTAAAACAAGATTGAATTTTGCTATTGCATTTATATATGACAATGATTGCTATAATTTTTTAGTTTTACTTTTTTCCGTTGTGAAATTAAGAAATTTTTTGCTACTTGGGCTTTGCAGAGATCTGAGAGGCTGGACAAGATAATGGAAGGCCTGAACATTACAGATGAAATGTTGAATGCCGACTCAGTAACCAGGCAACTTACTGACCAAATTTCTCTTGCAAAAGCATTTGTTGTGATTGCAAAAGAAAGCAATAACCTTCAATTTGCATGGGAATTAAGTGCTCAGATCCGCAATTCACAAGTCCTTCTCTCAAATGCAGCAACAAGACGAACTCCTTTGAGTACCAGAGAATCAGAAACTGCAATCCGTGATATGGCACTACTGCTCTTCCAAGCTCAGCAGCTTCATTATGACAGTGCAACAATGATCATGCGACTGAAAGCCAAAATTCAAGCACTTGACGAACAGATGAGTACTGTGAGTGAGAAGAGTTCAAAGTATGGACAGATTGCTGCTGAAGAAGTCCCAAAAAGTCTATACTGCCTTGGTGTTAGGTTAACAACTGAATGGTTTGGGAATCTAAATTTGCAGAGGAAACTTAAGGAGAGGAAGCAAATGGATGCAACTCTGAAAGATAACAGTCTCTATCATTTCTGTGTTTTTTCTGACAACATTTTGGCAACTTCAGTGGTGGTCAATTCAACTGCTCTAAACTCCAAGAATCCAGAAAAGGTCGTCTTTCATCTCGTGACAGATGAAATAAATTATTCTCCAATGAAAGCCTGGTTTGCTATTAACAGTTTTAGAGGAGTCACTGTTGTGGTTCAGAAGTTTGAGGACTTCAAATGGTTGAATGCTTCTTACGTTCCAGTACTTAAGCAGCTTCAAGACTCTGAAACACAGAGCTATTATTTTTCTGGCAGTGGGGGTGATGGTCGGACTCCAATCAAGTTCCGGAACCCCAAATATTTATCTATGCTTAATCATTTGAGGTTTTATATTCCAGAAGTTTTTCCTGCATTGAAGAAGGTGGTTTTTCTTGATGACGATGTTGTCGTTCGAAAAGACCTCTCTGCCCTGTTTTCCATCGACTTGAATGGCAACGTCAATGGAGCTGTTGAGACGTGCATGGAAACATTCCATAGATACCATAAATACTTAAATTACTCCCATCCTCTTATACGCTCACATTTTGATCCTGATGCTTGCGGATGGGCATTTGGGATGAATGTTTTTGATTTGGTCGAGTGGAGGAAAAGGAATGTAACTGGCATCTACCATTACTGGCAGGAAAAGAACGTAGACCGGACATTATGGAAACTCGGTACTCTGCCACCTGGACTGTTGACATTTTATGGTTTGACAGAGCCGTTGAATCCCTCATGGCATGTACTGGGGTTGGGATATACAAATGTCGATCCTCAATTGATAGAGAAGGGAGCCGTCCTGCACTTCAATGGAAACTCAAAGCCATGGTTGAAGATTGGAATGGAGAAGTACAAGCCCCTTTGGGAGAAGTATGTCGATTATACTCATCCTCTTCTGCAACAATGCAATTTTCATTGATTTTACACACACGATGTAGGTTTCAGCTTCAGCTCTCCCACGGCAGAAGAACCAGATTTTGTGATTGTGAATGCTTGTACCATTTTTACTACATCAAGCATGGCTGTTGGTTGTAACATGGCTACTTCATTGATGCTCGACTTGTCTGTTGTAGTATATTGACACTGTCATCATATTCATATCAACAACTATTCAAGGATTGTCCAGTAACTAATTTATTTTTCAGCTTAATATTTTAGATTCATTGTCAGCTTCTATTCACATTTTTATTTTTGTTCAGTCATTTTTCCCAGTTGTGCTTTCATTGGAGCTATTTGGACTCTTTTGATATAACATCTAGAGATGATTCTCTCTCTCTCTCTCTCTCTCTCTCTCTCTCTACGGGTATGTGCGTGTATTCAAGCGAATCTTAAACAACAGAATTAATATTTTTTACGTATTGCGTTGCGATCGTTGATGTTGATGTTGTCACTTGCAGATGTTAAAAGCCTTTCGATTGTTAGATAAATCAACCATCTTCTACATTTCTTGTTATATCTGAACATACGATTATATGGATTCATGAGTTATTAATTAATACTATTAAGTCTCAATCAGTATCAACCAAGTCGTTGTAGTATAGTGGTGAGTATTCCCGCCTGTCACGCGGGTGACCCGGGTTCGATCCCCGGCAGCGGCGCTTTTTCTTTTTATTTGGATTTTCTTATTGGGCTCTCGCGACTGTTGCAATGCCAAATGTTAGCTCGTCAGTTGTCTATATTATTTATTTTAATTTTAATTTTTTTTTTAATTTTGCTTCCTTCAATTTCAAAATTCTGAATCTGCAGAAATATTAACATATATAAGCCACCTCCCCACGTGGCGCAATCTCACGAATCCCCCACCTTGTAACACTAGAATGCCGGCAGATCATAAGAGGCAGAATCCTTAAACAATTCTACTTCTGCTTCACTCTTGTCTCTTTATATATTCAGTGTCGTTGAATTAGTCCCAACCATCTTCAAACTCTTAAAAAAATTTACTCGTTTTTCCAATTATACCCCTACCCTTCACTCCTCTCAAAATTAACGTCACAGTACACCTTCCTACCAGGGTATTTGAGTAATTCCAATCCTGAAAAACCATCCATCCCGGGCATCCCCATATAATTCGCCGGCTAAGAACACTTTTTTATCTACTTTGCCGCCATTTTCAAATGTTTGTTTTTCTTCTTATCCTTTTTCAAACGAAACAAAGCCTTCAAAATCTCCATCACCACCTCTCTCTGTTTTTCTCTGAAAGGAACCATGAATCCGGATCAATCAATCAAACCAAGAAGACAGAAATCACGAGAAATAAGTTCAAGATTCCTCTCTCTAAGCTCAACACCAACGTGTGATAATATGGGGATTCAATCTCCAAACCAAACAATGTCTCCAATCAGGCCACAGCCATCGACACCCCCAGATGCTCGAAAGCATAATCGAAGCCTTGAAGACTCATCCGGATTCGTTCGACGTCTCTGGCCTTCTTCTTCTGACTCCTCCTCCTCGTCGAACAACAAGAACCTGGAAACCCTAGCTGAGTTTCTCGGAAATGAGAGACTGACAGACTATCTTGAGAGAAAAAACGAAGAGAAATCATCAAAGAATAGTAGTAGTAGTGTTTTCTCGCTTAGTCGACAACGAAGTTTCCGTGAAGTGTCTGAGAAACAGAGTGCAAAAGAAAACCATAGACCGATTCTTGGAGGATCGACAAGGTTCACAGGAAAGCTGAGGTTTCCTGGAAAATCTTCATCGAATTCTTTATCACATGATTCAGGTGTTATTCTTCCTGGAAGATTTTCGGTTGATGAAAATGCTCTTTACAAGAAATCAAACCCAAGAAAATCAGACCCTTATTTAGACAATCTTGCAGATTCCGAGTCATCGTTTAGTGACGTATTTTCAAGTTCAGATTTCAACTCTGCAGCAATCAGTAGAGGTTCCTCTCAGAGTTTTCGAAAATCCGGTGTAGAGGTTTCTTCAAAGTATTTGCAGGACATACCCAACAAACCCAGAAGACTGAATTCGGATTCGAATATCCAACACCCGGTTTCATTAGATACTTCTCCAAGGCTGAAGAAATTCACTCTGAAAAACGCAATCATCAAGAGGACCAGTTCGCTTACTGGGTATGCGAGTGCAACTTCACAATGGGCCTTGTCGCCAGGGCGGTCAGGGTCACCTCCTATGTCAGTTGAGAGCAAGCAAAGACCGATGTCTTTTTCGAGTTTGAAACCGCCTAATAGTCCTTCAAGAGCCAAAGGTGTGGAGAAATTGCTGAATTTGGGGTTCGATTTGTTCAAGAGCAAGAAAACTTCATCATCATCACCACTGGGTCCCGGTGATGTAGAGAATGTTCATCAACTGAGGCTGCTCCATAACCGGTTTATGCAGTGGCGCTACGCTAACGCTAGAGGCAATGCAGTGAATGAAAATACAACTAATCAAGTTGAGGTATCTTTCTAGTTCAATTTTTGCCAAACTCAATACAACTCAAATAAAAAATTATTAACCAAAATGATGGTTTTGTAGAACAATTTGTTATGTGCTTGGGATGGTCTTACAAAGTTGCAACATTCAGTTATACACAAGAAATTGCAGCTTCAGAAGAAAAAGCTTGAGATGAAATTGGACTTCATACTTCTGTCTCAAGTAAGTAAAAAAGTTCTTCTTCATTAACAACTTACAGTTACTTCATGGTAACTTTTCAAATTATTGATGATATATATAAGTCACAGAGATTTTATATGTGATCATATATGTGTAGATGAAACTACTTGAATCTTGGGGAGACATGGAAAGACAACATTTATCGGCAATTTCCATGACTAAAGATTGTTTGCATTCTGTTGTTTGTAAAGTACCCCTAATTGAAGGAGCAAAGGTACTGCAAGCCGATCATGAAAAATCAAAAACTCATAAGCTATAATTGTGTATCTACTGTTGTGCTAAATCATGTGTAATTTTACTAATCAAAACTAAACTTGTAGGTCAACCAACAAGCAGCTTCCGTTGCAATTCGACATGCATCAGACCTTTCAGCTTCGATCAAGTCAATGCTAGCTAGTTTTTCACCATCCGTAAGTTTGTATTCGTAAAGCATACAAGGAGAAATTCAGCAACCCCTCATGCTCAATATTTGAACTTACCCTGAAGTTGTTTTGTTGACAGGCTGATAACACTGCTTCATTAGTTTCGGAATTAGCAGAGGTGGTTGCACAAGAGAAGTTGCTCATTGACGAATGCCTCGAACTTTCTAAGACCATAGCTATGCTAGAGGTAAAAAAAAAACTCAGAACTTTTACAACTCTTATCTTATATGACAGCATCATCTGGATAAATTCTATGTTGCAGCATTACTATTCATGTCCTCTGTTTGTTTATTAAGAAGAGTGATCACATAAATGCTGTGTGACTTCTCAATGTATCAAATTTAAGGTTTTGATAAAAAATTTCCCTTTGATTTTTTGTGCACAGATTCAAGAGAGGAGTTTAAAGTGTTATATAATTCAATTCGAATCATGGCAGCAACTACAACAGCAGCAGCAGGAAAAACAACAAGAAGAAATCTCTTCTTAGCTTAGCTTCTTTCATGTTTATCTACAGTGATGGTTTAGCATTGAGATACTTAATAGATCGAATTAGCATTTAGCGACCTTCGCTAACATTTTTCGTTTTTATTGCAATGTACCCTTCTACTGGTACAAAGAAAGAAATCGAATCCTAAACTCCGCGTTTCAGGATTTTTCATCCCCAATCACGCTGACAATTATTGTGAATATGAATGGCATTTACATGTTACAGCTTGTATAAGAACTATTAAGATAAAATGATATAGTGCTCTTCATGTTTCTTGTAATTAGTCTTTTTTCTTTTTTTCGTTTTTTCGACTTGCTTTCTTGTAATAAAGTACTTGATCCTTGTATCAGCACAAAACGTGCTTGCAGTTTTGAAGGCACATCTTTGACAGGTAGGTGAAGAATCAGAAAGAGCAATAAAAAAATAATGTGACCAGCTAAGAACTACCATATCCGAAGAGATATCTTTTAATCACAAATTTATGAAATTCTAGTCAATATAAGTAGTAGTGATTTGGGTACAAGGAAGGCTGTGTTGTGTGAAAAAATGAACGATCTCATTTCGAGTAGTTCGTTCAAGAAATACTCAGACCTGAAGCACCAAGTGGTCTTTTTAGATGACTTGGAGGCCGGTAAAGAGACAGTGAATCTCGACAAGTTCTTTGAAGATGTAGAAAATGTCAAAGAAGACATGAAAGCCGTTGAACAGCTCTACAACAAGTTACAGGAATCGAATGAGGAGAGCAATACAATCCACAATGCCAAGACCATTAAACAGCTTCGAGCTCGAATGGATTCTGATGTTGAACAAGTCCTGAAACGTGTCAAAGTCATCAAGAAAAAGCTTGAAGCACTTGAAAAATCAAATGGGGCTCAACGAAAAGTTGCAGGTTGTGGACCAGGATCATCGGTGGATCGAACCAGGACTTCTGTGGTTGCTGGGTTAGGGAAGAAACTCAAAGACACCATGGACGATTTTCAACAACTCAGAGCTAAAATCAGAGCAGAGTACAAAGAAACAATAGAGAGAAGATATTTCACAGTGACTGGACAAAAAGCTGATGAACAAGTGATTGAAAACTTGATATCAAGTGGGGAAAGTGAGAATTTTCTTCAAAAGGCCATTGAAGAACAGGGTCGAGGACAAATCATGGATACCATATCGGAGATTCAAGAGAGACAACATGCTGTGAAGGAGATTGAGAAGAACTTGCTTGAGCTCCACCAGGTGTTTTTGGACATGTTTGCATTGGTGGAGGCACAGGGGCACCAGCTCAATGACATCGAGAGCCACGTGGCGCGTGCTAGCTCGTTTGTGATGAAAGGGGTCCAGCATCTGGAGGTGTCTAAGGATCTGCAGAAAAGTTCCAGGAAGTGGACTTGCATTGCTATGATTCTTGGGGTTCTTGTTATTGTTCTTGTTCTTGTTCCTGTTTTGTCCTCTGTTGTTATTCATCGCTAGCGTTTCATGGAAAATTGTCTGATGATTATTATTTAGTTCATGTTTTCCAATTCTTTGGTCAAGTTTGTTTGATGAAAACATTTATTATTTGCTTGAAAAGCTTGTAATATTGTGTGTGGTCAATATAGTTGTAGAAAACATTTTTTAAATTTTTTTATATTTATACATACCGTTTATGGTGACACCGACTCAAATCTGGTCCATTATTAACCTGTATTTTTATTTTAATTTATGACATTTATATTAAAAATATTAATAATAATAATAATTAGATGGCACATGTAGTGCTTATCATGTTCAAACTTCACACCACACCTATTTGAACACTAATTAAATAGTGACTAAATAGGTGACATAATGTCATAATTCAAGTAGCCCTATCATCTTTCTCTAATAAGGACGTCATGAATCCTTTTTAATGTTATAGAGCTATCATCGCCCAGTGTGGTATAGTGGAAAAGACGTTCATTTAGCCTATCAATAACTTAAATTCGAGTCGTTTTCACCGCGTAGCATATAAAAATAATAATAATAACTTTATAGAGTTCTGAACCACTAAAAAAAAACTATCTATGTAACATTACAAAAAGACGGTTTCTAGGATCATATTGGTTAGAGAATTATTAACCCTATGTATGTTGATAGTTAAACGCAGATACTTAAGTCGTTTGTGCCATTATAAAAACATGCCTCTCACTATCCCTCCTAAATGCACGTCGTATCCACCGTTTTAGTCTATTGACTAAAGTTGAACGATATAAGTAAGAGCTTGCTTGGTTGGACTTTTGAAAAACCTCTATCGGTAAAATTTCTACTTGTAACATATCTATTAGAAATCGAGTGTTTTTTTTTTTTTTTTTTTTTTTTTAATTATAGTTGTTTGGTTAATAGACTTTTTTTTTAAAAAAAATGTCTATTTGGAGAAGTATCTCCCCTTGAGCTTTTTGTCTAATAGAGGTTTAAATTATACTAGCGTCTACTCAATTTAAAATGGGCAATCTAAAAAGCCCAACCAAACAACTCTAAAAACTCAAATAGACGTTTGTAGACCTTTTGACGCAATAGAAAGCTCAACCAAATAGGCACTAAATCAAATAAGCAACATACGGCGTCGTTTTACGTCCATTTTTCTTTGAGTGATTAGAAGATAAAATTAGTAATCTCTTTCCTTTCTCTCGTCTCCTACTGTTTTGCATCGTATCGTCGATCTTCAACAACCATCGATCGACAAAGCTCGGAACCATGGCTACTCTAGCAGCTCGTCACGCGGCTTCAACTCTAGCTCGGATTTCCTCTTCCAAAACATCGTCTCAAGCCGCTTCTCTCGTCCATAGGCGCGGTCTCGCCGGCGCTGCTGGTAATGAATTCAAATCACTCACCTTTTCGTTTGGATTCATTTACATTATATACATTTCTATTAAATCTGAAACGTACATTGAATCCCGATCTAATTCTAGTCCAGAACAGAAAGTCAATTAGGAATCGTTTTGGCTACTGATTTTTTTTGTTTTATTTACCACAGATCACCACGGTCCACCGAAGATTAATTGCTGGACAGACCCAATGAGTCCTTCTCAATGGAAGGAAGAGCACGTGAGTCCTTTTCGTTTATTTTATTTTATGGATTCATGTTCGAGTGGCATTTGTGGATGTTTTTAGTGAGATTTTGAATTGTATTTTCAATAAATTATCAATGTAATATCATAGGAAACAAACAGGATTGACTGGATTTTTTTTTCTTTCTAATTTTAAATTGTTGCAGTTTGTGATTGTATCGTTAACTGGTTGGGGTTTACTCATCTTTGGAAGTTACAAGTTCTTCACTGGAGGCAAAAGCAAGAAGGATGAGGTACTCTTCTTTTTAATTTTCAACCCCAAACATCTTCTATTCTTTTCTTGTATAATCATCCATGCCGGTGAATTGGTATGCATTTGTATATAGAGTATTTTAAGAGTTGTATCACGCCAATTTGGTGTTAGTTTGGGCATATGTGGTGGTATGAGTAACATAGTGATAGTTTTTCTCATTGTCATATGATATAACTTTATTTTTGTGCATCATTGTTGTTGAAGATAGAGGATTGAAAACCTATGATTGTCAGTGATTTTTAGGTAATCTACCATGTGAGAACTCAGTTGTTTGGAAATGAAAGGTCCAGTTTAGGTTTCCCTAGAGTAGTGATCGATAAACATTTCAGAAGGTTTCTAACGAAATGAACCGTAATGGCCTGAAATGGTCAGAATTCTGAGATTGCTTAGAGTACAGTGTGCATAATAATGATGAGTTTAAAGCTTCAAGCTATTGTTTTTATTTATTTATTTGAGTTATTTTGTTGGGAGAACAATCATCTTGAGAGATGAATGATTTTGATGCATTTTCTTTGAGTAATATTAAATGATCAAAAGAAAGATACCAATTACAGTGATAAACCAAAGGAAATGCCAGAATTCAATAATACCTATTGTCCTATTTGTTTCATTTCAATGAGAAAACAAAAGCTCTTTGAAAGAGAACTAATAACTATGGGGAAGGTCCATTTTATTGCTTGGTAAGAATATTTTGGATGTAGCCTGCCTGTCAATATGCTAGAGCTTGAAACTAGAGTTTTTAAGAGCATCTGTAAGAAAAAATGAAGTAGGTGATCATTTGAGTGTGTCGATGGTTTGACAATTTATAATGCCATGGTTCTGTTTTTGAACTCAAATGCCAGCGCTTCTCTTGCTTTAATTGAAGAATAAGTTGGTTGGACAATCCAAATATCTTAATCATCTAATGAGCTAACTTGGATGGGAACAAATTTGTAAAAAGAGATTGAAATCATGAAAATGACCAACCTGGATGGCCAGGAATTTCTTGCCAATTTAGTGTGTATTTGTGCTGTGTCTGATTCTACTATCAACATATATGTCTCTGTGGTACTCAGGCTCACATCTTTTTACGATTCTTTTTCGCCTCTTTGCAGAAATTGGTAGAAGTAGCACACTGAGTTTTGGAGCTTTAAACTGTCACAGAATTCCTCCTGATAATAATGTATGTGGTTGGACTTTCTTTGTTTGCACTGCTTGACAGCAGTGTATGATTTTTTCTTGGAGATATATGAGCAACGGAACTTGAAGGCTATTGCTTTGTTGGATACAAGTTACCAATTTCATTTGCTCATCTTTTCTAAGATATCTTATGATGCTTTAACCTTTTGTTCTAATAATGGATGCCAACTTTAAGTTCTGATTCTATCAATGGCACTAGAAAGTGTGTGCGTTATTCATCAGATCATACCGATTTCTGTAATGATTGTACGGCCATCTTTTATGTTAAGGAACACATGCTAGTAGGACCTATTAACCCATTCTATCCTAGCGAGGACCATAATTTACTTTTTCATATGAAATGCCTATATTATGCATTCATAGTCCCATTATGAGACAGAGGAGTTACTAGGTAGACAACCATCAAAGGATTTCCATTGAGAAAAGAAAGGATTTTGTTAACCATGACTCTGTTTGTGTGATTGCATAACTTGTTTCATAATTGTATTTGTAGGTAAGTAGTAAGTGGTATTCACTAAGTCATCTAGATAGCATGAACATATATATATATATATATATATACATTGGTCTGAGACATACTAATGAAATATGAGAAGCTGCGGGACTCAAATATAGCTCTGTATAAATGCAGCCGATGCTAATCAGTTGTTTTTCGTTTCTTTGAGATTTAAAGAATGATTTGAAAACTGAACCATAAAGGACACTATATTTTATGTTTGGTATAAAAATGCTAGTGTGATGGTTTTATTTATATCTCCAGAGTCTCTAGTGAGAGTGAAATTTACCATTATACAAGTAAGATTTGCTTTTATGCTTGCTCTCAGTCACTAAAATCTCCACGATGTTTGTAAAATTATCCAGTTGCTATATCTTTATGGGAAGATACCCATTTAGCTTTATCCAAAAACATGCTAAGCAAACCCAAAGATAATCTACCTTGTCTATTGCAAGCACACAGGAAGAGGGAGAAAAAAAAAGGGAAACAGAAAACATTCATCATTTGCTAATCAGTTAAAACCCAGACTCATTTGTTTCCTCCTTGTACTCTTCTTTATCTTCTTCCAGATTGTAAGCAGATTCCCTGAGAGAATCAACATCAGTTGCTTCAGTCTCTGGTTCTTTTTCATCTGCAACCTCCATCTCTTCTATATTGCCATCTTTCACTTGTATAGCTTCGTTTTTGTTTTCTTGTTCATCGATATCCCTGCTGCCCATGTTTTGTTGGGTGCCACTGGCTTCTTCTGCTGATTGCCTCACTTCATCTATGTTGTTGGTGTCTTCACCATTGGTATTTTTATTCCCTATCATTTCTGTCTCCGGAGAATCATTTGACTTCAAGGTTTCATCTGATTGCTCCGCTTGTTGATTTGGATCTGTATTCACATCTGTGTTTTTCAGATATCCAGAATCATCAAGGTTGCTGCCCTTGGACAGTTTGACTTGTGTAGAATTCACTGCCTTTCTTTCTTTCAGTGGATTTTCACCTGTTTTTCGTCCCTCTCCTTCTACTCCCTCGTTAGAAGCATTACTCTCCCTATAAAACCTTCTGTTCCTCGTGCTTGCCAGACCATTGTTTTCAGAATCTCCATCTTTAGCAAGTATTCTGAATCTCTTTCCCTTTGTTCTAGTCAGACGGCCATGTCTCCTCAATCTTGAACGTGCTTGAAATCTAGTAGAATCCAGCCTTTCCAATGCCATCCCACCTTCATAAATTGTTCGAACATCCTGGTTCTCATCTTGAGAGTTTTCTGGTTTTCCCAGTGTTGTATGTCCATTCTCATCTTTTACATCATCTCTCTGTTTCAAAAAATCTCCACCAGCATCATCAACAGTTTGCTCTGTTGAATTTGCAACATTCTTCCCCTCTCCCACGGCAAAACCATCCCGTTCTTGAGGATCATTTTCTTTCACAGCGCTTCCATTTGTAAAAACTTCATCTTGGGTATTTACCAGCTTCTGAATCTGTTCAATTATCGGTTCCCTGCTATTAGTATCTGCTGCTCTCTTTTCACTTCTATCTTCAACTCCCGTTGAATTCTCGCCCGCTATGGAATTGGTGGACATGTGAAACCATCCACTCTGCTCTTTACTTGAACTAACATCTGTTTTATCCCTCTCTACCATAGTTAAGGTATTAGTAAAATTCACCTGTGGATTCGACAGATCATCTTTACTTGCTGACCAGACTTTAGCAGGGTATTCAAGACGGCGCTTCAAATCCTCGATTTCTGCTTCCTTTTGCATCAAACTTTCTTTCAGAGCAGTCAGCAGAGAATTTTTTTTACCCAAATCTGTTACCTCTCTCTGCATTTTGATCTCATTTTGCTTCTCCTCCAGTGCAGACTCCATGGCTATTTGTTCATCTTTCAGTGATTCGATCGTAGATTGCATCTCAATGAGCCTTCTGTCAAGTTCCATTTTCTGGGTTCTGATGGAGTATATCTTTGCTTTCATCTCTGCATTTTTACTCTTCATTTCTTTGCTATATTCATGTTCCTTCTGATAGAACAAACAATGATTGTAATTAGCAAGTGTTAGTCTTACATTGAAGCTGTAACCAGATGGAGCAGCAGACAAATACATCATGATTTTGTAATGGTAATTGATCTTCTAATCTTTCACTAGAGTGGGGATCTATGCATAATTTTCTTTTCCTATATAGAAAATGTAAAGTAAACTCAAACCACCCTTTGCGTGCAATTGAATGAATTGAAATCAAACTGTGCTATCTCCAGGTCAAACCCACAACAGACATTGAACTATTTCTATGGAGATTACTCGATTATAACATTACACTATTAGCAAGCATTTTCTCTGCAATAATTGTTAAACAGAGTATAGAAAATCGGCGCCGTTTTGCCTTCATCAGAACCATATAAAAGGAATAAAAAATTATTATTTTTTTGATTAAATCAACAGATTAAGAAGATTGAAGACAAATGTAGAAAAGATTGCATGATACTTTATAGATGTCATGTAAACAGAGTGACACGTCAACGAGGCATGCATGCTAGAGAGAGAGAGAGGGAGAGAGAGAACCTGCAAGAGAAAGTGAAGAGAAAAGAGTTGATGGTCCTTCTCTTTGACAATTAGAGTGAAGATGCGTCTCTCCCTGAGCTTGTGAAGAAGCATCACTCCAAACAATGCAGCCCCAAATGCCAAAAGCACCATCAACCCATATGACCTCCCTCTGCTTCCATTGTTGTTTATCATTCCCTTGTTGTGAGATCCACCAATCGCCATCTCTCTCTCTCTCTCTCTCTCTTAGTCGTTTAAATTAATGTTGAGAGATGGGTTGTTGCTTGTCATGTCAAAAGATCCATGCAATGTAACCGATGGAGTGGAAGTGGAGCTGAGTTTTAAAGGCGAGAAGAGGATTCTGGAGACTAATTTACAACTTTCTCTAGTTTCCATACGTTATCTACTTGTTTTTACCATAATGCCCCTATTTACATCCTATTAAATCATTTTTTCTAAGTTTGAAAAAGTAATTTGAAGCAATTCAAGAAGATTTTCATGATACTTCTAAACATCTAATTAAGATGCCATTCATGCACCATGACACTATTCATTCCAAATAATTTAATCCATTTATAAACACTAAAAAGTTTATTTAATTAAATTAATCATCGTCAATATGTATGTATTTTTTTATTGACTAATACAAATTGAGGTATAAAGTTTGGATCATTATTAAATGAACATTTTTTATTTTTATTTGACGGACCCATATGTGTTTTTTTTTAAATGAAACAAGTTAATCACAAAAACACCTCTTAGACCTCAATTTATATAACATATGAAATTATTAATTGAGAATATTTGAGGTAAAATATATAATTAAAATTTTATTTTTATTTCCTTTCTATTCATAACTTAATTCTTAATATTTATGAGCTTGTAATTTAATTCCTATGAGAAATTCAATAAAAATCAAAGAATTTTTTTTTTTTCCCTCTTATAATTCTCAATCTGTGAACTCCTAATCAAATTTTATTTATATTTTAATTTAAAAAAAAACAAATTCATTAAATATAATAATTCAATATTTTTCTTGTTTTTTTTTATTTTTAAAATTTGTATATATATATATACATATATATTTTTTTAAAGAAAAAATTTAAAAAAAAAAATTTTGAAGAAAAAATTTATATTTTGTTCACCATTATAATTATGCCGAATAAATAATTAAATATAATATATCGGACTTTTACGCGCAAAAACAAAAGCGCCAACGACAATACAACATCATATCGGATCCTGACGACAACCAACCCGCTATCCAGGTTCTCAGAGGCATTTATACAAACAGGTAGTGTTCTTAGTCTCAACAAATAAAATACTGGGCAATTAGCAATATAGATTTTATTTTGTTACTTTTTCTTCGTAAGATTTTGATTCCATGGACTCTCATCAATCGAACAACTCCATCGAAGACATCTTCGACTCTTCGCTCAATCTAGAAGAGACCCATTTCAAAGAAGGCTACGACGAGGGCTACAATCACGGCCTAAACACCGGGAAAGATGAGGCCCAACAAGTGGGCCTCAAAACGGGTTTCGAAACCGGCGAAGAACTCGGGTTTTACAAGGGTTGTGTTGATGTCTGGAACTCTGTCATCCGGGTCGACCCGAACAGGTTCTCGGCCAGGGTTCAAAAGGGTGTCAAGCAAATGAAGGAGTTGATTGAGAAATACCCAGCTATGGATCCAGAGGATGAGAGTGTTCAAGAGATAATGGAGGCTTTGAGGCTCAAATTTAGAGTCCTACGTGCTGCTTTGGGCATGAAGTTGGATTATAATGGGTATCCTAAACCAAAAGATATTGAGTTTTGAGTCTGAAAAACTGGTTATTGTATGAAGTTTTGGTGATTAAATATAGTCAATAGAACTTTTTTGCTCTTATTCATATCATTTAAAAGTAGTGTGTTATGGTTCTCAATATTTGCCAATTTTGAGTATGGTGGGTTTTCTCCAAGATTGAAGCTGAATAAAAGTTGTAGCTTGTGTAAACTCTTTTGCTAATTTAGTGAATCCCATCAATGGAGGTATTTATGTGCAAAGAAACCATTATGTTTTATATGGTGATACTCTGCTTGAGCATGATGAAAGAATAGTTGAGTGAGCATGGATTTCTTGTTTGTACAGACAGTTAAGATATATATAATTGTCTGGGTATGTTTCATATTTCTGATTTCATATAGTATCTTGAGTGAATTGCAAATTTAACGGCAACAGGAAAAAGAAATTGGGATATCAGATTTTCACAGTTTACATGGAAAATGGAAGTGTGCGAAAACCATATGTTTGGCTAAGTTGAGCTGATATGAATGTAAAAGAGAGATTCAATCCGAAATTTGCATAATCTGCAATCAAATTGAGGGATTATGGTATAGCTGCTGTGCATTTTGGGGACAAAAACTTGATCCAAAGCCTAAAATTTGCAGTTTTCATGACTTAAACATTTTTACTCATACTCTGTTGCTTGGTACATTTGCTTGTGTGGTCCACAAATTTCTGGCCACAAAAGTTACTGATAATGCCATTCCATTATCCCAATCTCTCTTTTTGTGCAGTTGGTGGTAAGCCGCAAGGAGGAGAAAAATGTTAAAGTTGATGCTTGCTTGCTGTAAGGTATATATATCTGAAAGTCGAAACAAGTCTGCACTGGAATCGATTGAAAGAGCTGCCAAACTATTCCCAGAAGCTGCTGTTGTCAACAAATTTGAAGATGTGACTTACAATAGAGTTGGTTATACTGTTGTATCCAAATTGGCGCCACAGCCATCTACAGACTCATGTCCTTTGAAGAGTACCGTGTTTTCAATGGTTAAAGCTGCTTTCGAGAACATTGACCTTGAGATGCACTCTGGAAGTCATCCCCGTCTTGGGGTTGTTGATCATATATGCTTTCACCCCTTGTCTTGTGCTTCTTTGGACCAAGTGGCTGGGATTGCAAAGTCTTTTGCAGCTGAGGTTGGCTCCGGTCTTCAAGGTTTGTGCCCCGGAACTGGAAAAAGATGTAGCTAGTAACGTAGTAATACATTAGTTACCGAAGCTTTTGATGACAACTGAAATGTTTCGAATACCTACAGTTGACTGCTTTTTTTTCTTTTTCTTTCAAATGGCTACATCAATATATTACTAAGAGGAAGGATCATCTCAACTAAAAATAACCAAATCGTTTGCTTAACCCTTATCTGGACTTATGGGTGTGACAAACACAATCCTTTACTGTCATTCAATTATCCATAGATAGCCCAGTACTGATTATTTACATGCAAAGAGATCCCAGTTCACATAGTTCACTTTACTCTGGAAACAGTCATTAGAGGCTAGCATGTATTAATTCTTTTCTGAAAAACTCTTGAAACCACACTAGAGTTGTGTTGTGTAACATACTTCATTGATCTATATTTATATAACATTATTCTTGCATCTTATATTATCCTCCTGAAATGCAAAATCGGTAATATATGTGATGAACTTCTGTGCTGAGACATTTGGATGTTGCTTGGAAATTATAAAATACAATAAATTTTCAAAATGAGTCGATTTTTTTGAAAGCATATAAATATTTGTTTCTTATTCTCGTTCTTGTTCAGGTATATGAGAGTTCATTGAGTAACACTCCTTTTCCTTAACATGGAAATAATGATGGTGTCTCCATGGCATACTACCAATGTTTCATAGTAGTGCAATTTATAAAAAATTGGGAATGAAAATAGATTTTTATAGGAGTGTGATGGGTATGATTACCTCTTTCTGATGCTAATGATCCTTTGATGTAGCCTGCAGTCCCTACCTTTTTATATGGAGCCGCACATGAAGAGGGTAGGGCGCTTGATTTGATAAGAAGAGAACTGGGTTATTTCAAGCCTAATTCAGTTGGAAACCAATGGACTGGGGGGCCAAAATCAGAAGCTTTATCACTGCATCCAGATGAGGGTCCAGCTCAAATGACTCAAGCAAAAGGTGTCATTGTAATCGGAGCAACCAGGTGGGTTGATAACTACAATGTCCCTGTCTTCTCAACAAATGTTGCTGCTGTTCGTAGAATAGCCAAACGAGTCAGTGGGAGAGGTGGTGGACTTCCTTCAGTGCAAGCCATGGCACTTGCATATGGTGAAGATGTCACAGAGGTTGCTTGTAATTTGTTGGAGCCAAATAAAGTAGGAGGAGATAAAGTTCAGCTGGAAGTTGAAAGGCTTGCCAGGGAAGAGGGTATGGCTGTGGGGAAGGGATATTATACCGATCTTTCACAGGAACAAATAATTGAAAGTTATATGAAATTGAATTCATCTATCTAAGATGTACTTGAAACATTTGTTCCAAGTGACATTGTTGTGTGGAATTTTCTAATGAAATTTGATTTTCTATTAATCCAGTCTATTATAATTTCTTCAAATGATGTGATTTTAGAGAATGTCAATGCAGGCAACCAGTTGGTTTGATCCGCATGTCATGATCTTGTATGTGAGAGATTTTGCATTACATTTGAAAGTTGATTGGATACCTGAATCAGTTTGATTAAATAAATTTGATGTTGCATTACATTTCTTTCTGTTAAACAATGTACAGTGAACATTGCAAGCAAGCATGAACATGATTCCCAGAAAAGGTGCTTCCATTTAAATATATCAAAAACAGATTCACCATGACATTGAATTCTATGTTGCAGAATACATGAGCCATGATGATAATATGTGTTTCTTAGCAGATGCCAGGTCAGGCCAAGAAGTTGTTTTTCTTTGCTGGATTTCCTTTAAATCTTTTTTGTCAAATGGGTATATTAACAACCCCATTTTATTTTATTTTTTGCAGATTTGCAAGAGATTATGAGGAGGCAGGCAACTAGAACTAGTGACAATGGCACTTATTTGCTTGCTCAGCAAAATCCATGTATTTCTTAGCAGATGCCAGGTCAGGCCAAGAAGTTGTTTTTCTTTGCCGGATTTCCTTTAAATCTTTTTTGTCAAATGGGTATATTAACAACCCCATTTTTATTTTATTTTTTGCAGATTTGCAAGAGATTATGAGGAGGCAGGCAACTAGAACTAGTGACAATGGCACTTATTTGCTTGCTCAGCAACATCCATAATTGAGGCCTATTACGTCAAAGCAGGTACTACCTTTTCTTCAAGGTGTGCAAAACTAATGTCATATTGATTGCAACTTTTGTATTCAACAATATCATATACTAGTGGAGCTGTTTTATTAAAAGAAAAAAAATTTCATGTCAGTCATGTATATATATGATGCTAGGACGACTTGGAGACAACACAATGTTAATCATCTATTATTATTTTTCGATTAACCAAAACTCTATGGTAAGGAAAATGGACATATCACTTATTTTATATCTGTTTCGAACTGTAAAAGCAATGAAAAGAGTGGTTGTATACAACTTATAGTGGATGATGATGGATTTTTCCACTAGCCAGTTTGAGTGAAACTTCTTCACCATACTTCACTCAAAATTGGCTTGATGCTCTACTTCATATAGGATTGTCAACTACATTGGTATCTATTCTTCTTCTTTAAAGTAGCTGGTGCTTTACAGTCTGCATCTGATATGAATTGCTATTTATGTCTGGTTATTGCTCAATCATCTGTCTTTGCATTTTCATTTTCTGGTACTGTTAGAAGATAAGCATCTGCTGCTCTGAAGACAATTTCTTATCTATTTTAGTCGCTTTCATATCACTATTTGTGGAACAATATCTTTTTCTCTGTCTTATCAATTCATTTTTGATGTTGTTTTTGTTTCTCTCTGGCTTTATATGTTGCCTTATCCTTTTCTGATTCTCTTGTGAACTATCATTTATGGCTGTGGCCCCATCTAAGATAGAACTGTCTAACCTTATCTCAATTACATATATATTTAGGTCCATTTTTATCAAACTATCATAAATTCTATAGAAGGTTAGGTGCAATGCCTTGTACATTTGTTAGTTGAAGATATTGTAAGAATTATAAATTATGTATAAAAAAAAGGCCCAAAATTTCTCTTGTAAAGGGTCCACAAACATCAAAACTGTGAAAACCTTACTGTTATGTCCTCTCAAATGCCCAGTTGCTCCTTACTAACTTACAAATGAATAGATAATTGAGTTTGTTCCCCTCTCAACTTCTTTTTAGCTATAATTATTACATCAAACCACCATGATCTTCCTATGTAGTTCACTTTTTCTGTTTCTGATTAAACCATCACTACCGGAAAAGAACACCTTTTCCATTGCCTTTTTTGGTTTTGATTAAGATTTCTGAGGATGATTTCAGCTAAAACAGCTTGTGTAAAGTTCAGGCCAAAGCTTGTCTTTTTCAAAACAGATATCAAGATCAAACAAAAAATCCTTGGATTTCTGGAATTGGACCATCCGGTCACATATTTTTGTTTCACCTGCCGCTTACCTAACACAAAAGCATTTAAATTTCCCAACTAAATGACAACCCTTTTCTGTGTGCTGTATTGGTGATCATATATGCAAAAGAAAATAACCAAAAAGAAAAAGTCACATAGTTTTGAACCCTCTTCAGAGTTCCTTCTCCAAGAACAAAAAACCAGACTGGTTAAATAATAATAAAAAGCTTGGTAGTGTGTTGCTCCAGCCTCCATGTGGTTCCTGCTTTTTCTAATACTGAAATTATTAATGACTGACTCGTAGTACTGTTGTGGGGCCATAAGCTTACATGGGAATTTGTACATTTGCTGACTCAGCATAAGCATCTGCATAATTATTGCTCTAATGGCTTATTATATAACCTTTTCTCCTCTCATCATCTTCTCAGGAAATTAAGGTGTAGCAGCAGAGACGAAGCAGAGTAGAAGATCAGCTATGGATTTTAGCCCCAGTTTCAAGGTATGTAATGAAAACTCCACCCACATTACTTGCTAGCTCTTACATATATTGCCTTTGTTCTCTTCATATTTGTGTTCTTGTTTAAAAGACAACTAGGAGAAATTTGTTTGGGTTTGAGAAGTTGACTTTGGTTTTCTTTCTTGTTTTAGTATTAAGTTTCTTCATAAATTTTTTCAAACTCATACTGAAATTGAGTTTGTTGTAATTCATGAAGAAATCAAACATCTGAGTTTGTTTTAGAAGACAGAAGCTATGTTCATTATTGACTGGTGTAGCATCTTTTATTCACTGTTTCACTTTTTTATATGATACTAATTGATTGAAAAATTCATGATTAGGAAGATTTTAAGATAATTTGATGTTTGCCCATATCAAAACAGCTGAAAATAGCAATGATTTTACAAACAAAAATTAGAAAATAGCCACACAGTTGTCCACCTCCAAATAATCATTATCATGTGATTCACGTGTAAAGTATCAACAAGGGTGGTTTGGATAACAGTACCCCCAAAAAAAAAAAAAAATCTTATAATTAATTGTCAAATCCTAAGCTTAGATAATAAATTTCCATTAAAAAATAAATTGCATTAATTTCAACCGTTCAAGAGGATTTTTTAACATTTTGTTTTCCTTGAAAAACACAAAATGTTAAAAGATTCTCTTCAGTGGATATAAATAATAATGGCTTTGTTACCTTATTTTATTTAATTGAAACGTATCAAAACACGTTTTTGAAAATCAAATAACATTTAAGCTAATTGGCATTGATACCCTCTGAACTCTTCCAATATATGCACCGTGCTCCCTATACTTTTTTTTTTTTTGCCAAAAAAACCCCTGAACTCTCATAAATTGGTAATCACAGGGGGCAAAAAACCCAAGTGTTTGACAAAAAATGAGAGTTCAGGGAGTTTAGTGGTGAAAAAAAAAAGTATAGGTGGTATAGTGCATATTTTGGAAAAGTTCAAGGAGCATCGGTGTCAATTAGCCTAACATTTATCTAAGAAGTCTTCAAACATATCCAAAACTGTAGAGCCAACTGGCCCTGCAATGCATAATATATTATATACAATTAATGATTCCAATATCATTTTATTTTTATGCAACCTTGTGCTATAATTATTGATTTTTGGCCCAAACCCCATTATTAATAATATGATGATGGTCTCATTTTTCATGCTGGTTGTGCCAGAACAACAAGAAATCTGCAAACCAGTCCATTCTACTATGCTGCAAGGTCTTCATTTCCGAGTCACGTAACAATGCAGCTCTTGATGCCATTGAACAAGCCGCCAGGCTCGATTCGGAGACGGTAATCGTGAACAAGTTCGAGGATCGGGCATACAACAGGACACGTTACACTCTTGTATCGTATGTTGTCCATGATGCTACTGGCACTGCCATTTACAGTCCATTGCAACAAACTGTACTAGCAATGGTTGGGGCTGCTTATGGAGTCGTAAACCTGGAGTTGCACTCTGGGGCACACCCTCGCCTTGGTGTCGTGGATGACATTGTTATTCATCCACTGGCTCGAGCTTCCCTCGATGAAGCAGCTTGGCTTGCTAAAGCAGTAGCAGCTGATATTGGCAGTAGATTTCAAGGTTGGTTTCATATCTTCAGTTTCTACAAAGGTTGAATTTACAGAAAAAGTTAGTGATTCATTTTATGTTATGTTGCAGTGCCAGTATTTTTATATGCTGCAGCACATCCAACAGGGAAGGCCCTAGACACCATCAGGCGTGAGCTAGGTTACTACAGGCCCAACTTCATGGGCAACCAATGGGCAGGTTGGACAATGCCAGAAAGTCTCCCGGAAATGCCCAACGAAGGCCTGAACCAAATATCTCCGGCCAGAGGCATTGTCATGATCGGAGCACGCCAGTGGGTTTCACTGTACAACATACCCATCATGTCTACTGATGTCTCCGCAGCCCGTCGGATAGCCCGAATGGTGAGTGCTCGGGGTGGCGGACTGCCAACGGTTCAGACACTGGGTTTGGTTCACGGTGAGGACTCGACTGAGATAGCTTGCATGCTCTTGGAGCCCAACCAGGTTGGAGCAGACAGGGTCCAGACTCGAGTCGAGATGCTTGCAGCTGAAGAAGGGTTGGATGTTGAGAAGGGCTATTTCACTGATTATTCACCAGAAATGATTGTTGAAAAGTACATGAATTTGATTTCTAATAACACAAACTAATCAAATCAAACACTTTGTTGAAATATTTCAAGTCATTTTAGACATTTTAACAGTTATATCAAACTTTCAGTTTGCTTTATTATATTATTACAAGGGCAACCGCCATTGATAAAAATAGGAAAGGTTTCTGATTCAATGGAGATTTTTGCAGTAAAAGAAACAATTAGTTGGAATTTTACTTCTGACACATTAAATCAAATGTTTCGGACAAAAAGTTAACTTTGCAAGGAGGTACACTTGAAGAAACCCAAAATTTTTGCCATAGAGTGATTTGTAACTTGATTGTTCATTTCATATTTTTAACATACAATTTTGCCGTGCTACAACAACTCTATGATCTATAAATACATCGATGTACACTTGTGGTTTTTTTTTTTTTTTTTAGAAAAAAAGAAAAGAAAAGGTCACCTTTCATCATGAACACTGCTTTTTTAGAGAATCTTCAGATAATAATGTTTGAAGCAGCTCCTGTAACCTTTCGGCACCAGGGCCTGGCCTAAACACCGTATCATTACCACGCACGGAGCATGGGTCAGCCCCGTCATCTGAGCTTCCGACACACCAGGCCCCAGGTGCAAACCGGTTTGTGCGGCCAAGAAGTTCTTTATCAATCTTGTCTAAGACTGGATCTTCTCTTGCAAATTTGCGAGCAAATGGAGCCTTGCTTTTAACCATTTTGTCAAAGTCTTTCATTGTTAAGGCGATAGGATGCTGCTTGGGAGGAGTGTCCCAAGCAATGAAATGGAGATCATGGCTTATTGCAGTGTTGCGGAATTCTTCATTGTTGCAGATAACAGTGTGAAAATATCCTTCTGGAGATGAGATGAAATTCGTATAATACATGAGAAGAGTTCGAGGAAGGTTATCCCATCCCCATATGCAGTACTCCACAAATGTCCTGGTCAGCATTACCCATGCTGAACCTGTATATACAAGAAGAAACCAAAATATATAGACAACTACTTCACATCTTCAGCTTGAAATGAAAAGCCAAAGCAACGGAAACAAAGTTTCCAAAGAAACCAACAAAATCTTGTGTCATATAAAACACTTTTTACTTCAACCTTAATCGTATGTGAATACGATTCTATGCTATTTTAATTTTCAGGACTGTGGTTTTCATCAAGGAATTTTTTGAAGAAACATTAATGGGTCAACTGTGCTATTTTAAATTTCAAGGCCAAAGTTCATCAAAAAAAAAAACCTTCTTTGATAAATGAGAATGTGCCAACTATCACTAAGATATGACTTTGATACACTTGATAAACCAATAAAATATAATTATAGAAACTTACCTGTGAACAACTTGAAAGACGTTGGAAGCGATCGCCGTTGAGTGGTCCAAGCAATGTCAGATTTCTTTGACAAGTAAAGGCCTGGATCAACAATGATTGGTTTTGCTCTCTGGTTCCTGCAAATATGGATGCAGCAAATATGGTACACCAACTGTAAACTATAGTGGTAACATAGAAGGGTAGACTTCACTATTGAACAAAATGTTAACTAATTACTTACAGTTTCCAACCCGAAATCTGAGTGTGTTCGATAAAATTGAGATTTTTGGACATGTTCGAGAAAACATGTAACATATCTGCAGAATCAGAATACAAATCAAAAATCACTTTCAAGGCAAAAACAAAATGAGTAAATAAAGATTAGAATGCACATCAAACTTTTGGGTGAAACTTGATAGAACTATATTGATATGGTGCTGCTCTTATTGATGTCAACTTAACAAGATAGTGCAGATGGTGCCATCTTTGCACCAACCCAAATAAAACATGGAAATCAAAAATTCAAAAAATCAAGGGTCTCCTATCTTGGGACTCATAGGATCTCCTCTCCTATTGAAGTTGAGCAACAAAAAGTTCGCGAGGAAGCAATTCACAAACCACATGATGCAAATTATCGGAAAAAGGATCAAGAAACCATTTTCAATCATGACAGAAATGAGTAAGCAAAAAATTTGGAACCTGAAACCCAGAAGGGACTGCCATTTTAATTCTCTCCAGAATTTAGACTACTGCAATGGCTTTGGTCTTAAAATGTTCCATCTATTGGCAGCTGAGATATATCATCCCCAAGGCAGTTGAGGCAGAGAAGATCAATGGAATCTTGCTCATCTCATGCACATCCACAGCAACATTAGATAGAGCTATCCCTCTTCCGAGAACATAAAACCATGCATCATTAACCTTCTGAAAGCCTCAGTCCAATTGGAAGATTTAACTTGGGCGGCAAAACAAAAGCTTATATAATATTAACACTTTGCAGTAATAAATGGGTCCTTGTAAGGATTTTTTCTAACGAGTGGAAAGTGACTGCAAAAAAAGGCCAAATTAACTCCAAATGCCACATCCACTATGGCAATGAAACGGAAGGAAAAAAAAAGATCTTTCAACACAAGCTAGGGTCAACTGAACACCCCAAGTATAAGCAGGTTTTCTTCAAGATTAATGGTGTACCGATTGCCTATTGCTTAAGACAACATCTTCTACCACTCAGATGTTTCCAACAGTTCAGTCTCATTAATAATCACCTCAATGCAGCCAAAAAGATTAGTTTAGCAACCTTAAACTCAGTAATCTCAACCAACATTTCACTTTTTACCAATGAGCAATGCCCCTATCCATATATACCCTCACAGAAACTACAAGAATAGGAGCTATGCCATATAAATTTCAAGAGCACAGAGTTGGTTCACCAAAATTCAGCCAAATAAACAGCCTGAGTAATCATGGATCAATTTACTACCGATATTGACAATTCAAATATGTTGAACAATATAAGTAACAAGTCAGGTTTTCAAATCATACTGCGGTAAAATAACACAAAGTCATGCATTCATTATATAAGTGTTGCTAAAGAAGCACAGCCTATACCAGAACTCACACTACAACAGTAATCTAGGCAATCACAATTATAACAAAAGTAAAGGCCATCATTACGAAACAAATAAAAGAAAAGTCCAGAACTAACCATCTTGTGTCACGAGAGGATAATCCGAAGCACTGAGGTTTATAAACCAGTCCCACTCCACGCTCTCCTTCAACAAGATGGCAATAGCTTGAAGTGTACAAGCAATCATTGTAGGGCCCTTATATGTCACCAAATTAGATTGTTCCATTACACGAACGTTATTCACTTCGAAAAAAATCGGATCACTCTTCACAGAAAGAGTTAATTCCAATCTTTCACGGGGCGGAGCCTCAAGATCCAAATGCAAAATATACTGATTTCTCGGATGATAAACTGCCTGCAAAGTCCTCATCATCCTACGACAATCACCCTTTGTCCCCGAAATGAGATAAGCTAATCTAGGCCCTTCTCTTTTCATTACCCCATCTGTATCAAGTGATTTCTTTAAATCTGATTCAACAAAATACCCTCTTGAATTTGAATCCTCTGATTTTGCAAATGGAATTATATCAAATGACAACTGCTCTCCACTATACGAAGAGTTCAACAGCCCAAAAGTAGCAGACAATATTAGAGTAACCGATACCACTAAGCTTGCAAAAAATGGAACCATCCATTTTCTATCACTAAACACCCTCCCTGGGTGGGAATTAGCATTTTTTCTCATACTCGTCAATGGGTTCTTCATAGACTCCAATTTCCTATAAAGTTTTCTCATTTTGGGCTCAGACAAACAATAACTTAAAATTTACCTAAATTAGCCGAAACCCACGAGTCCTTCAAAGAAAAGAGCAGCGTAGAGAAGCAGGGAGATTTGGTAGCAGAACCAGAACCGCTTTTTCAAGTATATGAATAACATTAAGCTGAAACTCGATCTTTCTTTTCAAAATAAGACATTGTTTCCAGACAAAAAGTGCTTGAATTTGAAATAATGGGACACAGACACAGTACCAAAAAATCTCGGTAGCTAGAGAACAAGAAAAAGGTCTGAAAAATGGGTTAATCGATTGATAAACAACAGTAGTGAAACCAAATAAGGAAATATATTTACATTAACAGGTGATTAAAGCAAGGAAACTGTGACGTATACGCATGCAATAAATTAAAAAAAAAAAAAAAAAAAAAAAGCGGCTTTTACTCTAAACTGAACCAGATCTACTTGTAATCACTCACAGAAAGTTGTTTCAAAGCTGAGAGAATAACACACAATACTTTGAATGAAAGTTTCAGATACTTGAAAGACAAGAGAATTTCAAGAAGCACTTACTTTTATTTTGTGTCTGAACAGAAAAGGAAAACGACTAAAAAAAAAAGAAAATCGAAGAAAGCAAAAAAAACAACCAACCAAACAAATTCTTACTCAAATGGAGATTTTCATTGTTGCATTGAAGAACTGGAAGAGAAAGACTCTCCTTTCACTTTGATAGAATCGAAATTTTCAGCTAATTTGATTTTGTATTGTTCTTCTAAAGAGAGAAACAAATTAGGGCGGCTAAAAATAAAAACAAAAAATACCAAACAGAGAGAACTTGAACAGTTGAACTTGATCTGGGTTTTGCTTTAATTGTGAGCAAAACCAAATTTTTGGATTAACGATAATGACGAGGTACCCCCCACGCGAATTCATAGCGCGTGGATTACACAAGTCCCGTCGCTGATTGTGTTAATTAAGCTGTTCAATCACGCGCCTGTATACGTACGTACTACGACAAAAGTTGGAAGATTAATTTCGTAAGTTTTGGTGTAAATTAATATAAAATTTTCTTATTACAAGACACCCCGTCAAATTCGGGTATCTTAATAGACGGCTTTTGAAAAAAGACTTAGATGTCTTTCGCTGTTGTTGGGCGCGGGTGTTTTTAACTTCTCAAAGCCGCGAGTGTCGGGAGACGCCGTGTAGGACCCTCCAACTCACCGAATTATCGGATTGTGGACACAGACACGTGGCAAATCTGAAATCAGGTTTGTTTTGTTTGTGGACCATATGACAATTCACTTTAGGTGAGATTTGATTGCTCATAATCAAAAGTATTACAAATTGAAGAGCTAAAATCCTAGGTTGATGTAATGATGTTGGGTTTTAAACCAATTACTTTACCACTTTGGTGGTGTAGGCCCATGATGGATGGCCCAAATTTGTTGAAGTAACTAAATATCCAATAGGGCCATCAAGTTTGTGAGTGTGACAATTAGAAAGGCCTCTTAGACATTTTTTTTTTTTTTTTTTTGATATATCTTAAGAGAAATTTTAATATTCTTTGTTAAGTTTAATATTAAGAGCATGCACGTTTATCGATTATAAATATAAATGAAAGTAAATCAAGTTTCATTAAAAGGAAATTCAATTCTTTAGGTAGGAGGGAGAATCAATATAAAACACTGTAAGTGCTTCTATATTAGGATACGAGGGGTTTCTCGTGTACACCGTAAATAGTGTACACGAGAAACCCCTTCGTTTATTAAGATTCATAATATACGAGAAACTAGTCACTTATACAAAATGACAAAAGTAAGGTATAAGTTGAACCACAATTAGTGTACACGTGAATTTAAAAATTCATCATGTATTAGATGACAATGACAAATTTTAGTATCTCTAGTAAAGATTGATTTTGTGTTCGATGATTTCTTGGTGAAGCAAAGTAGAAGGAAAAGGCGTGCAACTAGTGATAAGGTGAAATCTTTTATTGTGATAAATGAGTTTGAATGTAGCAATCAGCCAACCAAACTCACATGTTGCCTTTGTATATGTATACGGAATCAAATAAAGCGTACGCTACAAATTACCAATCTTCCATGTGGCCACATAAACAATGGAATCACATAAACAATGGAATCGTAGATGATAAGATAATTAGGAGATATTATATAATATGATCACGTAAATAACAAAACAAAGGATAATTAATGTATGTTGATCGCAATATCAACCGGTGATGGAGAATTTGTTTGTAATAACAAACAAAATTTTAGTCGCAGCCTATTTCCTATCAACTGTGATAGTTATTGAACTGTGTGCATTTAATATTTCCTTCTGATTTAACCGCTTGCATTCTTGTGGGGATAGGGGTGTGGGCCGGGGTTTCTTATTTATCCTACTCCACGATCCAACATATAGGCCACGGTAAGCCTGATCCTCGATACCAAAAAAAAAAAATCAAAAATCAAAAATCAAAAATCTAATAGACCTCAGACCATGTGTGGTGTAAACTAACCCCGACTACGTGTGATTTGTGGGAGTTTTCTCTCCGAATCGTAGAAGAAAATATAGTGTAAAAACTCGTACCTCCCGCGTCAAGAATGGAACAAACGTATACGACCAAATTATAACAATGCTTGTATGCAAGTAAATATAGTGTACGTAGCATTGAATTTTCTTAAATATTGTTGATTTTTGTTTTGAAATTTAATTGTTTTTTTTTTATAAATGAAATATTATATTATTACATAAATTTAGGTTTTTTTTAGGATGGGATGACCGAACCTACAACCTTTTAGTACATATATAATGAGTTTTACGATCGGACCAACTCCTATCTCTTAAATAAAATTTTAACTTGTGTATAATACGATGGAAACTCGAGTTAAAACAATACTATATACATAGAGTATGGTATTTTACCGTTGACTTTTGATTTTAACATCGGTAAAAGAGTTAAAATATATAAATAAATAAAACAAACGAAACGTAGGTTGATGAAGTGATTAGACAGATGACTGTAAGTCTGTTGACAGGTGCTTTTTGACAGTGACGTCCTTTTCTCATATCTGTCCTCCATCCATTACTGCAACTTATTTTTTTTCCTTCCCTTTTTGCCCTTTTCCTTTTTCATTTTTCAATTTTATTTAGCATTCGGGTTTTTTATTTTAACCACATGGGATAATGATCAAATCCTCAAATACCCCGAAAATACCATAACATAAGAGCATTTTCAACGGTTTCCTTACTATGTTCGGTTTGAAGGAATTTGAGAAAAAGAAAAGGAAAAGATTTGGGGAATTTCTAATTTCTTGTTTGGATGGTTAAATGAGAGGGAAAAGAAAGGAAAAGAAAGGAAATGGAAGGAAATGAGTGGAATAATTTCTTTATATTTTAAACACTTTGGTTTCCATCCAAATTTGGGAGGAAAGGAAAAGAAGGGAAAGGAAAGGAAAGGAATCCACCATTAATAAATTTTTTTAAAATCCCAAAAATAACCCTATATATTGTTTGTATTCATACCGCTAAAATAACGGTATTTTTCATAAATAAAATAAAACCACTATCATTTCCTTTCCTTTCCACCCATAACCATCCAAACAACGATTATTAAAACCACTATTCTCTCATTTCCTTTCCTTTCCTTTCCTTTCCTCACTATCATTTCTTTTCCTTTCCTTTCATTTCCATTAAACCAAATATCGTGTCTACCCCCTTAAATAAGGGTGGATATTGTTGTAAGGGACCATTAAAGCAATATGTGTTCCAACAATACTCCCTTAATAAAAAAAATTTATTATTATTTTGATGTTTTACTTTGTAATTATAATCGTAAAACAAATTACTCAATGGATAATAAATGTTATTGGAATTTAAAAGTTAAATATCTAGTGCTTTTAAAAAAATAAAACAAATTTAAATATTTGGAGCTCATCTAAGGGGGGGCTGAAGCCACCCTATAATTAAGGCAGTGAATTCCATCAAAACACATCTAAGGTTGGAGCTGTAAAAATACATATTCTCCTTTAATTAAGCTAAAGGGAGTCTTCAAGGAAGATTGTTGGAGATGTTCTAAGGTATTCAGAAATGGTTGAAGTAATTGAATAGGAAGACCGTTATGACTATAACCTTTAGTAAATTTACCGAAGATGAAAATGATTTATTTGATACAGTATTATGGATGACCGGTTACGAAGAGACCGTTTCGTTTTTGTAGGTTGATCAACCGCTGCGTACAATGAATCTCCTACTAGAAAGGAGGAGTCTCCCCACAACATACTATTTAAGGTCAGAGATATTCAAAACTTAAATGAATTCAGATCAGAAATCAAGTGTGATAATAGTAAAATTGTTGGTGGTATACGTGTCTAGTTTGGCAGAGTTCTCAAGAGGGCATGTGGTTTTTAGGCACAATAGTGACAATTTCTGTGGGTGGTCCAAAGTATCTTTGACATTTAAACCGACCTACAATGTTGTGTTTTTTGACCTAAAAAACAGATGTAATTTCAGCTCATAATAATGTTCAATTTGAGTCCAATCATCCAAGGTGTAGTTTTGACTCATAGTCCATCTATTTTTAGCAGCTAAATTCAATCTTTCGTGTATAAAATTTCAGCTGTTTTTGGATTATTAGGGTTACTTTTTCCTATAAAGAAGCTGGTGGATGGTGGTTGATAAACACAGCAGCATGTGAGCTTGTTATTGGTTTAATTTGGGCCTAATTTTTGTTAGTTTTGACTCATAATGATAATGTTAGGATACTAATCGGTCAGTACCCAAAATACTGACCCACCAATTGAAGTGTAGTATTTGATCTTTTTTCTTTTACTCTTTACATTTATCTCCTTGCATTCTTCACAAATCGAGTTGATATTACACTTCAATTGATAGGGTCAGTATTTTGGGTATTGACATGTCAGTACCCAAGCATTATCCGATTCATAATACTTTCAATGTAGTTTTTAGCAGCTGCATTGTGGATCATTTTGAGGCCATTCATTGGATTCTTTAAAAGGGAAACTCACTGTTTGGAAGATGCTTGAGAGTTGGTGGCCACAAAAAAAGAAAGATACCAGAAAGAAGGAAAAAAAAAAAAAAAAAGGTAGCCAACAATACTATATCAATTATCCAAGACTATAATCAACACTACCTAAGATTATCATTCACGCACACACACACAATATTTCAAAATAGGCAGGCCAACTAATTCATTTTAACAAAAACAGGTGGTCCTCTTAGAATCCAATGCAAAAAAAAAAAACCTGGCTCTTTATAGGGGTCCATACTAGGTTTGTACTGCTCATCATGATCGGTCAACACAACGGATTTATTTTAGACTGTGAGCTTCACATAAACATCCTAGGTTAGTACTGCTCATCGTGATCGGTCAACAAAACAGATTTATTTTGAATTGTGAGCTTCACATAAACGTCCTTCATTCGGTCATCACTCAGAATGCGTCTACTTAGTTAAGAGATACCAATAGCATTCGCTAGCAGATAGTAAAAACATGTCTGAAACTAGTTGATGATGGTATTATATATTTATATCAAAGATGTCATGTTTCCATGCAATTGCTGGTGCAAACTTTTGAATACAGGGGAGTCTATAGATATACAGTTTTTATTTATTTATTAGGTAGCTAATTAATTAAGTTTAAGAAGAATTAATTTCCACATCAGCCATGATTGCAAAGAGAGTTACTCCACCTATAACAAATCATTGAGAGAATCGTGGCCTGATTGTGATTGTATTTATATAAAGTGATCTTCATTTCCCACTTTTGGCTGATAAAATGATGGCACCTTAGAATATATTTATCTATAAAGTCTCTCGGCATATGCTATTGGACAGGCCATGCTGATGCTGCACCAGCACCCATCTGCAAGGTAGCTACAGATTCCTACAACATATATAAAAACTTTTTCTTCACATTTCAAAGTTAGATTATATCTGAATATATAACAAGAAATCTTGCTGTTCATTGAATCAGTACTACACTTTGTGTACCAAATTGCTATGAAGTTCTTTAAAATATAGCACATGTACAGTTTGGTCATGATTGATCATGAACAGCTCCAACCTGGGAATCTATATATAATAAATCAAAATGAATGGACAGATTGTTCTAATAGAACACGTAGAGCAAGTAGGCCACCACTGGACTTGCAGCCAAAATGGTACATAAAGCAGTTTGCAGAGTTAAAACAATCAACTTGTGTCCTGTTCTGTTGTTTGCGGCATCTCAACTTGCATTGCATGGCTCTACCTACCGTAACTATAAAAGCAATGGCTTTAGGTTTGCAGTTCATGAGTATGCTCTCTACACAATTGATAGCAAGTATTTATGTGTTTGATCAGATAAAAAAAGAGCACCAACCTCAAAAGCACTTAATAAATGCTATCCAAAAGGGTCTTTGAAAGCACTTTTACATAAATTACTTTTTACTTGGAAAACACATTCTACAAAATTGCTTCCAAACACACACGCAAGGCCATTCTTGCCAATAATTCCTGCCTGCACATCTGTACAGGCAATTTCCACTCTTAGATTACAAAAATCGGCTCTTCGTATCTGTAGAAAATCATTGCAATCTTGAAGACCACAATAAAGACGACACATGAAGGTAGCGTGGAATTTTCTTTCATGCGTGGTAGTGGTATATACTAGACAGTAGCTAGGCACAATAATTTTCCAGGCTCATAACTTATAAACAATGCCATGCATATATATATATATGTGTGTGTACTTTGAATCATTGGACAATGAAAAGAAATAAAAAGAAATTGCGGATTCATACCTAAGAGAGAGAGAGAGAGAGAGGGCACCATAGGACCTCTGGATTGTGCTTTCCAGCAGAATTTTATGCTGCATATATATATATATATATATTAGAATTTCATACACTTTCCATCAAAAAAAAAAAAAAAAAAAAGAATTTCATACACTTTATTGGGGTGATTTTCAATTTTTCTGGGGAATTTTTTTTTTTTTTTATAGTTTTAGTTAATTATGATAGGTTTCAAGTTGGTCACGAGATTTGGTTCCAGGGAATCAAATAATTACTCATGAAACCCAAGAAAGCAGAAGCAAAAGTAATTAATTGCTATGAAAATGAAGCAAGTACAGTGTTATAATCATTTGATTATTGTCTTGTGTCAGACCAAACTAAAATTATTGTTGTTTGTTTGTCCTAATAAGAACTACACTATCATCAGACCTACTTTTGTGTAAAGGAATGCCTTTTCAATAATGCTTCAAAGCTTTTATTATTATTATTTTTTTAATTTTTTAATTTTTAATTTTTAATTTTTAATCAATAATGTCCCTTCGCTTTCCAAGTATTAATTCTTTCTTTCTTGACCAATAAAATTGTGATTCTTTGCCCTCACTTTCTATTTTTTTCACCCTATATAATGTATACAAACGTAAGAAAAAAATAATTTTGGGAATCTAATATTCACTCCTAGTCTATGGTTCGATGATACTGTTCCTTTCAAATATCACGCGTATTCATCGGCTATTATGACAATAACACCTTAGATTCTTATAATACAACCTTGAAAGATCAAGAAACATCATGAATTTTTTCAGAGCTCTGTTAAAACTTCTAGTCCTCTCTATAGGGCTTGAAAAGATAATGATCATTGTGATCAATCTCCATCTTCTCCATATATGATATATCTAATCTCCATGACCAACAACAACAACAACACATAACAACAACAACAACAACACATAAAATGACAGTTGGGTCAGCTCATCAAGGGGCTCCACTTATACATGTGTCGACTTTTCAATATTATTCTTTTTTTGGGGGGGTTTTGAACAGGGGATATTAATAAGTGTAGCTTACCCACTATAGACTAATAAGTTTTACACAACGTAGAAAAATTGACTTGTAGTAGTAGTAGTAAAATTTGTAAAAGCTTTTCCATGAAAACAGTGCAACCACCTAAACAAATATATATAAATCTATATATATATATAGAGAGAGAGAGAGGGAGAGAGAGAGAACATATTTCAAAAAACCTCGTCTCCTTCCCATGAGAGGGATTTTTCCCATAAAACCACAAAAGGCCCTGACCCCAAAGCAAAGCTCCTCCTCTATCTCCTCTGTTTCTTTAATGTAATGAATTATGAATTTTTACTTTCTTTTGTTTTTGGGTTTGATTTTTTTTCTCTCTCATGTCATGTCATGCAAGTAGCACCATAAGCAAAGCAAGAGCAAATCAAAGCAAAACAGCAGCTAAAGCTTTTCCTTCTTCTTCTCTCTCTCTCTTTTTTTAAGTTTTTTTTTTTTTAATTTTTAACTTCTATCTATAATCTATCTACATATTTGTTTCTCTCTTTTATACAGCTCATTTACTAGCACCCTATTCGTCTATCTCTCCAATCACACTCACACACGCACGCACACATGACTCAACAACAGCAGCAGCAGCAATAAACTCTTTCTATATCTATATATCTATCTCATCTATCTATCTACCCTTTCAACGTTTCTTCTTTCTCTTCACCAGATCTCTCGGAGTAGAGAGGGAAGCCCCTTTAAGATGCGTGCTTTTTAAGCCTCTTCTCGCTCGTCCGCTCGCTTGCCATTAATTTTTCTTTTGTTTTTTTGTTTTTGGGTTCTTTCGGGGGCTTTCCTTTTATACCCAAAAATAAAATAAAAAAAGCCATTTTTTTTTATATTCAACATTGCCCATATCTTGATTTGTTTTGTTTTGGCGATCTTCTCTCTGATTTGTCATTTGGGTTTCCATCGGTTCCGTTTGTTTTTCGATATAAATAAGCCCCCCATTAACCAACTGTTGCGGGTTTTAGAGAGAGAGTGTTTGACTGTGTGTGGAAAAAAATGGCAAATGGGGTAGAGAGAGAAACTGGGTTGATGATATTTAGCGATGAGGAGTTGAGAGAGATGAGTGGTGTGAAGAAGGGTGGTGAATATATCGAGGTAACATGTGGGTGTACTAGCCATAGATATGGTGACGCTGTTGGCAGGCTTAGGGTTTTCTCCAATGGTGACCTTGAAATCACCTGTGAGTGCACCCCTGGTTGCAATGAAGGTCTCTCTCTCTTTTCCTCTTCTCTTTTTGTTTTTTTGTAAAAATGGGTTTTTGATTTCCTTTTCTTGCATGTTTAATGCTTTTGTATTTGACGTTGTTGTTGTTTTTAATCTTGGGTTCTTAGGTTGTATAAGTGCGCTGTGATTAGTCTATTAGTTATGATAGTCTGATGATGAAAAGAGAGTCTTTTGCAAGTTGTTCGTTGGTTTTTGTTGTTATACAGTTCAAGTGTATGTTGTTTTGTCTCAGTGACTGAGCTGTCTTTGATATCATACCAACAAGATAATGCAGTTTCTTCTGGTGGGTCTAGTTCAGATTGAACAAACCTTGGTTTGTTTTGTTGGTTAAAAACACTTGGCTTTAACTGGGTATCTTCTGAATATAACCTACATTTCTCTTTGTTGTATTGACTGTGAGGCCTTTTTCATGATCGGTTTTTGAGGTCAGAGTCCTGTTAGAACTTAGTCAGAGTAAGGTTTTATGATGAATCATGTTATGTAGTGTTGTTAGTTGGGTTTCATCTATGTTTGTCTTCAGGGATTTTTCATCACTAGTATGGTTGGTGCAGTTTGCTTTCAATCCTCAGCTTAGTTACATACACATTTGATGTTACATTTGATTTTCAAGCCATGACCACCTCCTGACCAGGATCAAAACATCGAAAGTTGAACATTGATGGGTCAGCATGCTAACGAATTGTTAGTTAGGATGTGCTCTTTCCTATGCATGTGTTTCTCTTTATCATGCGATGCTATAACGAATTGTGTTTTTCATGTTAGTGTCTTCTTCTACCAACTGATTTACTATTATTCTTTACTTTGATCATATGCTTCAGTTTTACACTTTTACATTGAAACAGATTGCCTGCTGCATTGCTACTCTTTCTAAATTCTCTGGAGAAGTGTTTAAGTGCAGTTTGATAAGCACTTACATCTCCCAAGTAGTTGATCACAGTATTTAACTACCAGGATGAATTGCATTTTTGATGATTTTTCCCATTTGAAGGAAACTTGGGTTCATGAGAAGTATGCATTCTGTTTCTACGAGAAATAGTTGTGTCAGAGTAAACAGACAAAATGATGTAATCCACTTCTATCCAAAAGTGAAACCACCATCTTTTGGACCCACCTTGGAACTCTTAGACCCTTTGAAACTATAAGTTTTTTATACCTTTGGCCACAGGCAGTGAAGGTCTTTACTACATTTCATGTGAAGTTTTCAACAATGTCAGCAATGATAATTGTTTTCTTCTAATTATGCAATGTGTTGCACTGGTAGGATGTTGGGCTCCTGGCAGCTTCTTACTCTGTCTTAACTGTGTATTGATTACAGTAATTTAATCGTTAAGTTAGTATCGTTGATTCATGTTGTTATCCTTATCCTGATTATCCTACAAATTCTGAGAATTGTATTTTCAATTGTGTGAATGGTGATTTTATTTCCCAGACAAGTTGACTCCGGCTGCATTTGAGAAGCATTCTGGAAGAGAGACAGCTAGAAAGTGGAAGAACAATGTCTGGGTGATTGTCAATGGAGAGAAGGTTCCATTGTCGAAGACAGTGTTGCTCAAATACTACAACCAGGCATTAAAAAACGGAAATGGTTCACACAGATCCCATAATGGGCGAGTTTGTCATCGTGATGAGTTTGTTCTTTGTACAAGTTGCAACAAAGAGCGCAGGTTTCGATTGCGGACCAAAGAGGAATGTCTGATTCACCACAATGCTTTAGCTGATAAGAATTGGAAGTGTTCTGATCTGCCCTATGACAAGTAAGTTTGACTTATGAATTGATTAAAATGCTCATCGGACCAAATCTTGGATTAATAATTTTAAATGTCAATCCTTATGATATGTTAGGTCATTAGACATTCTAGAATACACTACTGAAGTTCATCTTTTACCTTCCATACAGTTCAATTATTTTCCTTGGTCCAGCTAAGTTCATTTAATGTACTAAAAATGTCATGTATCTATGATTGTTTAATATGCTATATTTTTCAACCTGCATTGTTTGCTGAGTGGGGGATGTTCACTTGAGCATGCATTTTTGTGTTATTTCCCTTATAAAACTGTCTATCTGCAAGATTTTCCTCGAGGTATGACAATGAAGCTCAAACTTTCTATATGTTTTATTATTGAAAACAGAGTTCTCCACCAATCAGGCACTTTTAACCACCAAATTGTTTGCTATTGAGGCAATACATGAGACTAAACATCTAATTTGTTTGTTTAGGAATGTTAAATGCTTCAATGATAATCATAATTATCATAAATCGTAACAGTTATTTACATTTTAGTAGAAAATTTTAACGAGTCATTAAACACGTGCATTCTCTTATCTTAGATGTTTCAATTATATGTGGTGTTTGTGTTTCTTTGGCAAAAGTTGTTGGTAGTGATGTACAGCAGAAATGCTTATTTGTGGGATAAATGGGGTTATTGCATCATGTGAGAATGTGCAGAGGTATACTAGTCGAGGGAAGTTGAATTTGTCTGACTGCTCGAACAGAAAAACTAAAAGTTCTAGGAGATTTATTAAAATATAAGTTTATATTTTATGCCATCTGGTTATCAGTAGAAAAAAAAAAAAAAAAAAAAAAAAGCGTTTGGTGTGTGTAGCTGTGACCTACATGAGGCACAAATCTTAATGACAAAGATAAGGCTGATGATGGATTTGACATCATGTTATCCAGAATTAAATTAGTGTTTGATGAAGATGTAGATGGTCTGTTTTTGTTAAGCAGACCTGGAAGTGCTTAAAAGTAGATGCTGAGTTTGAGCTAACCGTGATAGCTTGTGGGAGAGGAAGATGGCATAAAATGTGAAGTAGGTTAGGTGTTTTAAGGTTAGACATGGATGGACTCGTCAGTTTTTATTCATCGTTGAATGTTTTACGTTATCCAGCTTTGTAGAAGGATTCATATGTTACATTCAATGAGTGTGCTATGGAATGAACCTCCCTTTAGGAAATTTATTGCTTCATATATGATATATGAATTGAAATTGTCATTACTTTTTTGCTTAATAAATAATCAGTGATCATGTTTAGTTAATCAAGAGGAGGTGAGTCATTGGGTGCATATTTTAGTTAGGTATTTTAAGAGGAATCGTATTAACTGCTAAAAGTATTTTCTACATATCCCAAGAAAGCTAGTACTTTTAGGTGTCATCTCTATTACATATATAATTTCCTTTTTATTAGTTTATTAAATTATGAAATTTCGTGTGGTTCCAAAATCCTAACTTATTGATATATAACGTTTGATATATCCCAAGAAAGTGATTTTTTCTAAAGAGTCCTTTATGCGCTGCCATATTGTTGGTGCTTATTCACACTCAACAATTCAATAAACAAGCGTATGCTTCATGTACACACATCCCATGTCCATATTGTTGTTGCATATGTTTTGAGACTTGAGAAATAAGTAAACTGTTATGATTTCTGTTTGTTACAGAATAACTTGTGATGATGAAGAAGAACGAGCTAGTCGTAGAGTGTACAGGGGGTGTACTCGTTCTCCAACTTGCAAAGGTTGCACTTCCTGTGTTTGCTTTGGTTGTGAAATTTGTCGTTTCTCAGACTGTAGCTGCCAGACTTGCATCGACTTTACAATGAATGCGAAAGCTTGAGTCCCAGGAGACCCTTCGGGGCCTGACTTTCCGTTTTACTAAGGATGGGTTCTTACTATGACGAATATGGAACCATAAGAGCATTTAAAAGAAGCCTGCCATCATAATCTTCCTTGTGTTAGACTTTAATTTCCAGTCCTTGTGATCAGTATTCATTGACTGGGGCAAAAACTATTCAATTTAAGTAATTTATTCCCTTCGATTATATCATGCATTCCTCCTTTATTTCATTTTCAATACCATGATTAAATTTTGCTCGGCTCGGCCTTGTCATAAATTTTGTGCCAACAGAGCATAAGAAAGAGGAAATATAGGCACAATTGAAGCTGTCATTGTGATGCTACAATGAAATGCGGTGATGTTGGAGTTTGATGGCCCAAGTTGTTGCATTTCATTCTAAAGTGTTGACTTGTGTTGCTGCTGCCGGACAGAACTTAGATATAATCATTAAAAATTATTCTACCATGTGTCTAGTTTATGTTACAATCTATATTCTAAAAAATTATGGGGCAAAATCCATACATGAAGTGATTTAAACAAATTAAAAGCTTACACACACACACAACTCTTTTTCTTAATCCAGGACGAGTGCCAAAATGCAACCATTACTGCTAATGGAAGCCCTTTTCGTTTCCAAGTTTCAACTATCAGCAACAAAACAAAACGCTAATGCACTATGCATTGCTAGGTACAAGAGAACATATTACAAGATTTCACCTGGAATTCCCCCAACCTCTCCCTCTCCCACCAGCAAAACGTCCACCCCCTCTGTGATATGGTTTCCTTCCCCAGTTTGAAGATGCGCCCATATTAAATTGTTGGGGAGCTTCGGATGGTTGGACATTGGGCTGCTCTCCTGCATTTACAGATGAGGGAGCAGGCTGGCCCTGGAAACCCATCCCGAACGTTTGGTTCAAGCCATTTTGCCCCACAAACCCTGCTTGTCCTGCATTTATTGATGGGTGCATAGGTTGACCTGGTAAACCCATCCCGTACATTTGGTTTAAGCCATTTTGCCCCACAAGCCCCAGCCAAGGTGCATATGCGGGTCCTGCTAACAAATTGGGCTGCATACCTGGTAAGGCTACATTGGGATGTGACCGTTGACTAGGATCAAATTGCTGCAAGTATGGCATACTGTTCATCATCGGCATCTGGTTAGGATGCTGCTGATAATTCTGGGGATGCCATGGCATACCATTAGATGGAAATCCATTAGGGAAAACAGCATTCTGAGGTTGCAGAGATGGCATCCCATTTGCCCAAACTCCATTCATCGTTCCAGTGAAACCAGCCATTTGTGCCATTGGAGGAAATTGTGGAACTAAGCCAGTTCCACCAACAAAACCTTGTCCTATAGCAGAAGATGATGAACAGTTACCACGATCTGCTGGAACAGCAGGATAATGGTGCTGGTCTTGGTTTTGTGGCAGCTGACCTACTCCATCCATTTGCTGGATTGAATGTCTGCCGTTTTGCAATGCTCCATCCCTATTTCTAATCTTCTTCCTATTGTTTTTCTTGTTCCCAGGTTTCTGATCATTCATGCCCCTCTTTTCCATCTTTAGATTTCTCCTATACTCGGCCTCTTTTTCATCATCTGAAAACTCTGCCTCAGATACCTCTTCATCATTATCACCAGATGCATCATACCCTTTCTTGTAAAGATTCTTGTCATTGAGCACATGATTGGCAAACTCTTGAACAAATGAGATTGAAGTACCTACATGGATCCCAGCAGGGACTTCACTATCCAAATTGTATCTTACCATATAGTAAGGGTTTTTTACAGGTCCAAAGACTTCATCAATCAGCCCCAACAGCGATCTACTTTCAGTTATCCAGAGGACAGAACCCTCGTTAAGAGGGTTGTGCTTCTCCACCCCTTCTACAATGACTTGGGCGCCTAATACCTGTAATATTGGAAGAAATGTCAGAAAATTGATCTAGCTCCTGGTGACTTTAAAATCGATGTACATCAGGTCTATGAATCAGCTCCATAAATTATGGCCTTTGAGTGATCCATGGTACTTAGACAAGGTTACTTTAAGGCTATGCCTTGCGTCCGCAATGAACTTACCGACAGAACAACTCCAACAGGCAGCATCTGATGATGTGGTTGCAAAGTAACATTGACTTCAGGAACTGGAGGGAGAACCTGCAATGTTTAATAAAAAAAAAACATATTGGCTAAAACAACATACAGTAACAATAGCCCTCAAAGATAAACCATGCTGATAATAGACACTTAACCCACCAGTTCATTTAGATTTAGGAACATATTCAATACAAAAGCATGTTAGGTATTTTTAATGTACACATATCCAGCCATACAAGTTGTCATGCAAGAGTCAAAGATTAGAAACTGTTCCTTAATAGAATGTTAAATCCACAGTTCACAAAAGCCAGAACACAGATAACAGTTTGCGCAGTCTTCAAGAATCACTCTTTAGACAACCAAACTATATTGTATCAGGTCAAATAGCCTTCCAAATTACAGTTTCACAACCAACACTTTCATACAGGACAACAATTTGCCTCAGCCACATATATTAAATTGGTGCATATCACCACTCATAAGAGATATGTTAACAGGACAAGTCTAGACGACCAGCAGCTAATGCCAAATTCAAACGGTTGTAAAACTTGTTGAGTTTGTAACCAAACTTGGAGAATCTTACATGTTTGAGATTCATCCACTTCTTGGTCATGCTAACTATAAAAATGTTTAAACAATAGAAACGCCCAATGTTCCCAACATATGATCACAGAAATAATGATTTTTGTTATTATAAAGTTTATTAATGCAACCCAGTCAAATAATTTAAACACATTGATGACCATCAGTATGTCGGATATGTACCGTTTTGATGGGCATGTGCTTGTTAGTCATGCATATACAATACTTTAGTCTGAGAATAACAAATAATTAACCTCCAAGTATACATTGAAGCTTTCTAGCTCTGCATTATATATATATATTTATATAAATATATATACAAAAATTCTATTATCAGTTCGAACTGACAAAAGTTATATTATGTGGGCCACTGGATTTAAATACTTTGACTTGGCTGTATGCACTTGTCAGTCAAAGTATTTAAATCTAGTGGCCCACATACAAGGAACTGATAATAGAAAGATTGTATATATATATATATATATATATATATATATATATATATAATGCAGAGCTAGAGAGCTTCAATGTATACTTGGAGGTCCTATTAGTTTTGCAGAATACTAACTAAACAGTATCATTACAGCTATATTGTCAGACTATTAAATCACCAATCTTGGACTAGATTTAACGCTTTTCACGTTTTTGTCACGAACCTCATAAAAACAAATATTAGTATCCCATCAATCTTCTCCACTTCAATGAAGAACAGTTTTTTAGTTAATTAGTTAGGGTCTTAATGAGTATAAATCCAATGACTCAACAGCTTGGAAGTACTTATACCTTCTTCCAATCCAACTTTCTCACAGAATACCATGATATTCCCTAAACTAAATCTTTCAACAAGTGTGAGTCTGCATGAGGGTGAAGACAGAAAATATTTTTCTTCCGAGTATCACTACCTATGTGTCATCTTATACAAGATAAAATAAACAAGTAAACCACATAAAGCAGGTTTCAGATATCAGAGTTTGATACAGGAATATGTACCTTAATCAAAGGTCAATAAAGGATATCTAATTTAAATTTAACCGAACATTGCACTATCCACCTTAACATTTGAGAAAAACACACAACTTCAAATTCGGCTACCAATATCTAAAATTCACATTTATCAACAAATCAAACAATGTGCAACAAATAAAGCAATCAACTTTTAACATAATCATCACTCATCAATGCCATGATTAGTTATACCTGCAGCTCATTCTTTGACTTAATAGGTCCTCCGGTGGCGACAGCACCATCTTCATCCCCATCACCAACAAAATCAAATTCAGCATCACTCCCTACAACCATCTCCACTTCACCCTCCTCTGCCTCATCGTCCTCATCCTCGTCATCGTCATCAATCCCACCAGCTGTCTCCTCTCCATCAACACTCTCTATCTCTCCTTCTTCAAGCTCACCCGCCACATTCAATTCTCCTTTTACCTCCATCTTCACTTCCTCTTTCTTCTCTTCAACTTCTTCCTCTTCCTCATCACTACTATCACCGGAAGAGGAAGAAGATGAACTTGAACGTTCGTCTTCTGAGTCTGAACTACTTTTGCTCTCAATTTCATCACTCACTATAGCACTCTTCACACCACTTCCATCAACCGGAAACAAATCCGTCTCACCAACCAAACCAACTTTTCTACTCTCATCCTGATCATTCATTATTTCATTCTTCACAGCAACCAAACTAACTTTTCCCATTTCTTTCTCGATACAACAATTCGAATTTTTCTGTTGCTCATACTCCAATGTCTCCACTTTCACAGCACACCCGGACCCATTGAAAATCGGGTCAGACCCATGTGTAATCACGTCCCCAGAATTGGTTTTTCCTTCCTCGGCCATCTTTAAACTCTTCTCAAACACTCCGAATTCAATCTCCTCCAATCTATACCTATCTGGGTTTGGCGATATATTATCAAAAAACTCCTTTATAGAATCGAAATCGAGAAACGAATCGGCCAAAGACAAGTTGGAGTCAAGGTTATCAAGTAGGTCCCTGGAAGTTTTGATCTTAGAAGCTTGATTGAGGCAGTCTTGCTCTTCTTCAGTGGTGGGTTTAGTAACAAACCCATCCATAGTTTGAAACACACGGACTAGGGTTTCGTAAAAGATTTGAAACCGGGTTGTGAGATATAGTGGAGAGAAGTATCATAGTTGCGGAAAAGGAGGCAACTTTACAAGGATTTAACGGTTATATAGGGTTTTGTTTGGGGATGCTTCGGTTCTTAAACCCTAATGAGAGCAAGAAATGACTACTGACTAGGGTTTTGGTGAAGTATAGACTATTTAGAGAAAACGTATACTTTGGTTGATTCAATTAATTTTGAAACGACGACGTTGTGACATGTGAGGACTCAAGTATCAGTCCAGACGATTGTATAAATTTCCTTGGACACACCAACTACACAAAACATATGTTGGGCCTATCCCCATTTTTTCCGACCCACGAAGCCCTATAGTGAATTGCAATTGTATTTTTTTTTTCCTCTTATGAAATAGGGGGAATTACAGTTTGATCCTTATCTTTTAAGGAAACGTCACTTTTTTACTTGACTTATGTGTATTAGGGTCTTTGGTCCTTATCTTTTTGGAAATACATCAAAAAAGTCCCTCTTACCAAAAAGTTGACAGTTAGCGTTAATAGAAGTGTCAAAAAGACGGTTTTACCCCTAAGCAATGAGAAAAGACTGAAATACCCCTCTAACAATTACTCTTAAACCCATTTAATATTAGGAAATTAAAAATGCATCCATCAAGGATTGAACCTTCAACTTCATGGTTAAAAGCAACAAGCTCTAACCAATTGAGCTACTCCAACTCATTGTTGGAGGCTTGTTGATTTAATGTATATATAGTTATATAATTTGTTTTAAATAATTTAAAATATGCTTATATAATTTAAAACAAACTCATATATATATATATATTGAAATAAACTTATATTTAATAATAATATATCAAAACAGATTTATGGAAAAGAAAATAAGGAAAAAAAAGGAAAAAAAACGGAAAAAAAATTCTTTTTTTTAATTTTTTTTCCCTTTTCAATTTATGGGCTTTGATTTTCTGGGGTTTTTTTTTTTTTTTTTTTTTTTTTATCAAATTGAAATAAAATATTTTTTGTAAAGGAAAAAAATTCAAAAAAAAAAAAGAAAGAAAAAAAAAAATCTACGGGCTTTGATTTTCTAGGTTTCTTTTTGTTTTCTTATTTCAATTTGATAAAGAAACCCAGAAAATCAAAACTCATAAATTAAAAAGGGAAAAAATAAAAATAAAAATAAAAATAAAAAAGAAAGAAAGAAAGAAAAAATTTCCCTTTTTTTAAATTTTTTTTCCTTTTGTTTTCTTATTTTCTTTTTCTTTTTCTTAAATATGTTTTGATATATTATTATTAAATATATTTCAAATTATATATATGAGTTTATTTTAAATTATATAAATATATTTAAATTATTTTAAACATATTATATAACTATATATACATTTAAATCAATAAACCTTCAACAATGAGTTGCAATAGCTCAACTGGTTAAAGCCTATTTTATCCACAAGGATGAAGGTTCAATCCTTGATGGATGCATTTTTTATTTAAATGGGGTTTAAGAGTAATTGTTAGAGGCGTATTTCAGACTTTTCACATCTTTATGGGTAAAATTGTCTTTCTGACACTTCCATTACTAAAAGTACCGTTTTACCCATTGACCAGTTAACTTTGACTAACCATTGATTGACGAAGGGACCTTTTTGATGCATTTCCAAAAAGATGAGGACTAAAGACCCTAATACACGTAAGTCGAGTAAAAAAATGACGTTTCCTTAAAAGATAAGGACTAAACTGTAATTCCCCCTTTGAAATATGATACAAATGGTCGAGGGGTCTATTGGGGTCCATTGAAATTAAGCACTAAGGGTTCGTTTGTTTTTTTTTTTGCACTTAAAATTTAATAGGTTTGAATTGAAATTATTAAGTTGTTTTTTTTTTTTTTTTTTTTTTTTTTTTTTTTTTTAAGTGGTCAAACAACTTAAAATAAAAAGTAAGGAGTCGTTTGTTTTTTTGTTTGAAGATTGAATAGTCCTGAATTTTACTGAAGATTGAATAGTGACTGAAACATGAATCTGAATGACATGTTTTTTTTTTTTTTTCTCACGTCTGAATGTACTGTCAACATGTTTGTTTTTTAAAAATAAAATTGTATGAAAAGAAGTAATTTTACATCTATACCCATACTAATTAAAAGAAGTAATTTAACATGCAACACTCTTTATAAGATTTTGTATGTTCTTCCGCAAACAAAATTTAATTTAAAAAAACAAAAAATTCATCTAGGAATATAATATTGCATGTTATTCTGCAAACAAAGTTCAAGTTCAATTTATTGTAAATAAATAAATAAATAAAAAAGTTTAAATTCAATTTTAAATATTGTCCAAATATCCAGTATATAATTTTAGAAACCTTTTTTTTTTTTTTGTTTTTTTTTTTTTTGTTTATTGGATCATATGCAACAAGAAACCAATTTTTTTTTTTTTTTTTTAAATAGGTCCCTAAATTATATACATCGGTATATATATATATAGTTATATATATAAACAATTATTCTATAACTTCTTCAAGCCACGGAATCTACTCAATATCGAATGCAACCACAAAAATAATATTTGATAAATTATATAACTGCAACTATGACAATCATAACAAATTATCATTCTAGATTATGTTTAAAGAGTTCTATAACTACCACTACACGTAGATAAAATAAAAAAAAATTAATTAATTAATTAAAGAGTTCTTACCCGTATTTGATAGGAGAGAAATTCAATTGTTTAATCCAGGAAGATTTCAATATGAGAAGTGATTATGGTTTTTTTTTTTTTTTTTTCCTTTCTTTCTAAAAGTCTTTTAAAATAAGAAATGCGTTAAAAGAAAGAATTCTACATCATATCAAATTAGGAGAAATTTAGAAATATATCTTTTTTTGGAGGATAGACTTGGAAGAAAATATTTTAATTATAATTCAGTTATTTGGAATTAAGTTAAAAGTCAAGATTTCTTAGGGGTCGTTTGTTTTTTTGTCTGAAGACTGAATAATCCTGAATTTTACTGAAGACTGAATAGTGACTGAAACATGAATCTAAATGACATGTTTGTGTTTTTTTTTTCTCACATCTGAATGTACTGTTAACATGTTTATTTTTTAAAAATAAAATTGTCTGAAAAGAAGTAATTTTACATCTATACCCATATTAAACAATTATACATATAATATAGAATAAAAACAATCCAAAAATAATAAGTATATATGAACACATATAATCATGATCTTCTTCTTCGATTACAAACAAACTTTATCTTTACTAAGAAAAAAAAATGTTTTTTTTTTTTCCAAAAAATAAAAGGGGCAACAGGAAAACTCACACAAATCACTCATAAAAAAATAATATATAAATATATCACCCTAATATCATAATAAATTATTGATATTAAACACCAATATTAGAAGTGATTAAGGTTCTTTTTTATTTTTAAAGCAATTTAAAATAAGCAATATATTAAAATAAAGATTTTTATGCAATATATAATTATGATGAAATTGGATATATGTTATATATGGAGGATAGTATCGGAAGAAAAAAATTTGGATTGCATTTAATGCAATTCAGTGATTTACAATTAAGTTAAAAGTCAAGATTTTTTACTTTTTATTTTAAGTTGTTTTTTGATATTTTTAAGTTGTTTGACCACTTAAAAAAACAAACAAAACAACTTAATAATTATGATTCAGACCCATTAAGTTATAAGTGAAAAAAACAAATGACCCCTTACTCTTTTTTTTTAAAGTTGTTTTTTGATATTTTTAAGTTGTTTGACCACTTAAAAAAAACAAACAAAACAACTTAATGAGTTCAGTTCAGACCCATTAAGTCTTAAGTGGAAAAAACAAACAACTCCTAAGAAATCCTGACTTTTAACTTAATTCTAAATCACTGGATTGCATTTAATATATTTTCTTCTAAGATTATCCTACCAAAGATAACATATTTCCAATTTTATCATAATTTTATATTATACAAATTTATTTATTTTAACCTATTACTTATGATAAACATCTGAAAAAAAAAACATTAATCACATTATAACTTTCAATACTATCGTTGAACCTTCAATTCATTTTTTTTTATAAAAAAATCAAAACCATTTCTAAATCATTATTTATCCTATTTCTTTGTTTTTTAAATAATTATTTATCATATCTTAATCATGGATAATATATTGTAATTATTACATAAAAATGGTTTAAGATTTGTTTAATTATTTTTATTTAGTTGTTTATATCATATAAAATGAAAATACATAACAATTAAAAAAAACAAACGACCCCTAAATATGTGACCAAAATTTTACTCTCATAACAGTGAGAGAAAACTCTGAACGCATGCTTGAGTCAAATGGTTTGATATAATGTGAAAGGAAATATTAAATGTGCATACTACTTTCTCAAAAAAAAAAAAAAAAAAATTGTGCATACTACTTAAACAAAACGGGATGTTCTGAATTGTTGTTACCGATATACCAACTATGGTGCGACAAATGAATTGTTGCTTCATTAAAGAGTCAAAAACTCCAAATCGTCACGTTATCACAATAGATTTGCTTTGAAGTTCAACTTCAGAAATAGGTTCATTTTGTATCGAAATTTATATGTAAATACTTAACATTATTTAAATATTTAGATTATAGATGGATCTATAATCTATATCTATCACCACGGCCACGGGCCACGGTCACCGCCCCTTTCATTTACTTTACTGTGTTATATATATATATTTGAACAACCTTTATTGTGCTATATTATGAGTAATATTAGACGTTTCAATTTTTTTTCCAAATGATATGGCACGTGAAGCGTCAACATCATATCATTTACCATAGAATTTGGAAAAAAAAAATTAGGACGTCTAGCATTACTCATATTATATATATCTAGATTATCAAGCATGATTACGTATATATTTTTTGTTTGTTTGGAATTATGGTTTATTGTATATGGCAATTATTTTTATATAATCATATATTAAATGTTTATATATATATATATGTGTGTGTGTGGAATGATGTACCTAAAACATCGTCTTGTATATTTATATATGCACATAGCCTGCTACAATAGTATTGTATTTGTAGTTGAGATTTTCTTCCTCGATCGGCTGGATAGGTTTGACTAAACTTGTGGAGCTGACTAAAACTTTAAATGCACCCAGTTTTTAGGTTTCAAGTAGATTGATTTGCCTCTTCGGTCTTCAGTTGGGATGTCGGGAAGAGATGGTCGACTCTACATGACAGTCCAGGAATTAAATATAAACCGCCATCCGATAATAACTAATCAACAAACTAGATAAAAGTGTCACAATCTAATTAATTAGTTTATGTATCTAAAAAAAAAAATTAAAAAAAAATTAATTAGTTTATGATGCGTATTCAAAATTAATTTCAATGAAATTGTATAAATTCTAATTAAGTTAGCATACATACTGATCAGTGTAGGTGGTCGAACGATTTGGTACGTTAAATGGGTCGGGTTGTATCAGGCCAAAGCAACTAGGCTGGAAGATGATTGGTCGATGTCGACTGTCGCTTGTATATGGTCGTCTGAACTTCGATGAACCTACAAAAGAACTTAAAACAAAAATATAATGTAGAAAAAATAGAAAGGTGGGGGTTGGATTATAGCCTTATGTATACTTGGGCTGAGCAATGTATCGTGAATGTGGCAATGATTGATTTATGGTGACCGGAAATGTCTTTAGAGGCAGAGTTTCAATACGCTATTATCAGCTTTTGTTGAGAGAGAATTCAGAGAGCTCTTCTAAACAAACGAGCCTTCCTTTTATAGGAGGAGGTACAGCTCCAACGTCCACTTTCAATCTTGATTGTGGGCGTGATCTTAGGAGCAATATCCTCTCCTGAGTGGGCCGTTACCAACGGTTACTAAGAATTTAAACTGATATTTTGAACAAGTCAAATATTGGTTGTATCTGTGTTGGGTCAACCCAACATCGGGGGCTTGGGTAGGATCTTACTTGCAAAGTTTTGGGCCTCATCATGTTTGGGCCATTGGACTGTTTTTGGCTACCACAATCAGTAACTGAGGTCAACCCATTGAAATCAAATTAAATATTGTTTGGTAGTTGTTTAAAGATGTATATGTAACCTGTTACGAACAAATTAAATTATAAGAGAAACATGAAATACAAATGAGAACACTAATTAAATTATACAATATTTTTATAGTAGTTTGATTCATTCGAAATATACTAATACAATGTTATGAAAAAATTAATGAAATTCATTTAACAATATCTTTACTTTGTAAATTTAAAACTAGATTAAATAATAATCAGACTACTCTTAAAATCTCATTATTTATATTTAACAATAACCCTAAAATTTCAAAACAAAATAAAATATTTTTTAAAGTAAGAAAATAAAATATTTAAAGATTTAACATTCACTCAAACATATGTAAATGTTGATGTTCATAAATAGATTGAACCAAATTTGAAGAATGGAGAGAAATAATGGTTATTATAAAAAGAAGAAAAAGGAAAGTTTTTTTTTTTTTTTTTTAAACTCTGATTAGGAATTAAAATTAATTATTTAATTAATTAAAAAAATATCTTTACTATTTTAATTTTTTTTTTAAGGGGTCAAGCCGTCAAGGTGGACTCATGCCCACACTAGCCCCCACACAAGTCCGTCCATGTGTATGTGCTAGATTTTCATTATATGGATGAACGTACCCACCTGAATACAATGACATATCATGTAATATAGAACATTAGTTGTAAGGATAATTAATTTTAATCTGTTTTTGTTACTCATTTTATATGATATACGAATGCATAACTAATTTGTTGCAACAAATAGAAATCTTTCACTTTCAATATTAAGGCAACGTACTACACAAAAATCGACGAAAAAAATAATAAAAATCAACCACCACTACATTTTGATTAAAGGGTAGTAGGGTACTCTTTGATATAATGATAGGTTTATAATTTGATAAAGTACGTAGCTCACTAACTTGTAATATTGTAACAATCAACCCTAAATATCTTAGTCCCTAAGAAGAAAAGTATACGAGGGATTTGTCTTCGAACTTGAAGATATCAACCATTACAAGGTCGACGATTGTCTCCCCACATTTTTCAATTTAATAGGTAATTATGAGACTCAAACTCTTATCACAATATCGAAATATATAGAAAGTTACGCGACCAACTTGCTACTAGTGAATAGGTTGAAAATGAAAAATTGGATAGAAAGCAAACACGATATTACCATATTTACGAGAGCTACCAAACCCTGTCTGTCCAATAAATGCTGAAAGCGGTAAAGAAAATGGCAAGCATTCTCATGATAAAGTAGATACTGAATTAATGGTAAAATTGTCTTTCTAGACGAAGATAACATTACAGTGGAGTTGTCCTCGCCATTGCCAACCTGTTTCTGACACCAACAGACAGAGAGAGAGAGAGAGAGAGAGAGAGAGAGACAATTTTTGTTGCTGTTTCGTTTTTTCACATGCATGTTATTCAATTTCTGCTACCGATAGCTCTTGCAGTACAATTACTGTACAAGACAACAGCTATTATGTAATACTTTTGCAGGTCAAAAATTTATAACAACGTATCTGTAAAATCTGAATATAGCTACGGTAAAGATCATACCTGAGCTGTTTTCATCTGGCATTTGATGGGTTTTTCAAACTGCCTTCACGTACACGCTTTAGTTAATGGTTTTTGCCAAACAATTTGCCCACCATTAATTGTCTGCATACAGTATTTAAACAACTCCAACTCCCTACCCAACTTGCTCTTTTGTCGTACTTTTTTCTCAATACTAGATATTGGGGCACATGCAAGGCATGTGCTTAAATTAGTATTTGAGTTTCATATACTAAAATTTTATAGAGTAATGTTACTTTGTCCAAATTTGGTGTCCACATGACGTGATAACACTCTCATCCATTTATTTAAAGCAAGCAAATCTAATACAATCTAAATGTAGCTAACATAAAATGTAAAAACATAAAATAAAAAAAGAAACAAAGAAAGTTGAAGTAGCTAACAGATGAAAATTCAAGAAATGAATCTCTAAAAGAAAAAACAAAGAAATTAGTATTTATATATAACGAAGTGAAGTTTACAGAATACAGTTGCGTACTAAAATTTGATTTGATCACAACTAACAAGTCATGAATATGATCAACCAAGCTGGCAGCAGCTGTAGTAATTAATTAGATTAAACTAATATCTGGGTCGGTCTTGAGCATCATCAGCTAATTCGAAAACCTCTAGAGCTTCGAAATTTTCATCGGTAAGATCGAAGAATTGATCCACAGAAAGTACAGATGATAGCTCTCCATGATTTCCAGTAAAACGGCACGTAACAGAACCTGGTCGCCGTTTTCATGTCGGCTACGCTCGCTCCTCCGCCGCACTTCGAGCATATCCCCGCCGCCGGCTTGCTTCTCCTCACTTTACGTGTTTGGTCGACGAGAAAACAGAAGCATACCATGATGATATACGGTGGTTTAATCTGTGTAGTCTATGTGTTTGATAAAATGAAGAAGAGAGAGAATGATGATAGTTTTGTGTTTTTTTGGTTAGTTGAGTTTTACTATAACGAGCAGAGTGTCTGGTCCTTTATGTATACACGGAGGCCGGTTAGAGTTTGGGCTAAGTTTTGTAAGCATGTGGACACGTGGCGGTTGGCTTGATGGGATTGATCGGGAAACCCATGTGAATCTAGTGACACGTGGCAAGGTGTAGAGGTGAGAGATCTAGCGAGATGAGTTGAGAAAAATGGAGAAAAACTTAGACGGATAGCCTCATGCCACGTGGTGAGGTCATCCGATGAAACTGTCCCATTTATATTAGGAATATAAAATTATATTTTTTAAGTATCACATGGCATACTTTCATTGAACGATCTTATTACCATATCAATGAGACCGGTCGATGTAAGTTTTTCTCGTAGGTTGAGTTAGGGTTGGGTTTAATGTTCGGCAGAATTTAATTAGATGCTTAAACATGATTGAAAAAGATAGGAAAATATCTTTGGTGCATTGCATCGGACTGTTAAAATGTTGACAAGTAGGATTTTCAAATTTTAAACATAAATAAATAATTCATCGAATGAAATAGAGAAAATGCACACGTTTATCACAATCTTTTTATCATAATTAAACTGTGAGTAATTTTAAACAAGGAAGAATATATCCATGTTTTATAAAAATAAAATAAAAATTGTAAGTCCCATCACCCAACTAACTGAAAGCAAAATACTTTGATTTTCAACTATATCATTAATTAATTATGTCATTGCTGTTGAAAATGAATCAAGTTGTTCTAAAATTTTCAGCCAAACATATCCATGTGCACTTTTCAAATATATTTAAGGCATCAAAAGTACACATTTGAAGCAGATTTTGGTTCTTCTCCGATTAGAATCCTAATCACAAATTCTGCCCATATTTTTAATGATTTTCTCATTAATTTTATTTATATTCTCGTTCAATGCATTATTATTGTTTTTTTTTTAAAAAAAAATCAAATTTTCAAAAGAAATAGGAAAGAATAGTCAAATTTAGTTGCCAATTTATACCGTTATCAACAATTAAATTTCTTTTGATGGAAGTTGAAGCGACCCATTATTAAACACTCATACCCATATCAATAAAATTATCGGTACGAATCATGTCATTCTTCTTTAATTTGAAAATTTATAGTAGTTTAAATATAAAAATATAAAATAAAAAAAAATCCCAAAATTTGAATTAAATAACATAAATTGTTTTTTTTTTTTTATATTTTTTTTTATTTAAACCTAAATGGTTAAAAAAAAATAGCATATGTTGTTGTGTAACACTAGTTATAAGATAACAAACCTAAATGTATTATATGAAAAAGGATAATTTCACTAGTTATGTCCCAAGTTCGAATCAATATATCTTTTAAAAAAAAAAAAATTCATAATTTGATTTGCCTACCGTCTACACTTATACTGTACACAAGTCTTTCCGCAAGTTAAAGAGAATAAATGTTAAATATTCTTACATCTAATTGAATATAAGAATTTGTTCTTTCGTTTCAATACATGTGAAATATTCAAAATTCAAAATCATTCTATAAATTTATTTATTACTAGAAATAATTCACTCTTTCCTATACTTTAAATTACATAATGTTTTGATTTTTTTTTTTTTAAATCACATAATATTTTGGTCGATTGAATCTAACTTAAACATCTTCAAGTATATTTAATATTGTAAGACTGTGTTATTTTTAAGAATATAACTAGTATGTAGCCCACATGATGTGTGGGCACGGTAGAACATAATGTAATCATTATCGAATATATATTTTTTAAAAATTTCGTGTGTATTTTTCTAATTTTATTTTTGTTTTGTAATTTTACAGTTGGAATTAACATATATTAGAAAGAAAAAGACATTAAAAAATCAAGGGATTTAATCATTTTCCCCCCTACTGTTTACTATATTATAAACCTGAGGACAGAGTTTGTGATTATTGGCCGTAAACCCCCCTGAAACTAAGTTATTTATCAAAGACCCCCTTCTGTAACGGAAACCGTCCAAATTGGACATTGACCGTTACTGTTGAGGGGCAAATTCGTAATCTCGCTGTGGGATCAAGAAAGCTGATATGGACTGAAGGGTATAGAAGTCATTTTATATTTAAAATTAATAATATATTTAAAATAAAAGAAATGAGTGGAGGATGTGAGGCCACGTCACCCTCTTCAATAAAAAACGTGCCTCCTTAAAAACACATTCTCTCTCCTCCTCTCATCTCTTCATCTCTTCACAATCAATTTCCACACAGAGATTCAATTTGATCTCTTCTTCCCAGATCCTTCATCTACTTCATCATTCAAACAAAAAAATAAAATTCATAAACAAACCCTAGCCGCCACCCTTTGACCGCCGAGCCGTCGATCTCCTCTTCATCATCAGTTGGGTTTGGGAGTGAGTGTTTTTTGGGTTCATTTGTGTATGGGTATGGGTGAATCGGTTTCGGTTTGATTCTAACTTGGGTCGATTAGGTTTCGAACATGGATTTTGGGTGGGTTGTTGTGTGGTGGTGATGGGTGGTTCACTGTGGTGGCCTTTTTTTTTTATGTGTTTTTGTAATTTTGATTTGGTGTGTGTGAGAGAGAAAAGAGAACCAGATGTGTTTTTGATTTGTGGTTAGGGTTTGACAACTAATCAATTTCGATTGGGGTTCGATTCGGTTTGGATTCAATTTGGTTCGATTGGGGTTCAATTTTGATTGGGATTCGATTGGGGTTTAATTTCGATTTGGTTTGGTTTGGTTTGGTTTGGTTCGATTTTTTTAATATTTTGTTTTTAAAATCTGGGTTTGGTGTTGGTGTGATGATGATGACGATGAATTGATGATGATGGTGGTGGTGAACAGAACCGGTGGTTGTGGTGTTGATGTTGGTAGATTGGATATTTGGATCTTGGTAGATTGGATCTTGGATATTGATCCTGGTTGGTGTTCTTGGTGGAAGTCCGAGATGGACGTTGGAGATCCAATCTGGACTTCCACCAAGAACACATTTTTTTTAAAATACTTTTTAAATTATTTTAATTTCATTTTATAAAATTAAATGAAAAAATATTCACCGTCCATCTCAAAGATAGATGGTGGAGATTAATATTTTTTGTTATTTTTAATTCAGTTTCAAAATTTAAATAAAAAAATAAAATAAAAAAGAGATATTTCCACCGTCCATCTTTGAGATGGACGGTGGAGATCATTTTATTATTTGTGTTTTTAATTTTTTTTTCTGTTTTTTAATATATTTTTTATTTAATAAATATCTTAGAGGGTAAAATTGTAATTTCAATTATTTAATCCTGTGCTGTCTGGCAATTAAAAGCATAGAAGGGTAATTTCATCTTTTTACCCACTGAAAAATGTTAGAGTTTGTTTTTCCGTCAAAAAAGCTAACGGAAGGGGGTGTTTGAATATTATTTTCATTTCAGGGGGGAGACCGGTTAATTTCGGGAAACCATATCCTCAATTTTATAATAGGGTAAAAGTCAGGGGGGAAAACGATCTTTTCCCAAAAATCAATTGACTACAAATTTTTACATTTACATTTGAAATATACAAAATAAAGCTTCAACCACAAATTTAATAATTTTCCGAAATCTCTAATTCAAATAATTCCAACCCATTGTTTTATACTCTCTAAGTTGATGTTCTAATTCAATTTCTGGTCTCTAACGAAATAAGACTGCAAAAAAAAAATTAGTTAAACAAATCTATTACAACTTAAAAATAATAGTAGTAGTAATAATAATAATAATAATTTGGGAAAGAATCATTCCCCCCTCCTATAGTTTGCCATATTAGATAGATTGCCCCCTCTAGTTTCATTAATAGCCAATCTACCATCTGGAACGTAAAATATTAGGCAATTTCCCTCTTACCATTATGTTTTCTGTTAAAAAACACTTTGACCGTTAAAAAAACAAATCCTAACATTAAAAAGACATCTTTACCCTTAAATAGTAACGGCTAATGAAAAAAAAAAGAGATGAGTTTGAAATAGATCCATCTATTTTTATTTTCTATTTAATTGTGAATAAATGGATTTGAAAATAAATTTTTAATTAAAAAAATATATTTTTAACTTAAATGAATCTCCACCATCCATCTCAAAGATTGATGGTGGAGTTTAAAAGATAATTTACATATCAAAAAATAAAACAAAAAGGAAAATAAAATAAAATAAAAATGGTGTAGATTAGATCTCAATATGGTGGGTTATGGGTTTTCAAAGGAATTGTAACCTCTCTCTCTCTCCCTCTTCATCAATCCACCTGCATGTTATTGTACCTCTACAAACCACAACAAAGCCCCCACCATTCATTATCAGTCTTAGGTTCTTTTCTTTACCAAAAAAATAAAAATAAAAAATCTCTATCCATTAATGGCCAAAAAAACAACCTAGTAAAAAAGATCGAACGGTAGAAGACAAAAAAACATAGGAAGTGGACACAGACAGACCCCCACATCGCTGCATAAGTAATGGTGGTGGTAACACAACAAGTGAGCTCTTCATTTGTTTCACTTTTCGTCTCTCTTCTTCTTCCTCCATGAAAATCTCCTCCAAATCCATTCTCAACCTCGGTCGTGCTAGAGACTCCTCTCAAATCTCTCTGTCTACTTCTCTCAGTAGAAGACTAAGAAACAGTGGCAGCATTAAAGACGGTTAAGCTTCACCTATGTTTCCGGCAACCAATGGAAAGAAGAGAGGTTGCAATTCCTTTGAAAACCCAGAACCCACCATATTGAGATCTGATCTCCACCATGTTTTTTTTTTCTTTATGTTTATTTTTTATTTTTTATTTTTTTCCTTTTTTTTAATATGTAAATCATCTTTTAATCTCCACTATTAATCTTTGAGATGGATGATGGAGATCCATTTAAGTTTAAAAAAAAATTTGATTAAAATTTTCTTTTCTAATCCATTTATTCACAATTAAATAGAAAATAATTAGCCTTTACTATTTAAGGGTAAATATGTCTTTTTAATGTTAGGATTTGTTTTTTAACGGTCAAAGTATTTTTTTAACGGAAAACATGACGGTAAGGGGGAAATTGTCTAATATTTTGCATTCCAATGGGTAAACTGACCATTAATGAAACTAGAGGGGGCAATATATCTAATATGGCAAACTACAAGGGGGAAAATGATTCTTTCCCTAATAATAATAATAAGAGCTAATATATTAAATCCTATCTTATTTGTATAAATATCTAAAAACAGTGATAGATTGAGCTTTGAACCGTACACGTGGGTTGGTGTAGAGGTGTGCGGTGATAGAGAGGTGAGAGGTCTAGCGAGTGGAATTGAGAAATATAGAGAAAAACTTACATGGCATAGTCTCATGCCAGGTGGTGAGGCTGTCTGATGAAAGGTTATCATTTATATTAGGAACATAAAATTATATTTTTAAAATATCACATGGCACACTTTCATTGAACGATCTCATTGCCATATCAATGAGATCGTTCCATGTAAGTTTTTCTCGTATGTGGATGGTGGTTGGTAACTCTGGGTTGAGTTAGGGTTGGGTTTGTTGTTCATCAGAATTAAATGCTTAAACACATTTGATGCACTGCATCGGACCGTTAAAATGTTAACAACTAGCATTTCCAAATTTTAAACATAAATAAATAAATCGTTGAATGAAAAAGAGAAAATACACACATATAAAGAGTTTTTTTTTTTTTCTTTCTTTTTTTCTTTCTTTCTTTCTCTCTTTCGGTATTATGAGATTAGATATTCGGATCACATGTAGTATTTGATCGTAGTAAGTTACGGTCACACAACATATTTGTGACTCATTATATTGTATATACAATTTTTTTATTGTCAGTTCGACTTGATATAAAATATATTAGAACGAAGAATATGGACCATTAGATTTACATACTTTGACATAAAATGTATACACTTGTCAAAACTTCTCCATAATCTATAGTGCATATTCTTCATCCTGATATATTTTATATCAGGACGAATTGACAGTAGAAAGACTATATATATATATATATATATATATAATCCCAATAAGTGATTAAAAAAAGAAAGAGAAAAAAGAAGGTGAAATAGGCATCTTGCCTTCGTTTGTAAGTAATAATAAATCCTAGGAACATCAAATCATACCATAGAACAATAATCAAAGCTCTCATTAATTATTTTTAACAAATGACTTGCGAGTTGATAAACTTCTAAAAAGCTACTTAAAATAAAAAATGGGCAAAAGGGGGTCTAATTAATAATGAAGTTTTATTTATTTCCTTGATTTCTTAATTCTTAAACAATAATAAATCACAATTGAACCAGTCCCCCGACTTGATGGTCAGTTGGGTCCATGAGAAATTAAAGGTTTTGAGTTCAAATGACAATAATGATAGATAGATACTATAAAAAAAAAAAAAAAAATTCACAATCTTCTTATCATAATTAATTAAATGGTGAGTGATTTTAAACAAGGAAGAAAATATCTATGTTTTTTTTTATAAAAAAAAATTGTAAGTCCCATCACCCATCAAATTTTTTTTTTTTTTTTTGGGAAAAGATCGTTTTCCCCCCTACTGTTTACCCTATTGTTAAAGTGAGGACAGGGTTTGGTGAAATTGGTCGGTCTACCCCCTGAAATGAAAATATTATTTAAACTCCCCCTTCTGTTAGCTTTTTCTTGCCAGAATCTAACTCTGACATGTTTTTGCACGTGAATAGACCAAAATGCCCTCCTATGCCTTTTAAAATCAGATTACACGTGATACAACCACTTGCAGTGGCTAAATAGACCAAAATGCCCTCTAAATATAAAATTACTATTTTACCCTCTAATTAAATAATAATAATAATAATAGGAAATTAAAAACAAAATTAATTAAAAACGAATTTTAAAACAAAAAAAAAATGTGGAACAACAATATTCGAACTCGTCTTCATCATAGATTCTACAACAAACAAAATTTACATTTCAAAAAAAAAAAAAACAAAACAAAACAAATAATCAACTTCTGGGTCAATAATTTCATCAAACACCTTAATAGCATCCAATTTTTTCGCCAATTTCACCTTCAATCTTCATATATTTTCATCTAACCCAGAAACAAGAACACCAACCCATCAAATCTTCATCTTCAATCTTCATCTATATTTTTTTATTTAAATTTTGAATATAAAAAAAAGTTACAAAAAAATAAAACAAAATCCACCAGACCACCACCATCTCCATCAAAATCCAGCCACCATCGTGAACCACAACCCACCCAAAATCAAACCCACGCCAACACCCACACGACCACCACAACCAACAACGTCGATCTTGTCTCAGCAAAAGAGATCGGTTATTCTCGCCGACGGAAAGAAAGAAGGGAGAGACAGATTCTAGAAAGGGATTTTATGGTGTGGTTTCGATTCGCAAAGGGATTCGAGAGGGATTTTCTGATGTGGTTTTCGATTTGCAAAGAGATTTGAGAGGGATATTCAAGATCTATGGTTTGGTTCAGGAGGGATTCGAGAGGGAGAGGGATTCATCGAGCTAGGGTTTGGTTTAGGAGGGATTTGAGTGATTCGTGGTGGCATGTTTGTGGATGTGTGATGAAGCGCAGCTGGGTTTGATGATGAATCTGGATCAAGCTTTTTCGGTCGTGTGTTTTTGTTGCGAGTCTTGTGTTTGGGAAGAAGAAGAGAAGAAGAAATCTGGAGAGAGAGAGAGAAATCTGAAGAGAAGAAGAACTTGGTCGTTTAAGAGAGATATGACGTGGCTTTATATCTTCCACTGAATTCTCTTCCACTATTTTAAATATATTATTAATTTTAAATATAAAATTACTTCCATACCCTTCAGTACATATCACCTCTCCTGATCCCACTCCGAGATTACGATTTTACCCCTCAACAGTAACGGTCAACATCCAATTTGGATGGTTTCCGTTACAGAAGGGGGTCTTTGATAAATAACTTAGTTTCGAGGGGTTTTACAGCCAATAATCACAAACTCTGTCCTCACATTTCTAATATAGTAAACAGTAGGGGGGAAAATGATTAAATCCCTTTTTTTTTTTTAATCACTAACTGAAAGCAAAATACTTTTTTTTCAACAATATCATTAATTAATCATGTTATTGCAGTTGAAAATGAATCAAATTGTTCTAAAATTTTCAGCCATACATATCCATGTGCACTTTTCAAATATATTTAAGGCATCAAAAGTATACATTTGAAGCAAATATTGGTTCTTCTCCAATTAATATCCTAATCATCAATGAATAAAATATCGGTATCGGTATCGATATCAGGCTTCTAAATTTATGGATATATCGGGGATATTATCGATATCGGTGGATATTCGGTAAAAAATTAAAAAAATGATGGATATTTACATTTAAAGTTAGAATTTTTTTTGTGAAACTTTAAGACAAGTTTAAACAAGTAATTATACATCAAATAAATCATATTTCAACGATAAATTAGCATAGTTATAAGTTTATTATAAATTATAGCATAGACAAAGTCTGTATATAATTTTTAAAATTGAGTATTTAATAGAATAATATTTTGTTTCACTTTTACAATATTATATACAATATAAAGAGATTAAATATTTAATAAACAAAATTATCATCAAAAAATATATATATATAGTTCCATACTTCCAAAATTCTATCATAAATCATAATTCATACATAATAATACATTGCATGTTTGAAATTTAAAACCAAAATGAATTCATTGCTGGTTCAAATACATAAGATACATTTCTATCTTGATTCGAACAATAATTTTCCCAGGAAAACGTGCTAGCATAGTTTTCAATGTAGTTATTAATATGTCACATGTATGTTGCTTAATCTCTTCTAATTGATCCATAAATTGGGTAGTTTGGATTTATCCAACTTGATGGATATTGTTGATCTGCATGCATAGGTATTGCATATGTCATTTGTGGAGAATGATAATCAATTATACTGCAGCCACCATAACTACCATAATATGGTATATGAGAACCTAACCTTGTATGTGAATCACCTAAAGAACTATTTTCTATGTTTATGCTCATTAAGAAGAGAGTCATATTCAAAGAATCTTCATCAACTTGACTTGTACCTTCATGTTGTCTACCACAATTTTGATCAAAATTACCTGCATGAGCATCATAATCTGCCGCACTAGCATTCTAATATGTTGCACCAGTATCCCAACCTCCGGCACGAATATCCCAACTTGTTGCACCAGCATCCTAACCTCTTGCACCAGAATCCCAACCTTCTCCCATCATCTCTATCATCGTTTCCTCCACTATTTCCATCAGAGGTATGTTGGTAATCGGAAAAGCTGCTAACAGTAACTCCATGATCTACACTAACTTCTTCTCTAATCACTTGTTCAACATTTATTCCCATATCTCGAGCATGAGAAGCAATTTGTGGATCAAGATTTCCCTCATCATCATCCAAATAGGCAGGTCTAACCCAGTCAAAAAATCTTTGCCCAATTCTACTTAAGTAATTCTACTATTAACTATTGTGTTGGAAAATTTTATAAATTTGTTAATGCTTCTTCTAAAATAATTTTCAATATAAATTATTTAACAATAATTTAAATGTTTAGGATTATTTTTTTTAAAAAATAATTTGTAAAATATTCCTGGATTTTGAGATGAAATTCACAATATTTCAGAAATATCGGAAACTCTGCAAATAATACATCATGATGATTTTTATTTTTATTTTTCTTTTTCAAATGCATTGATTGCATTTTACTTTTTCAAACGTACGCATTGTATTCTCTGTGAATGATTGAGGTACTTTTTGTTTTTTTGTTTTAATTTTTTAATAAAAATTATGGATTTTACACGTTTTACACAAACAAATCAGATTGCTTTCATAATCTTTGCCCAATTTTACTTCAGGAATATCGGGAGATTATTATGGATATTTCGAAATCGACCGAATATTTGCTAGACGTTGGATATTACCCCTGTTTCGATATCGGTTCCTCCAAAATATGGATATATCGATTTTAAGTTCCTTGCAAATTCGGCCCATATTTTTAATGATTTTCTCATTAATTTTATTTGTATTCTCGTTCAATGTATTATTATTATTATTATTTTTAATCAAATTTTCAAAAGAAATGAGAAAGATTAGTCAAATTTAGTTGCCAGTTTGTACCATTATCAACAATTAAATTTCTTTTGGTGGAAGTTGAGGTGGCCCAATATTAAACACTCATACCTATATCAATAAAATTATGTATGAATCACGTTATTCTTCTTTAATTTCAAAATGGGTAGTTGTAAGTTTGTAACCCGTGCCCTTATTAACAACTACATAATTACTATAAAAACAAAAGTATTTATATAAGTTTTAATTTATAAATTTTATCATCATAAAAATTATACCATTAGAAAGGTCTCATTTAGATCTTTAAAATGAGACCAATATTGAATATTTAATAATAACATATTATTATTTCTAACTAATAATATAAACCTATTTATAATTGAAGAGTCTTTTGGAGGGACTCCTCTTTTTTCACTCTTCAAACTACCACATAGGTAAGCAAATAGATATTTGAAGAGTGAAAATAAAAGAGTTTTTTGAAGATGCTTTAGGGTACAGATTAACACTACCCTTTGAAAATTCATAGTAGTTTAAATATATATAAAATTAAAAAAATCCCAAAACTTGAATTAAATAACATAATTTTTTTTTTATTTAAACCCAAATGGTTAAAAAAATAACATACATGTTGTGTAACACTTCAACAACAAAGTAAATGAAGTAAGTACGAATGTATTATATGAAAAAGGATAACTTCACTAGTTATGTAACTTATGTCCTAAGTTAGAATCAATATATCTTAAAAAATAAAAAAATCATAATTTGATTTGTCTACGTCTACACTTAGGGGGGTGTATTGGATTGAGATTTTAATAGACAATTTTGGGGAGTAAAAGTCTGGTGGTATTGGATTGAGACTTTTTAATAAGTTAGATAAGTCTGGTGGTATTCGATTAGGACTTTTAAGATTTTTTTAAAAAGTCTATAATATCTTGTGGTATTGGATCCAGACTATTAAGATTTTTTTTTAAAGTCCAAAATATCTTGTGGTATTAGATCCAGACTTCTAATTTTTTTTTTAAGAGTTCAAAATATATTGTAGTATTGGATCCAGACTTTTAAGATTTTTTTTAAAAGTCCATAATATCTTGTGGTATTGGATCCAGACTTTTAAGAGGCAGCAAATTGTCTAGTGGTATTGGATTGAGATCAAAATTTGTAGGATTTCATGACAATATGGATTATCTAGACTTTTTAATGATAAATATAAATACCAAGACATCAAAATTGTCTTGTCTTTTCACATCAGACTTTTCATGCTCACTCAAGACTTTTCAGAAAATAGCAACAAGGTTGTGAAGAAACCCTAACAACAGACCAGGTAACCTTTTTCTTGTGTGCCCGTGTATGTCGATGGTTTGCTTCTACTTTGTATGTTATCTTGCTTATGCTTGAACTGCTAACACCAATAGAAGCTGATTGTATAAGCATGACAATCCACTGCCAAGTTCGTTGAATTTGATAGGTATATATTGAATTTTATTTTTTAAAAAGCAACGAACTTGTATGTATTTTCAAAGTTTGTATATGTATTATATTCTCAAGTCGGTCTACACTTGTATGTATTTTATTTTTTAAAAAGCAACGAACAGTCGCTGCTTTGTATGATATCTTTATTATCTAGACTTGAGAAGTGTTTGTTTGTTTATGCTTGGCTTTGTTTGTTTGTGTTTTGTTTGTTTGTGTGTTGTTCCTTTGTTGTGGTGTGCTTGTGTTTCGCTGGGGTCTCTGTTTTGTTGGTGTTTGTTGTCTTTGTGCTGTTTGTTGTTTAATAAAAAATTGCCTATAAAAAAAAAAAAAAAAAAAAAAAACAACGAACTGAACTATATTATTTGATGAAGCCGTTCAAATATATATATATATATATATCAAGTGTTTTATGCCGTGTAATTTGACTAGAGAATAATAGAAATTTTCCCTTATGATGATCATTATGCAAGTTCAATTATGATGTAGTGTAGCAGCGTGTGAGATTTGGTTGGCTGATTAATTATTCAAACAAATTAATGTGTTGTACTTCTTTTACTATATCATCACAGTATTCAATTAATGGACTTTCTAATGTAGTTTGTGTCAATTTGTTTTTATGAATGACTATGAACATTTGTGATACTAATGTATATATGTCTGTATGCATGCATGTAAATCTGTTTGTATTGTATGTATAAATATTGAGAGATGAATACCTACTGCTTTTATGTTTATACTTTTTCAGTATTTGATTATATTATACTAACAGGTGTAAATCCTCGGTCTACTTTGATAATTTTTTTTACCTTACACTTTTGCTGATATGAATGTTATTTAGAATTTTCTACAATTTAGTTGAACTAGTTATCTTGGTTTGATACATTAATGGATTCCATTTTTTTTTTTTTTTTTTTTTACAGAATGTATAGAGGTAATGATTTAGAGGATGAAGAAATGAATGATGATGAAATGAGTGAAGAAGAAGATACCGAAATAGATGAGGTGTTTTATGAAGCCATCAAGATTTTGGTGATAGCAGTTCAAGCAGTAATACATGTTGTGAATGAGCTTAGGGTTATCGAGGCTAGTAGACAAATTGAACATCCACTAAACCCACGACGAATCAACAATGCTTTTGGATATAAATATATACATAGGGCATTGCATGATGACCCTGCAATATTCCGAAGAGTATATAGGATGTACCCTGATGTGTTCCTCAAATTGTGCAATATCCTTAGAGAAAAAACACACTTGGAAGATACAAGGTTTATTTGTGTTGAAGAAATGCTTGGACAATTTCTACAAATTGTCGGCCAAATCATCGTTATTGTGTTATTCGCAATAATTTTTGTCGATCACAGTTCGCGACCAGTGAAAATTTTCACAAAATGTTGAAGGCTTTGAATACATTGTCAAAGGATATGATGGCTAAACCCGGACCGGTGGTGCCTGCTAAAATAAGGGATAATACAAAGTTTTTCCCTTATTTCAAGGTAAATATTATACTATTTAATTATATGTAAATTGTATGTATTATTCTTGTATTTTCTGTATCTAAATCATTACCATCATCATGCTTTATGTTATTTTAGGATTGCATTGGAGCTATTGATGGTACACATATTCCGGCAACAGTGATGGTACGTGATAATAGTAGCTTTCGTGATCGTCATGGAAATATATCTCAAAATGCATTAGCAGCATGTAACTTTGATTTGGAGTTCATGTACGTCCTTGCCGGGTGGGAGGGTTCCGCTCATGATTCCAAACTATTAAATGATGCTTTATCAAGGAGGAATGGACTTAAAGTCCCCCAAGGTAAGTGCTAGTTTTTTTTTTTAAATCTAAAACATAATTTAATTTTAAATAGTCAATGCTTTATTACGTGATACTTTTGGGTAATAACTGTCAGTAGTGTATTTTTAATTAGGTAAATATTTCCTAGCAGATTGTGGATTTGCTAATCGACGTCAATTTTTAGCTCCATATTGAGGTGTGCGGTATCATCTCCAAGATTTTACAGGTAATGGGAATGATCCTGAAAATGAAAAGGAATTGTTTAATCTCTGCCATGCGTCGTTGAGAAATGTGATCGAGAGAATATTTGGCATTTTTAAATCTCGGTTCACCATTTTTAAATCGGCACCTCCATTTCCATTTAAGACACAAGTAGAGATAGTGTTGGCATGTGTAGCACTCCACAACTTTCTTCGTAAAGAATGTCGATCTGATGAATTTCCTATTGAAGAAGAATTTGTATCATCATCATCATCACCAATTGTTGAAGAGGAACTTGAAGAACTAGTTTTACAAACCCAAGAGCAACAGAGAGAGGAAGCTAATACATGGAGACTTAGCATATCTGACTACATGTGGAGAGAGGGATATTAGGCCATAGGAGGATTACTAGTTCCAGCAATTATTTTTTTTCAATAATTAGATGGCTTGAGAAATATTAAACAATATGATACCTATAAAATGGTTATTGTGCTTGTTTTTTAGAATTTCGAATGTGTTGATGGCTATTATTCATACTATTGTGGTATATGTTTATATACATTTTCATTGTGTGTTGATGCCTATTCTAAAAGAATACATCTTATTTGGGTTTTTTTTAGCTCAGACTAGCTACCTTGTTTGGGTTTCTCAACTTGTTTCTCACGTTTTTTCACTTTTCTTTTCAAGTCACTACTACAAAAAAACGCAAAAGAAATCGATTTATTTTTCATTTCATTTTTTGTTTGGTTTTGTGTTCTGCTGGAGATATTTTTGTGTAAACTTTTTCATTAAAACTGTATCTTTTGGCAAGGAAATAATTTTTTTCATCAGCGTTGGGTTCTTCGATTTTTCGACACGAATCCAACGGTATAAAGAACGTAAAATTATAGGCATTATTTTGAAAGTTATGATCAATTATTCAGTCAAAGGTCATAAGCGACGCGCAATCTGCGAATGAGGTGTGTTCATTGCTTTTTTTTCCTTAAAACTGTATCTTTTGGCAAGGAAATAAATTTTTTCTTCCACGATAGGTTCTTCAATATTTCGATACGAATCCAATGGTATAAAGAACGTAAAATTTTGGGTGGTATTTTGAAAGTTATGATCAATTATTCAGTCAAAGGTCAGAAGTGACGCGCAATCAGCGAATGAGATGTGTTCATTACTCTTTTTCCTTAAAACTGTATCTTTTGGCAAGGAAATAATTTTTTTTGTCCATGTTGGATTCTTCAATTTTTCGATACGAATCCAACGGTATAAAGAACGTAAAATTCTGGATGGTATTTTGAAAGTTATGATCAATTATTCAGTCAAAGGTCAGAAGCGACGCGAATCCGCGAGTGAGCTGCATTCATCGCTCATTTTCACACTTTTCCAAATCGATTTTTGGAATATTTTCTGAATGAAAAGTGTTTGTTTGCATATCTACTTTCTTGTATCAAAATTTGAACAAATAACGTTTAGTATTTTTAGAGATGTGCATTTGAATGTGGACATAGGTCAGATTTGAATAGTTTGCAGAGATGGAAATAATGGCCTTTTTAGGACTCCACCCACCAATTAATGGTGTCTAGTGCTATTTTCTCTTTAAAAAAAGAGTCCAAAAAGTCTTTAAATAAAGTCTAGATAATCCTAATAGTCTATAAATAAAATCTAGATAATCCTAATAGTCTATAAATATAAAGTCTAGATAATCATAATAGTCTATAAATAAAGTCTAGATAATCCTAATAGTCTATAAATAAAGTTTAGAGACTCTTTTCTTTAAAATTCTAAAATCTTGAAAGTCTAGTCCATATAATCCTAATAGTCTTTAAAATCCTAAAAATCCATAAAATCCTGCCACCCAAAAATTGTCTATTAAAATCCCAATCCAATACACCCCCCTTATATTATACACAAGTCTTTCCACAAGTTAAAGAGAATAAATGTTAAATGTTAAATATTCTTACATCTAATTGAATATAAGAATTTGTTCTTTCATTTCAATACATGTAAAATATTCAAAATTCAAAATCATTGTATAAATTTATTTATTACTATAAAATAATTCACTCTTTCCTATACTTTAAATTACATAATGTTTTGATTTTTTTTTTTTTTTAAATCACGTAATATTTTGATCGATTGAATCTAACTTAAACATCTTCAAATATATTTAATATTGTAAGACTGTGTTATTTTTAAGAATGTAATTAATTTTCTTTTCATTAGAATTATTTATTAATTTTTAATTCGAGTTGGATTTACTCTTTATTTTCTTTGGTTTTTTTTCTTAAAGATACTTTTATTTGTTTCAATGAACTTTTTTTTTTTTTTTCCAATAGAAAAAAAAAAAAAAGAAAAAAAAAGAAATCAATAATATTATTTTTGAACAAGGCGGGCACTTGAACAACGAAAACCCAAAAGCCGTTAACATTTTCTCACAAACCATTTTCATGAAGATCTTCTTCTTCAAGCGCCATTGCAGCAGCTCTCTTACTACTAACAACCCAGAAACTCAAATCCTCCACTACTGCAAATCGGGGGCCTTATCTGGTGCAATTCACCTCCTAAACTCTACAGACTACGAGAAAACTTATCTCAAGAAACCAATTGTATACGCTTCTCTTTTGCAGACCTGCATTAAAGTCGTCTCATTTGCTCACGGACTCCAAATCCATGCTCATGTCATCAAATCTGGACTCCAAACGGACCGTTTTGTTGGTAACAGCTTGCTCTCTCTTTACTTTAAGTTGGGACCTGATTTTAGTGAGACCCGGAAAGTTTTCGATGGTTTGTTTGTTAAAGATGTTATTTCTTGGACTTCGATGATATCTGGGTATGTTAAGGTACGTAAACCGAATAATGCACTTGGGATTTTTTGGGAAATGTTGGGACTTGATGTGGAGCCAAATGGGTTCACTCTATCTGCTGTGATCAAGGCGTGTTCAGAGCTTGGTTTTGTTAGGCTTGGTAGATGCTTTCATGGGGTGGTAATGATACGTGGGTTTAATTCGAATCATGTGATTTCTAGTGCTTTGATTGATATGTATGGAAGGAATTACGAGTCCAAGGATGCGCGTCAGTTGTTCGATGAATTGCCTGAACCGGATGCTATTTGTTGGACATCGGTGATTTCAGCTTTTACAAGGAATGATATGTACGAGAAGGCGTTGGAATTCTTTTATTTGAAGCAAAAGCAACATGGGTTTTTGGCTGATGGGTTTACATTTGGGACGGTGTTGACTGCTTGTGGTAATTTAGGGAGGCTTAAGCAAGGTAAAGAAATGCATGCTAAGATTATCACATCGGGGCTTTGTGGAAATGTGGTTGTTGAGAGTAGCCTTGTTGACATGTACGGAAAATGTAGGTCGGTTGATCTGTCTCAACGCGTTTTTGATAGGATGCTGATAAAGAATTCCATTTCATGGTCTGCGTTGCTTGGGGTATATTGCCAGAATGGAGATTTCGAGACTGTGATTAGGATATTTAGGGAAATGGAAGAGACTGATCTCTACAGTTTTGGAACTGTTCTCCGTGCTTGTGCTGGTTTAGCAGCTGTAAGACTAGGGAAAGAGGTACACTGCCAGTATGTGCGAAGGGGTGGTTGGAGAGATGTTATTGTAGAATCGGCTTTGGTTGATCTTTATGCAAAATGTGGTTGTATTGATTTTGCATATCAAATCTTTGTGCATATGCTAGTTAGGAATTTGATAACTTGGAACTCGATGATTAGTGGGTTTGCTCAGAATGGAAGAGGTGGAGAAGCTCTTAGAATATTTAAAGACATGATTGTCGATGGCACTAAGCCTGATTATATTAGTTTTATTGGGGTTCTTTTTGCTTGTAGTCATACTGGTTTGGTAAGTGAAGGTCGAAAATATTTCACCTCAATGACTGAGGAACATAGGATTAAACCTGGAATCGAGCATTACAATTGCATGGTTCATCTCCTGGGTCGTGCTGGGTTCCTGGAGGAAGCTGAAACTTTGATAGAGGAAGCAGATTGTAGAGATGACTCATCCCTCTGGGTAGTTCTTCTTGGTGCTTGCACGACATGTACAAACTCTGTTGCCGCAGAACGCATTGCGAAGAAGTTGATGGAAATGGAACCTGGCAACCCCTTGAGTTATGTTCTTCTAGCTAACTTGTACAGAGCAGTGGGACGTTGGAATGATGCCGTAAAGATTAGGAGCTTAATGAACGATAGAGGGGTTAAGAAGATACCTGGCAAGAGCTGGATTGAAACTAACAGTAACTTGAATCTTGATATGAATGAGTTCAGCAGCTTGGAAAAATGCAAGATTTCAAGTGCAAGGGTGATAGTCTGATGGTGAGAAGAGATGATGTATGAATCAAATGCCAATAATAGCTTTGACCGAACGGCTTTGTTTTCTCATGCCTCAGCTGTGCTGCAAAGGGTGCTTCCTGTGAATTCACGAAAGATCTAATTCGATAACCATGGAGGCAACTACAGCCACCGCACATCAAGCCGAGTTGCAGTTCCAGAAATTCTGCTCTTTATGAGAAGTTGGATTTGATCTCACTGATCTATTTGAAGAATTCAAGTGCATAAAAACAATCCATACTGCTCAAGTCAAGATCGTAAACTAGAAAAAACCTGGTATTCATGCTAAGGTTTAGAAATTAACACATGGATTTGGCCCTATAATTACATTTTACAGTTTTTTCCTCAGTTCGTATATACAACCTTGTGTGCTTGATAAATGACACAGCTGAACAATTCCCAAGCGAATGTGTTCGTCGTCTCAAACATAGCTAATTTTGAGGTTTCTACAGGCTAAGAAAACTTTCATCATAATCCTCTTGCAGTTCGGAATCAGAATGTTGTTGATCCTCTCCCAGTTCGGAATCAGAATGTTGTTGGTCATCTTGCAGTTCGGAATCAGAATGTTCTTGCGGTTCAAGCGCGATTCTCATTTCTTGACTAGCCTGTTCAGCAAGATCTTTCCTGTTTGCGTTTCTGTAGGCATCTATGATAGCCTTGAACAAGGATTCATTGGGTTCAAATCCTCCATGTTTTAATTGGCTATGAATCTTCTTCACACCTTCAACCAAACCAGCTTTTCCATAACAACCCACCAGATTAATACATGTAACGAGGTCGGGTTCCAGGTCCTGATCCAGCATTTTCATGAACGTGTTCAAAGCCCTGTCGTTCTGCCCTGCCGACTTAAAAGCATATATTGCAACATTGTAGACAAAAGAATCAAGAACAACTTCTGCTTTGATAAAAGACTCACAGGACTTGAGGGCTAAAGCATGCAAACCCACCACCGAAAATACCGAGGTGATTACAGCTTCTTTAGCATAGTGTTTCCCTTCCTGGCAAGAAGACTCTAGCTGTCTTACAGCTTCAACCGGAAAACTCCCTTTCTTCAATACAGTAAACAACACTTTAAAGGTCCCACCGTCAGGCCAAAGCTTTCGGGTTATCATCTCATGCAATAATTCACCACACTCGCGCAATTGACCATTGGTGGCATAGCATGTCATTACTTGATTATAAGAAATAACATCTCTTAATAAACCGGATTGTTTCATCTCCTCCGCAACATCAATGGCTTCATCAAGCATGCCCATGCTTTTATATAAAGACATCATCACTGCAAATGAAACCCCATCTGCCTGTCCCTTATCTCTTAAACTATTGAAAACAGATTCGGCTTCAGTTACCATACCTAGGTCTGAATAAAGACTGATCATACTATTCGATGCAACAACATCTGGACCACTATCCATATCTTTCATTTTCTCATAAACAGTTTTTGCTGCTTCCAAGCACCCAATCTTACTATAAGCCTTGATCAGGGAAGTTAACACTATCTGATTTGCTGACAGTCCATGTTTTCCCATCATGCGGTAATATTGAAGAGCTTCTTCAATCTGGCCAGTCTCTGCAAACCCATTGATTAAGGAACCATAAACGACTTCATTAGGTTTCACACCTGCTTTTTCCATTTCTTCGTAAATACCGACTGCATCAGAAAGCTGGCCAAGATGGATATAAGATGCAATAACAGAAGAGAAGGTCATACACTGAGGTTTGAATCCTGCTCCTTGCATTTCAGCTAAGAGGTCCACTGCCTGATTCACTAAATCACCTCCAGCAAACATCTGAACAAGAGAATTGTAGGTGCACTCATCGGGCCAAGTCCCGTGATTTCTCATACCTTTAAAAAGAGAAAAAGCTTTATCGTAAAGCTTTGCATTGCCATAAGCTTTAATCATGATGTTATATTCAACAACACCTTTCTTCTGTCCCGCCCAATCTTTCTTGCCATGGAACACTGCCTCAGCTTCGGCCCAAAGCCCCTTTTCAGCATAAGCATCTAGAATTGCTGCAAGTGTCTTTGACGATAGTCCACCATCCAACTGACACTTCTTAAGAAAGAACTTGGCGTGATCTAGCAATCCTTCATTAACATACAACTTTATAATACCAGGAACAGAATGCTCATCGATATGTAGACCAGATTTGTCCATCTCTTCCATTACAGCCTCCACTCCTCGAACCATGTTCCTTTGGCATAATATATGAAGAACAGCTCTATGAGTGACAATATCAGGGAAAAGACCCACCTCCCTGATCTTCCTGTAACACATTAAAGCAGCATCAATATTGCCTGCATCAGCATATAGAGATAAAAAGATATTATAAGTCTTTGTATCAGGTGATATTCTCCTTTCCTCCATCTTATTAAGCAAAGATTCAGCCTCTGACAAAAGTCCGTGACTTCCACAAGTATAGATCATAGTATTAAAAGTAATTGTATCCATTGCAACACCAGATTTCAACATTTCAGCAAACACATTAGCAGCATCCTTAAGGCGTCCTGCCTTCCCATATAAATCAATCAATGTGTTATAAGTAGATGTCAGTTTTGGCTTTCGAACAGAATTCTCCGTATCAAACGAAACCACATTTCTCGGAGTGGGATTTCTCCCACCTGTCTTGAAAAGCTCAGTTGACAAGAAATGCTTAAAACTAACAGGTGCAGAGCCATACCCACTTTCAACATCAACCATGGAATCCAATTCAAGATCATCCAACTCTACACGCCCTATGCACCAATCTTTGTAAAACCTATCTGCCCTATCAAACTCTCCCGCATCCTTCAAAACCCTAACAATCGTGGTCATTGTAACCTCATCAGGAAAAATTCCTCTAAGTCTCATATGCTTAATCCACATAAGAGATTCTTTAACAAGACCAGCTTTCCCATACACATCAACAAGCATCCCATACGTATTATTAGTCGGTAAAACACCATTGTTGGCCATTTCAATCCAACATAGCCTTAATTCATCCCATTTTTGAGCTCTACCCAGTGCTCGAAGCACAATGTTATAGTGAATTACATTTGACACATACTCTTTCTGTGATTTGAAAAACTCAAAAACCCTAATAACTCTCTCCCAACTACTACTTTGGTCTTTAAGAATCACAGTCTGTTCTTTTGGATTCAAATTTTCACAAAATGAATTAAGGGTCTTGTCAATATCATCACTAGACTGCAAAGACCGCAAAATCGAAGGCAAAACGCCACCATACTTCTTTTTCCTACCATTGACGACTGAACAACTTTTAGCAGGCAAAATCGAAGCTTTAGAGTTACACTGAAGCTTGAACCCTACAGAAACCCTTGGGCCTCCTCTGGGGTTCTGCTTCTGGGCATGTGAAGGTTTCACACCTCTGTCAAAGCTTTGGTCTATAGCAACAGTGCAAAGTTGGGGTGTGTGTCGTCTTCTAGAGAAGCTCTGGTTATGGAGATTGTAAAACCCTATAAAAACCCCATGTTTGAAAGGAGAGTGAAGAATATGAAGCTTACTTGGTGAGAAGAAGTGTTGCTGGAGAGTCTCGTGACCTAAATCTCTGGAACTGCAACTGTGAAGCATCATTGTTGACTGTTAATCGATTTGTCGTAAACTGGATTTTTGGGTTCAAAATTTTGAAGGTTTTAGTTGAAGAAAATATTTCTAGTTATGTGTTACTACTGTTCTGCTGTATTGGGGCAGCTTGTGCGCAAGTACGGAGTTTGAACTTTCTAGTAAGGACAAAATAAACTATACCAAGAATGAAATCGTCCTATAAACCATACCAAAATAAACTATCCTCTCAAATTTTACACTATGTACAATATTGATTTATTTATTTATTTTTAATTAGAGTGATTTTTTTTTTTTTTTTTTTTTTTTAAGGAACAATTAGAGTGATTATCTTTTACTTTTTACATGGCATTATGATGATTATATCATTTAATTTTACTTTCTAGTTATTAAAAATAAATAATCAAAGTCTTATAAAAAAAAAATCGACCAGACAAGGTTCAATTCCTATCTATCTCTTTCTCTCCCAAATCCCAAATTATTTGTAATTATTTAAAAAAAAAAAAAAAAATCTTAAAAAAATATTGTGCATGTCTTTGCCTCACAGAAATATTTAAGAGAGATTTAAACATACATTTACAGATTTATGTGAAAATAAAATTGGAGTTGGAAGAATATGCTAATGCAGAATGGTGGGCTGAAAAAAAATGTCACAGCCGCCAAAAAACTCCAACATCAACCTATCCACTATTTCTGATTTGTCAAGCTAAAAAACATAAACTAATATATGTTGAAGTAGGAACATGATTGAATTCAGTATATTTGTTTGTTTTGAAGAGAGAGTCCAGTCAGGTGAATCCGCAATGTAAGATTTTTCACTCAAAGCGCTGCCATCATAGTCCTTCGTGCAGCCTCACGTTTCATCTCTGCTGCTTTGCCACTGCCCCGGAAATACATGTAGGCTTGCTGCAAATTGGCACATAAAAACCAGAAAAGAAGAAGAAGAGGCTCACAAGTCACAAGACCATAAAAATAAACAATAAACAAGGATGTTGAAATAACAGTGCAAGTCAGGATTATTAAGAACCTGAATAACCCAGATGCTCATAAGTGATTCCACGCAGAAGGCTCCGAATCCAACAAAGTAGAATGCCTGCAAAAAAACATTAAGTATATTAAGCATCAAATTTAGTATTGACATTGAACTAAAAAGTCCGGATCAGAGGCAACAAACTTACCGCGACTAAGACATTAGAGGTCAGAAATTCAAGTGCAGGCAAAATACCACTGTCCACAGAATCACATAAATTCAAACATCAGATGCAGACTCTTCATATACACATACAATGCAACTTTCCTTCCTTTCAAGTTCTGTTACACACAAGAAAACTAAAATGCTTTTGCCATGTACCGAAACAAAGATTAACATACGTAAGAGAGTTGCCCTTGAAAATAATTGGAGCTCCGACTGCAGCAAAGACGCAAAATCCAATGTGTAACTGCAATGATAAAACAGAAGGAACATAAAAAGGGTCATCTTCTAAACATGCTTCATTTGCACACACAAATTATCTCAATGACAGAATTAATAAACTTACCGCATAACTCAAGAAAAACAACCCAAACCTCAAAGCACTATCAGTCCTGTACAAGGAGTTATATAACAAAAATATTATAACGAAATAGGTTACAAAGCACTTGAACATAATGGAATAGATGTCCATCAGAAAATTAAGCTTTACTTTGGCCATGAACACATGATATAAAGTCAACACTCAGTGGCCACAAAAAACCAGCAGTGTTTACATCAGATCAATATAACTAACCATTTCATCAATGCTAATTGCCTCCATAGATTAATAGCTCATTCTTCTTCTATACAGTTAGTTGAAAAGGTAATTTGAATATACATGCTATGCAATTTCAGATAGCAAGATTCTTATCATATTTATATATATTTTTTCTGTATTACCTTTCTTTCGTCTATCTTCTATTACATCAGATAAACACATACCAAATTTTCTTGAGACATAAGATATGCTCACTTACAAGAACACATGCCATCTAAGATTGATCAACCTCATAAAAATGAAATAATTCTCAACGTAATGAGTCATATTCTTGTTAAATGTCCCATTGAATACTTCAGTATCTCACATTCAACTCTATAATGAACAAAAGGCAGTACCTCATAGCATTATAAATAGGGCGATACCACAACGTATAAGCTCCAGGTACCCCGGATAAGAAGTAGATGATAGCAAGAAACCAAATTGTTATACCTACAAGAGAAGAAAATTAAGCCATGATGACAAAAGATGATTATATAGCAACTACAAGCGATAACCTAAATAAGGTAAGATTTCAGAACCAACCTCCTCCTTTGATCCAGGCCGTAGTAACTGCTATAAAATTCCATACAAGACACACAAACAAACCTACAATGTCTCAAAATTTAAGATTGTGTTAATATAGATCATACTGACCACTTTGTGTTAATATAGACTTTGGGTATGTCATTAACAAACAAAATAAATCAGCATGCAAGAGGTATCTGGAGTTAAGATATTGGGCCTCCCAATATATAGGACTTGAAGTGAACATACCCAAAAATGTTGTGAATGCAGCATACGCCATCTTTTGTAGATGGATTGGTATATCCTTTGGGATGTCATGATGGATAATGGGAAAAAATGGTGGCCAATTTTTCTGCTCTATTACAACTCCAGCTGTCAAAACAAAAAGGAAGAACATATAAGGTAATGCAATATACACAGCAATGCACGCCTCATTTTCTCTTGAACATACTTCTTCTTATTGCCTCTTCTCGCTGTTTTAGTTCCTGCACAACACCAAGAAAACGTACAGTGTGAATTTATTTTAATGCCACACTTGTATAATGACTGCTGAAATAACATTCAGTCCAAATTCAAATTTAAGGTTCGCATTATAGACCATCTACAACAAAATTGAACATAAAAATCAGCAAAATTAGACATATAACCAGGGCGGAATAAAGTTAAATCAAAGTTTTGGGTAAAAATAAATCCAAAAATCATTTTTAATTGTGGAAGATATTTTCACCGGTGAAAATAAAGGAAATGAGTGGCTAAACATTACTCCTCAGTTATGAGCAATTACGATCAACATGCACTTCAGTAACTTACAAACATAATATGCCTAATATGATCCTGATAATAAAAAAACAGTAAATTTAATATGATTGATGTCAATCACTGGCCAAAATCTTATTAAAAAGTGTTGTGAATGAACAACTTATAAGCCAAAACCATATATGAAAATGTACAAGCAATGACCTGTTCCTTCCTTCTTAATTCAGCCTCTTTAGCTTGGAGTTCCTTCTCCTTTGCTTTCAAGTCCTGTAATTAAACAGAAAATAAACAAAAAAGAATATATCCTTGTGCAAACACCGTATTCAGGGAGCAATAGTAACAAGGCAATTTGACATTATGAATGTGTTTGTATACCTTTCCAGAATCTAGAGGTATATTAATAGTTGCACCACCCTCATAGGGTTCAGGAGGCAGAGGAGAAAGCCTCGAGGATGCAGGCTGAGCAGTTCCAGGATTCTAAAAGTTTAGGCAAGATGTAAATTTAGTAGGGAAGATAATATATAAGCATTCCTATAAATTACAAACACAAGCACACCACTAATGCACAACGCATATACAAAACAATTACAAAACAGAAACATTTATAAACTGCAGACAACCTTAAATATTGGGATATATCTTCCTATTATTTCCTTGTGCTGGTATTTATTTTTCTTCTCATATTTAGGAACCCCAATTTCAAATATCATGTTTCAAGAGTAGCCATTACAAATTATGGGATTTCTACATCAAACCAAGGAAAATAATATGGCCACTTGAGGAAGATTTAGACGGTTCTCGTGGAACTAATTTTGCCACAGCTGCTATCACTACCTCTGGTAATAACACAGGCAACCACAGCAGCTACAACAGCCAATACACGCATAAGCCAACTTTGGGTAGCTAACAGTGACCCCTAGCATCGCTGCCCCTGACAAGAGGTGACCACCACTTTCAATTGAGACACTACAACTTGTCACAGCCTAACATACCACCATCCCCACCAAAACTTAATCCATGCCGCCAACACCACCACATCTCAGGGCATTAACACCATGGTAGTAATTACCTCTGCTATTTATCACGATTAAACGATTTCATAGACCAAGTATCTAGAGCCTTCAACTTAGGCTATTCAAATACCAAGGGTTTAGCATTTCTCAACCAAAAAAAAAATCCCATTCTAAGGTAGAAATAGTCCAGGAAACACACTCACTGTCATATAAAAGGCACCTCCTCCATAATTTGATTGCCCTGATTCTTTCCTAACTGCCGGGTCCTGTTATTAATGAAACTATAAACTTACAAACTATTCAGAGTACAGACATAATTCACCAAAAAGGAAAAACAAAAATCATAACAATGAGGTGTATGATCAAAAAATAAATAGACTACAATATATATATATGTGTGTGTGTGTGTGTGTGTGTGTGTGAGAATCAAAATAAGACTTTCCCGGCGTATACATATAAGAAAAACATATATATTCTGTAGATCAATTATATGAACTGTATAACAGGTCAAACTTAGAAGCGAAGCAATAGACATTTGAAATTGCTCTATAAAATTCACATTGTATAATAGCAGAAAAAGGGCATCAATACATTACATTAAGTAATTCGAAAGGTTGATGTGATAAACTTAAAAGCCAGTCACGATAAAACAATCAAACAAATGTCAATATAAATAACTCCATGATCATTAACAAATATCATCAATATCTCCGGTGACAAACTTTAATATTTTTAAAATCTTTTATTCGTTTTATCATTTCTAATCAACACCCCAAAATTACGGATTAAAACAAAAGGTTAGACGTTTCATTAAGTTGACGCCATTATTTCATCGACCAATGGATCGTTAATGGACGTATATACAAGAAAACACGAAATCGAAAAGGATCTTGAATCAAAATACATAAAATGGATCTAACAGATCATATATACACACTAACATTCAAATCAACATCAGAACAGAATTCCATTGCATAATAATTACCAGAAAACACATCAAATCAAACGAAAATCGACGTAACGTAAACGCATTACGTGTAAAATTGAGAAGACCTTACCGAGAATGGATTGACCTCCTCGTCGAAGGGGCTGGAATCGTAATGACTCATGAGAGCGAATCAACCAACGCGAATTGCAAAAACAAAACAAAAAAATGCAAACAGAGATCTAATAAGTTTTTAGACGAGAAGAGGACCCGCTGAAAACAATGCAATGGCGTCGACGAAGAGAGACTCTTTGATTTTTGAAACAAAATTTTTGTTGCCAATCGGGAGTTGTTTCGCAGGAAAATTGCGAAGGAAATAAAAAAAAAAAAAAAGTGTTGGCGCGTGATACTGGCTTTTATATTACCATGCAACGTTTGAGGGGCAATTCCGTCAAATTTACTACTAAGGAAAGGGCCCATAATAAACGGCCAAGAATATTTTCCTTGTTATAAATTGTAATTACATTTAAAAATTGATTTCTTAATTGATTTTTTATTTTTTTTTATTTTGAAGTGTTATATAAATTCAGGGTTTGGGGAAATGGAAGATTTCAACCCACAATCTCGTGGTGTAGATACGAGGTCTAAACCACTTGACCAACCTTATTTCGTCTTTTCTTTATTCAAAATTAGATTTATCAAAAAAAAAAATTAGAAAAAAAATTATTGATTGCAGTCATTGTGTGAATGTTTATTATTTTATGAATAAGAAGATTATCTATCAAGCAATCGAAATTTAATTAATATTTCTCCAATTATGGCTGCCTAGTGCCAGGAGAATTGAACCTTTCCCAATTGGAGTGTTTATAAATTAAATAAAGTGGAAATAGATGGAAATGGTCATCCTCAGTTTTCAAAAACCAAAAATATCCCCCGTTGGAAAAATTTGTCTAAATGGTCATTCTTCATTTTACATTCTCTCAAATAGCCCCTCATAGACGAAAATACCCTTCTGGGATTATTTTTCCCTTTCCACTTAAATCTTGTGGAATGACTAAATTGCCCATTGCCCATTGCCCATTGCCCATTAAGGGTTCTAACGGACCAAACTACCCTTTCAGACTACAATGTTCCTCCCTTCAATTCCAGATAATGGAATTTTTTTCTCAAACACAACCTAAGGATCTTCATCTTTATCTTCCACAACCCCCACAAGCACCATTTTCCAATTCAATGTCTGGGCTTCACAACCTCAATTACTAAACCTAACAATTTCTTCTCTAATCGTGATTAATCGTCGGGTTCATTGTCTTCTACCTCTCACCAATTTCTTCTCTAATCGTGATTATTCGTTGGGTTCATCATCTTTGATTTCTCACCAGAAAAGCTAATAACTTTAGTTCATCATCTTCGACTTCTCATCGTCTACGGTGTCACAGGAAGTGGGTCTTTGACTTCCTTCTTCAGGCTTCTTCACCGTTTCCACATCGACTTCGACTTCGACTTCTCATCGTCTTCGATTCCTTCTTCGGGCTTCTTCACTCCATTTGAAGATCACAATGGAAGCCAAAGGTGCGCTATGTCCATTTTCTTCCATTTCCACTTTTGTTAATCATGCTTTACTAGCTTGTGGGTTTTCATATATTGCTAGTGAATTCGTTTGTGTTTCTTCATCATTAGAGACATGGAATGATAGTATGAGACCTGTGTTTTTTTAATTCAATCCAATTAGTACTATTGAATTAACAAGAATGTAGATGCTATTAAGTTGGAAATAGTAAGGATGATTAGTCCCTATGGATTGATGATTTCACTTAAGATATTGGTAGTTTTAGTCTTGTTCTTCTATTTCCATATTATAGCCAGTACTTGCATCTGATTAATTATTTGACTCCCGTGGATTTGTTTGCAAAATTCCTTATTCCTTTTGATCTTTGCCTTCTCATACCCTTCCTAGCTTATACAGTCTTCAACTTAAAATATTACTCCCGTGGGTGTTTATGTTTTTAAAAAAAATCTTTAATATTTTAAAGTCTGATATTTACCAATGGGAGTGAGTTAGTTATGACTATCACGGGTTATTAAATTCAGCTCATAAAATGAAAATGAGGAAAATAAAACTGATACTGATACTGTTGCATCCTTTACAGGAGAATGCACAAAAAATTGCTGAGTTCCTTGCTTCTCATCCACGAGTGAAGAAAGTTAACTACGCTGGTCTCCCTGGTCATCCTGGACGTCAGCTACACTATTCTCAGGTGCTGTTAAATAGGTGGACGTTTATGGTTATTGAAAAGAATATTCGGTGTGTTCTATATAAAGCTAGAGGGGGATGAATAGATTTTATCTAATTATTACCCAATTTTCGCGTGCATGTCAATTTTACGAAAATACCCATAGCAAGTCAAAAATACATACAAGTGTAATAAGATGCAGAAATTAAATAACACTTGAATTTTACGTGGAAACCCAACCACTGGGAAAAACCACGGGCTGTTTAGTGCGCCACACTCGGACCTCGAAATCCATTAATTGAATTGGAGTTTACAACCTATGTAGACCTCGTCTAACACTCCGGTCAATAACCCCCCATTTCTACCACGCGGGCCTTTAAAAGTGGCTCTAGTCCAATTGCTTATGTGACCACCTATTCCCGGTGTCCGACCTAATCCTGGTCAATCACACAAGACTTAAATCTCTCAAAAGAGATGCACAACCCTATGTAAATATGCAATGATATCCAAATATTGCAATAAGAGTTAGGGTACTCTAGATGCTTACCTAGGATTATAAGATGACAATATAATCAATCCTAGATATCACATATAGCTATATGTCATGACATATAACTTTAGCTAAGCAAAGGATAACCAATCCTAGATACAAAGCTATCACAAAACAACACTCAATCAATTCATCACAATTAATTCTCTTTTTTTGTATTTAGCATATGATCTAAAGCATACAAGTAATTTAAAAGAGATGGCTTGGTAATAAAAATATTAAAATAAGATGAAGTTAATCAAAATCTTACCAAGCAAGTTGTGATGATGCAAACCCATACATGGATGCACTCTATATAGACATAGGAGATGCAATATGAAATTTGGTGCAAAAAGGGTTTGATTTGAGTGGTTAAAGGTGAGTTCTTGATTTGAATTTCTCTCAAATATCTCTCTTTTAAGTTTAGGGTTCTAATGAGTCAAAGAACTTATTCAGATAATGAGAAAGTGTGATATTTATAGACATCAAGAACAGGGCAAGTGAAAAGACAATTTTGCCCTTTAAACGCACCGATCGGCGGTTTCAATCGGCGGCCAGGCCGCCGATAGAGACCGCCGAATTGAACCCGAGACGAACAGGGGAACAACGGCGGTTTCATTCGACGGTTTCGTGACCGCCGATCCCAACCGCCGAATTAGACCGAGAGATAAAATCAATCAGGTCTTGAACGGCGGTTTCTAACGGCGGTCGTGACCGCCGATCGTGACCGCCGATCGTGACCGCATAATTGCTTCAGACCTATCTGGACTGAAATGGCGGTTTCATTCGGCGACCAGGCCGCCGATCATAACCGCCGATCACCAACAATGGTGAAAACCAAGGGCATTCTCCGTGGGCGGTCTTCGCGTAAAACCGAGCACACCAACGTGCACGCGCGGACGTTTCCAAACATCCTTCGGGAAACGAATTACTCCACACTAAAAGCTAACATACATGAAGTGCAAGTGTGGGTATTGAATGCATTCTAATGCCTATCATGTCATGGCATTTCATAGAACAAGATGCAATCAATTTAATGCAAGAAGAGATATTGAATAATCAATAAAGCACAATGCACACAAAATATAAACACAACATTCAAGAATAAGAGTTATGCATGTTGTGTGTGTGTGCAACTATATCTCTTCAAGGCAAAAGTAAGCACTACAAATATACCTTTGGTGCTTGTCCTCTTGAGGTCTTGGAAAGGGTCTTTGATCTTCAACCTTAATCACCTAGACTACCCTTACAACCAAACCCCAACATGTGGTTTGACCACGAAATAAGCCAATCAATTAATGGGAATCCTTACAGCTATTATTACAATTTTATAAACAAATCATATTATTAATGCCTTGTGTTTGCTTTTGCAATAAAAAGGGGCAGGATCTGTGCTCAGCTTCCTGACAGGATAGCCAATGGAATCTAATTAAATTAGGAGATATTATCTAAAATAAGGGAATGACATTCAAATATATAAACAAGCATGATCCAATATATTAAATAAATAAATAAATAAACCATTTAATCTTTAGGATAGCCAACCGAATTTACTTCATAAGTCGGCGTTTACTTATTACACTTAATCTTTTCTATGAGTTATGGACTTGGTCTCCCGGACTTGCTTTCAAATGCTTGACCCAACACCAAAGGATAACAACCTCATGTGGAAAGCCTCCCGCGGTGTCGGAAAAATAATTAAAGAGTCAGAAAAATAAAATTTGATGGAAAACATAAGAACAAGGCTTAAAAGTAAATACACCGGGCTCAAAAGATTGACTCCCGAGCTCAAAAGATAAAGAACTGGGCTTATAACACATTACACTTAATCTTTTATAGGAGTTATGGACTTGGTTTCCCGAACTCGCTTTCGAATACTTGATCCAACACTAAAAGATAGCCACCTCATGCGGGAAGCCTCCCGCGGTGTCAGATAAATAATGAAACAGTTGGAAAAATAAAATTTGATCGAAAACATAAGAACCGAGCTTAAAATGAAATACATCAGGCTTAAAAGATTAACTCCTAGGCTCAAAAGATAAAGAACCGGACTAAAAATGAAATACCTCCATTGGGAGTCTAATTAAATTAGGAGATATTATCCAAAATAAGGGCATGACATATAATTATATAAACAAGCATGATCCAATATAATAAATAAATAAAAACCATTTAATCTTTTAGGATAGCCAATCTAATTTACTTCACAAGTCGGCGTTTACTTATTACACTTAATCTTTTCTAGGAGTTATGGACTTGGTCTCCCATACTTGCTTTCGGATGCTTAACCCAACACCAAAGAATAACCACCTCATGCGGGAAGCCTCCCGCGGTATCGGAAAAATAATTAAAGAGTCAGAAAAATAAAATTTGATGGAAAACATAAGAACCAGGCCTAAAATGAAATACACCAGGCTCAAAAGATTGACTCTCGAGCTCAAAAGATAAAGAACCGAGCTTAAAATGAAATTACTCCGTAGGGAGTCTAATAAAATTATGAGACATTATCTAAAATAAGGGCAAGACCTACAAATATATAAACAAGCATAATCCACTATAATAATAATAATAATAATAATAATAATAAACCATTTAATCTTTTAGGATAGCCAACCGAATCTACTTCACAAGTCGGTGTTAACACATTACACTTAATCTTTTATTAGAGTTATGGACTTGGTCTCTTGAACTCGCTTTCGGATGCTTGATCCAACACTAAAGGATAGCCACCTCATGCGGTAAGCCTCCCGCGGTGTCAGCTAAATAATTAAAGAGTCAAAAAAATAAAATTTGATCGATAACATAAGAACTGGGCTTAAAATGAAATACACCGGGCACAAAAGATTGACTCGCAGGCTCAAAAAATAAAGAACCGGGCTTAAAATGAAATACCTCTATAGGGAGTCTAATTAAATTAGGAGATATTATCCAAAATAAAGGCATGACATATAAATATATAAACAAGCATGATCCAATATAATAAATAAATAAAAACCATTTAATCTTTTAGGATAGCCAATCTAACCTACTTCACAAGTCGGCGTTTACTTATTACACTTAATCTTTTCTAGTAGTTATGGACTTGGTCTCCCAGACTCGCTTTCGGATGCTTGACCCAACACCAAAGGATAACCACCTCATGCGAGAAGCCTCCCGCGGTGTTGGAAAAATAATTAAAGAGTCGGAAAAATAAAATTTGATGGAAAACATAAGAACCGGGCTTAAAATGAAATATACCGGGCTCAAAAGATAAAGAACCAGACTTAAAATGTAATACCTCAAAAGGGAGTCAAATTAAATTAGGAGGCATTATCCAAAATAAGGGCATGACATACAAATATATAAACAAGCATGATCCACTATAATAAATAAATAAATAAACCATTTAATCCTTTAGGATAGCCAACCTCATCCATTTAAAAAGTCAACGTTTACTCATTACACTCAATCATTTCTACGAGTTATGGACTTGGTCTCCCGAACTCGCTTTCGGATGCTTGACCCAACACCAAAGGATAACCACCTCATGCGGGAAACCTCCCACGGTGTCGAAAAAAATAAAATTTGATCGGAAACAAAAGAACCAGGCTTAAAATAAAATACCTCCATAGGGAGTCTAATTAAATTAAGAGACATTATCCAAAATAAGTGCATGACATACTAGCATACAAATAAGCATGATCCACTGTAGTAAATATAAAAAACCATTTAATCTTTTAGGATAACAACCCGAATCTACTTTACAAGTCGTCATTTACTCATTACACTTATTCTTTTTTAGGAGTTATGGACTTGGTCTCCCAGACATGCTTTCAAATGCTTTATCCAACACCAAAGGATAACCACCTCATGCGGGAATCCTCCCGCGGTATCGAAAAAATAATTATAGAGTTGGAAAAATAAAATTTGATCACCAGGCTTAAAATGAAATACATCGGGCTCAAAATATTGACTCCCAGACTCAAAAGATAAAGAACCGGGCTTAAAATGAAATACCTCCATAGGGAGTCTAATTAAATTAAGAGACATTATCCAAAATAAGTGCATGACATACTAGTATATAAATAAGCATGATCCACTGTAATAAATATAAAAAACCATTTAATCTTTTAGGATAACCACCCGAATCTACTTTACAAGTCGTCATTTACTCATTACACTTATTCTTTTCTAGAAGTTATGGACTTGGTCTCCCGGACTTTCTTTCGAATGCTTTATCCAACACCAAAGGATAACCACCTCACGCAGGAAGTCTCCCGCGGTGTCAAAAAAATAATTAAAGAGTCGGAAAAATAAAATTTGTTCAAAAACATAAGAACCAGGCTTAAAATGAAATACACTGGGCTCAAAAGATTGACTCCCGAGCACAAAAAATACAAAACCGGGCTTACAATGAAATACCTTCATAGGGAGTCTAATTAAATTAGGAGACATTATCCAAAATAAGGGCATGACATACTAGTATATAAAAAAGCATGATCCACTATAATAAATATAAAAAACCATTTAATCTTTTAGGATAGCCACCCGAATCTACTTTACAAGTCATCGTTTACTCATTACACTTAATCTTTTCTAGGAGTTATGGACTTGGTCTCCCGGACTCGCTCTCGGATGCTTTATCCAACACCAAAGGGTAACCACCTCATGCGGGAAGCCTCCTGCGGTGTCAAAAAAATAATTATAGAGTCGGAAAAATAAAATTTGATCGAAAACAAAAGAACCAGACTTAAAATGAAATACACCGGGCTCAAAATATTGACTCCCAGACTCAAAAGATAAAGAACCGGGCTTAAAATGAAATACCTCCATAGGGAGTCTAATTAAATTAAGAGACATTATCCAAAATAAGTGCATGACATACTAGTATATAAATAAGCATGATCCATTGTAATAAATATAAAAAACCATTTAATCTTTTAGGATAACCACCCGAATCTACTTTACAAATCGTCATTTACTCATTACACTTAATCTTTTCTAGGAGTTATGGACTTGGTCTCTCGGACTCGCTTTCGAATGCTTTATCCAACACCAAGGGATAACCATCTCACGCGGGAAGCCTCTCGCGGTGTCGAAAAAATAATTAAAGAGTCGGAAAAATAAAATCTGTTCAAAAACATAATAACCGGGCTTAAAATGAAATACACCGGGCTCAAAAGATTGACTCCCGAGCACAAAAAATACAGAACCGGGCTTACAATGAAATATCTCCATAGGGAGTTTAATTAAATTATGAGACATTATCCAGAATAAGGGCATGACATACTAGTATATAAAAAAGCATGATCCACTATAATAAATATAAAAAACCATTTAATCTTTTAGGATAGCCACCCGAATCTACTTTACAAGTCATTGTTTACTCATTACACTGAATCTTTTCTAGGAGTTATGGACTTGGTCTCCTGGACTCGCTCTCGGATGTTTTATCCAACACCAAAGGATAACCACCTCATGCGGGAATCCTCCCGCGGTGTCGAAAAAATAATTATAGAGTCGGAAAAATAAAATTTGATCAGAAACAAAAGAACTAGGGTTAAAATGAAATACACCGGGCTCAAAATATTGACTCCCAAACTCAAAAGATAAAGAACCGGACTTAAAATGAAATACCTCCATAGGGAGTCTAATTAAATTAAGAGGCATTATACAAAATAAGTGCATGACATACTAGTATATAAATAAGCATGATCCACTGTAATAAATATAAAAAACCATTTAATCTTTTAGGATAACCACCCGAATCTACTTTACAAGTCGTCATTTACTCATTACACTTAATCTTTTCTAGGAGTTATAGACTTGGTCTCCCGGACTCGCTTTCGAATGCTTTATCCAACACCAAAGGATAACCACCTCATGCGGGAAGCCTCCCGCAGTGTCGGAAAAATAAAATTTGTTCAAAAATATAATAACCGGGCTTAAAATGAAATACACCGGTCTCAAAAGATTGACTCCCGGGCACAAACTTTGCTTCATTATGTTCTTCTTCATCTTCATCTTCATCATATTCTTTTTCATTGTCTCTTCGTTTATTTCTTCTATTTGTCACAAATTGTTTCTTCTAGATCATACAAATCATGGTTTATACAACACAACTGATATATAACTTCTCATCAAACCGTAAATTTGTCACAAATTAGATAGTGATATGATATCACATTGCACGTATAACAAACAAACACAACTGTGAATTTGTCCAAATTAACACTAAAAAAATTGAACTGATCATACCCTTTTTGTTGAATTTAGTTTTTGTAGCTCTTCACTTAGATCATCAGAGAGATTCTCACTGTCATCATCGGTAGCCAATTTTTCTTCCAATTGAAGAATCTCAGCTTCCAATTTAGAACAATTAGACTGTAAAAAATGCCTTCAAAAAATTAATGCTAAAAACACACAACCCACTTTGGTTTAAAAATTAGCAGACAACACACTCATATTCATACGGTTTATTTCCTCAACTTCAGCTTCTCTCCCTTACCTTTATATATAACAATAATTAGCTGCAGAAGAAATATTACCTGGAGATCTCTTCTTGATACAGCAAGGTGCAGACCGTATTGCCACTGGAACGATTTCTTCGCCGGACTTGAACGTCTTCTCTCTAGAAGATTTCTTTTAGGCTCTGGTCTGGTCTTCCCGTTACTTGTCTTTTTTTTTTTAAATTCTTTTCATTTTTGTAAAGTCATAAGAAGGGTAATTTAGTAAATGTTATATTAAATGATGTAAATGACAAAAAACAATTTTAAAGGGCAGTTTGGTAAAATCAATTGTAAAAAGAACAAAAACACAAAATTTTCAATCATGGGCTATATTTGGTTTTTGAAAACTGAGAATGACCATTTATGCAAGTCCCCCTTAAATAAATTTGAAGAAATTTACACTTGTGCAGACAATTATATATAATATTCTATTTCGGCTATAAATCTCCACAAATAAAATGTATTTTTGTTTTAACAAACAAATCTTTTAAGTGTTATTATCTTGAAATATAATGAATCAATTTATACTTTTTCTTAAAACGTAATGAAATCCTTTGATTTATATTTTTTCTTAAAATGTAATGAAATCGTCACTATATCCCCTTTGACTCTCATAAAAGACTTGGATGAGACCGGCATGATTGGATACTCATGCCACATGGCATACGTGAGTGAGTCGGGTGCATTTATCTCGGCAATGAGAATTGAGAACCAGAGAGCCAGGTTTATCCAATTTATCCATCAGAGATTCAACAGACTAAAACAAGGTTATTTCAAGATGATCTTAATAACAAAATATATTGGAAAAAAAAAAAAAAAAAAAACATGAGGTTTTATGATACATCAAACGAATATAAGCATCACAATGGTTTATAATACACCAACCACTAAACAAATTTTTCAATCAAAAATTGGTACCAAATATTCAAATAATAGTCACATTTCTGCATTGATGAAGACACAATTGCACAAAGTAATTGACCCGAAGAATCGCTTCTCACTGTTCATGTACACGGCAAAGGTTCTGTTGCTGAGATTACCTTGTACACTGCTGCATTTAGGATGTGAACTGTGCCGGGTGTGTTAGGGCATTAGTTGCAGCCTCTTTACAGTAGATTATTTCCATTTTTTGGGGGTGGTTAATCTGATAGATCAAAATCTCTGCACATTCACCATTCACAAGCTGAAACCACTAGTTTTTATTTCCTAACATGTGTCAATCTCCAATAGATTCATAGCTGCGGCGCTCCCTACGTATCATGTCTGTTAGATCCTGGACAACTTCAGACATTGGCGGCCTAAATTCTGGTTCAGACTGCAAACAAACTTGAGGTTAGGATAGCGAAAGTATATAAGGAAGATGAGATTAATCCTCTGAAATAGAGATAATGTGTCTAAAACATCAAAGAAGTTCTAACATCAGCACCATCTTCAAGTCGGAAATGAAACAGTTACCTGAACACAACGAGAAATAATATCGGCAAAGTGTGAAAGTGATTTAGCAGGGTATTCTCCATTAAGAGAAGGATCAACCATCCTTGACAATGCATCAATGTCATGAAGCTGGGGAATCGCCCATCTCACAAGAGATTGTTCCCCTCGAATCCGTGTCCTGTAGAACATAGTTAAGGAGATGAATTAATAGACTTACAGTAAACAAGAATATCGTTAATCAACTGACAGTAATGGGCATATGATCGTAGGCATAATATGGTCCATCTCTTTACCTATCATAGGACTTTCGGCCTGTTACGAGCTCTAACATGACTACCCCAAAGCTAAAAACATCACTCTGACAAGTATAAATTCCTGACTCAAATTCTGGAGCTCCATAGCCGTAAGTTGTCAGCAGCTGCCCTGATAACTGAGAGCACATCGAATAATTTTAGAGACGATAGAGCTAAATGGCTAAAGAAATATATCAAGTGAACACGCCAAAGTAGTTGAGTTTACAGCTTTGTTGAATTATGTTTGGGCAAATCTATGTTTGTGTCATTTATAATTCTATATAAGCAAGTTACATAATATCAGAACAAAATTATACAACCAATGCCAGTTTCCCCAACACAGCAATCCTGGAGATAGTAGGATTAGGCTTACCTGACTTACGGAGCCTGATGATATTAGTGTGGCCAAACCACAATCAGAAACACGCACAGCAAGATCATCATCAAGGAGAACGTTGTTCGACTTGAAATTCCTGTGTACAATAGGTGGCTGACAAATCTCATGCAAATACCTTTTGACATAAAACAATGAACAAGATCAGTAATCTGAAAGATGCATATTTTAATACTAATGCAAAGATAAAAAAAAAAATAACTTAATTGATTAGATCTCTCGAAGTGAAGCAGTCTAGGGATCAATTCCTCCTTGCACCAACCGTGGAGGGGAATTTGTTTTAATTTGGATTAAAGTTTGCATGTCAAACTTTTAATATCTCAACCTACATATCTTAGAGGTGCTATAATAGTTTAATACATAAATATTGCATCAGCAGAAATCATGCATCTTCAAGGAAAGGATCATTTGAGTTCCTAACCTCTTAAACCTAAAAGCTTACATCTATCCTTTTATCTAAATCTCTTTTTGTTTATTGTTTTTTAAGCTTACACAGGGAAAAAAAGGAACAATCGATCATTATAGAACTAGATGGATGCTTCATCATACATCTCCCATCTCACAGAACTTCTTGTTTTTGTTTGAACCTTTGCGGTTGTCCTTGATTCTGTTCTTATCACCAAGTCAAAATCCTATTTTTCATTCTATCTTATATAAACTTTAGCAACAGTAATAGTGAGAAATTCCAGCCAGAAATCTGAATCATGAATCCATTGAAACTGAGAAGTTAACAAGAAACTGTCTTTTTTGGCTATTACTTGACTTACTCTAAGGCTCTAGCAGCTCCAAGGGCCATCCAGATGCGAGTGTTCCATGAAAGTTGCTTTTTTAACTCATCATCTTCTGAATGTAGAACATCATGCAATGTCCCATTACTGCAGTACTCATAGATCAGAAGCCTTTGAGCATGCTCTGCACAGTAACCCTTGAGCTCAACAACATTAGCATGTCGAATTCGATCAACATTATTTACCAGATCAATAAATTCATCATCTTTCTGCTGACTTGAAACCCTCGAGTCCAGTTTCTTGACTGCCAGAAGCTACAAAAGAATCAGACCAATCACATGTCAGGCTGCAAAGCATTTTATGCACACTTAACATACAGTGACTGCTAAATAGTATAAGATGCATCAAAATAAGAGAGCAAAATGTGTATTTAGAATTCACAAAATTCTAGCTGCTGCCTATAAGCTCTATAACAACTTTCATCATGACATTAGTTGATGGTAAGTTAATGGCGGGCACTGACTAAAATTCACAGTTTTTGCACAATAAAAGGAAAAGCTCTGCAAAAAGACTTGTGAGAGCAATCAGGTGAGAGAGAAAACAAAATAATAAAGATGATTAGAAAGACTAATGGCCCAGCAGAAAAAGTAAAAGAGGTTTTGTGATAAAGAAATCCCAAGACAGGTTTCCATTATTCCCCGCAAACAACTAGCTATAAATTTAATCAATATCCAATCAACAATCAAACCTTTCCATCAGGAAGCTCTGCCCTATAAACAGTCCCCAGCATGCCAGCACCTATGAGGTTATCTTGTGAAAAGCTATTTGTATATTGTTGAAGGGATGCGATGGTGAAAGACCGTGCAGAAGTAAGAGGCTTAGTTTTGGTGGAAGGTTTCATGGTAGTTACTTCAGTAGGCAGAATTGGAACAGGAGGTGGTGGGGGAGTTGGAGGAGGTGGGGGAGGAGGTGTTGGTGGGGGAGAGGACATAGGTGGGGGTGGGGGTGGAGGCATCGCCAGCATATCTAGTGGATTAATGTCTTTCTCATGACTGTCCCGCCTCGGTACTGCACTCGTCCTTTGTGTATTCCTCACTTGTTCATCATGTGAAATTGCTCCCCTTCTACACATATCGGATTGATGATCCTCCTTCGGCTTCACGACTGACGCTTTTGGAGCTACTGAAAAAATTGTCCAATCTCAACTTGTTAATGAATTAAAACCTACAGCAAATTATTTATATTAAAATTGTACGACAGACTAAAAGCGAAAATATAGTTGCCTTTCTCCGTTTGATTGGTTGGTTGGGCCAAGGACCCGTTGTCCCAGGGTTCCTCTCTGTTGCCTCTATATGCCCCTACTTGGTGACGCTTGGAAAACCTGTCAGCCTCCCTTCTTCTGCAACACTTCGGCATAAATAGCAAAACTACCAATGCCAAAATAACGAATAACAACACTCCTGCAATTGATATCCAAACCACTTTCTTAGTTGTTAAGAATTTTTTTCTTCCAGAAGTTGATTCCTCCGAAGTAGATGGCCCATCAGCCTGTTTTCCAGGTCTGTGTTGAGATTGAGAAGGCGGTGGTGGTGGAACTCCAGGAACCAGAATTGATGGTGGTGGCGTTACTGAGGATGTGGGTGGAGATACTGGAGCAGTAGTATTAAATGGGTTTCCATCTTTTCTGCAAAGGATATATGGAGTGTCAGCAAACAGAAGCAAAAACCATAAAAAAATCAAATATTTTCAAACTGTAAAAAGCTTCCCTCCTTTTCATAGATAACAAGATATGACGGAATAAATTTTATACCCTATAAAAACTTATTTGCTGCTTAGGACACCAAGATAGGGTGCATCTAAGGTAAATGTTGCTGCATTAGAAACCCATTCACTATGCCAACCAGCAAAATGATTTTTAATATCAATATCATTGATTTGCATCTGTACTGTAGTCTAACAAGGCTAGACAGTTTCTAGTTTACATATCGCTACAGGTTTTTTACCATGAGTTGCAAGTATCTTTATATAATTATGTGATGTTTACTATATCTTGGATTGAATGGAATAACAAATGTACAAGGACATAGTTTTCAGAAAACCATACATTCAAGTAATCAAGTGCCAAACCATCACAAACATCTTTACCCATTGCATTTTGTTAGTAACTCCGTTAGTGACTGGATGGCCTCTAAGGCAGTTCTCGACAGTAATTAAATAAAATAAGATTTAATTACAAACAACCTGAACATCTATACAATTGGCAGAATTGAAAGTACATAAAAAAAATTATCCATTGGATGTCATCACATTTAACATAAGCAGCTCCCTTTCATGCATAAATAAAAAAGTTGTGGCTCTCACCCGAAATTTGTGATGCTCTGTAGCATCTTATCAGGTATGGTCCCAGAGAACTGGTTATTCTCTATATTCCTGTTCAAAAGGAGGGAAAGATAAGCCAAAAAAAAAATCCAAAGTCTACAACTACAAACATAACATAGTTCATCAAGTTGTAAACCGTATAAATTAGCATTTCATCATAGAAGATAGATAAGAAACAGTTGAGGATCGTACAAATCTTTCAGGGGAAGATCTTGTAAGACATCAACGGTCCCAGAAAGCTGATTGTCCTGCAAATGTCTGCCAATTAAGAAGTTACCTACATTTTTGCCTATGTAATAGGAGAGACAAAAATGGCTTTTTCAAAAGACAAAAAAGACTAAAGACTCACAGGGTTGTCAATAGTGACAAATTTTCCAAAGTGGGAGGGAGTTGCCCGCTCAAATTGTTACTAGATAAATCTCTGCACAAACACACGTAGCTCCATTAACCATTAAAAATTTACAACCTACGAATGTGGAAGTGAAAATGAGAAGTATCATTCATGAACATACAGATTGATTAACCCAGTAAGAGATCGAAAGGCATCTGGTATTTCTCCACTTAAAAGATTGCTGTTCAGAGACCTGAAAGGCATAAGAGATAATGCTAAGAAGAATTTATGAAACTGTCATTAGGCATCAAAACATTGCAGAGAAAGAGAAATTACATGTCTGTCAATAGGGTCAAAGTTGCTACAGAACTCGGGATGCTTCCAGAAAACTGATTAGCTGAAAGAAAACTGACAGGAAGGTAAAAACTATTATAACTTTGGCATAAAAAGCATAGAGTGTGTACAAATTAAGGCTAAAAGCATGAAACGTACATGGTACTCTTAGTTTTATTTTCAAGGAGGGAAAAACATACAGATTTTTCAAGGTAGCAGGTAAATTGGGCGGAATACTCCCCCCGATGTGGTTGTTGCTTAAATCTCTGAATCGAAACAAAAGAACATGAATTAGGGACACTGTCCATAAAATACAATAACAGAAACTTTATCAGTCCTTTCACTTGCAATATACAGTGATCTAGTGGATAAAAAAAACCCCAAATCAAGCCATTAGAAACTTCTGAAAATTTAATGAAGAAAACTAATGTTCTGTCTGGTAGTTTGTGCATCAACATCAGTTAATTTTCAGGACATCCAATTAAGAAAATTAATTTACTTACTTCAGAGTCTAAAGTCAAGAGACTTCCCAACCTCCCTAAAAGGCCCTATGTATCTAAAGTAATATATATCATCTTTGTTGCTTGTTGATAGGTACAACTACTAGTTACATGCCAGGCATGTCATTTTGGCTTGAAACCCCTAAATTAAACAAATGAGGGGACAAAAAGGCATCGATCCTTCTAATTTTTTTGAAATGGTGGTTAGAACACATAAACACTGAAACACACGCAGAATCTCCGCTTACAATACTGTGATAGAAGCAAAATCACCCAAGCTATCACCCAGTTCTCCTCCCAAATTAGCACCATTAAGAATTCTACAAAAGATCAAAAGAGAAAACACATGAGAAAAGCTAAATATTTATATTGCCAATAAATATCATCAATGCTTGGAGTTAAAAAGATGGGTTGCCATACATAGTGATTATATCTGATGCATTGCATTGAACACCTTGCCACGCTTCAAGACATGGGTCTCCTCCACTTTGAACCCACCCAGGAAGTTGAGGCAAACCCAAAGCAGCAAATAATCTGTTAATCGCTGCGACTAATTGAATCAAAACCAATGCAGCAAATTAGATTCCAAACTCCATATAATTTTACCCATTAACACACAAAATATATATATTCAGAGCTCAAAATTATCAGACAAACATAGAGACAAAAGGGGAAAAAAAAATGCAAGCTACAATCTACTTCAATTTCTCACTGTTTCTAAGCAACCAAACAGAGTAAAGAGAACTAGAAAAAGCAGAAAACCACGCTTACCATCAACAGGATTAGTGGCAGCAAACGAATTAGTCGCTGCCCAGATCAGAATAAACCCAACAAAGACCTCTGCACAGATCTTCCAATCATTGCACGCTCTACTAGATCTCTTCACACCCATTGATCACCAAATCAACTCCAACCCACGATTGTTCCTTGTTCTACAACATTAATCCACAACACACTCTCCAATCTGAAAACTAAAGCTACAAATAAATAAATAAATAAATAATCAGTGATCTTATCATAACTCCACAGTTTCGACAGTAGTCTCTTCAAAAGCAAAACCACGATACTAAAAAAAGTAACAAAAAAATACATTATTAAAAACAAAAACAAAAACAAAACAAGAAATCCTTGACATTCTGCAAGAAAGTGTTGAGATCAGGACAGAAATGGAACTTACAAGGAAGTAGTAAAAAAAATGTTGATAAGCAAATGCCAAACAGAATTGACACAAATGAAGCCAATAACAACAGGAGGATAAATAAATAAATGAAAATAAAAATAATAAAAAGTAAAAAAGGAGTGTAGAACTTTTGATAAAGTAATTTAGAAATAATAAAACTAGAACTAAAACAAATAACTTAAACGCTAAGATTCAATGAGTTACAGTACTGAAAATAAACGTAAGCAAATTAAAATAGAAGAAGCTAAGCTAAGCTCAGCTCTCACCTGTGGAAAGTACTGGAAAAAAAGGGAGGAGAAAAGGCTAGCAAATGTTGGAAAAGGTACACAAAGATAGAGAGATAGAGAGAAGAGAACTTCTCTGAAACTATCAAACTCTTTTTTTCTTTTTTCCTTTTTTATGTGTTTCCACTGTTTCTCTCTCTCTGTCTCTTTTTTTTTTTTTTTTTTTTTTTTAATATATATTTTTAAACTCTTGGCTTTCTCTTTTCTTTCGAAGAAATAACAGTGAAAGAGTGCGTGCAAGTCATACATATCTTCTTGTTGTTTTACGGACAACGAACGTCTCTAGATGTTTGTTTTGTGTGTACTACCACGCAATTTGTGGCTGCGTGAAACACAACGCTGTATAAATTGGTACAAAATTAAATCAACTTTTTCTTTTTTAAATCTGACATCCAACGGTCGGGATCTATTGAACGATGTTGAAAACTCAACACTTAAATATGTATGCTAAAACTCAAATATCTACTGTTAATGTGAAAGAAAAGGTGCGTACGGCATAAATTAACTTTTTTTTTTTCTAAATATTTAACATGAAACGGTTTAAAAATCTATTGGACATAATCTGTATATCTACACTAGATAACACTAGAAAATATGCAAATTGACCTTATTGATGTGATCAAAAGATTTATGATTTTATTTTAAATATTAACTTTAAAAAAAGACAATAACATAATTTTAGTCAAAACATTGACTTTAAAGAAAAGGCAATAACATAATTTCCTTAATCACGTAAGTATAAGTGTATAACTATTTCCTTAAGTAATTGCTTTCTTAATATTTATCAAGAATAAGAAATACATAAAACAATAATACTATTTTATGAAAATTTGATGTTAAAATTTGGTACCCAAATGATGTGGCATCACTGTAATCCATTTATTTAAATTGTATTAGATTTGTATTACTTAAATGAATGGATTATAGTGATGTCACATCATTTGGACACCAAATTTATACAACATTGCATTACTCATATACAAATTGATGTGATCAAAAGATTTATAATTTTAGTCCAAATATTTACTAAAAAGAAAAGGTAATACAGTAAGATAATTTCATTAATCATATAAGTATAATTATTTCCTTAAGTAATTGTTATCTTAATATTTATCGAGAATAATTTTGTCAACACCTTAAAAATAAATAGTAATATTTTTTGTTATTACTTTGATTTTATAATGAATACTATTGACTTTTAAGGAAAAAAATAGCGTTAGCGGTTGAGTCTTGAGGGTGATATTATTCATTCGCTGTGGGGGGGGGCGCGTGAGATCGTCGTTAATATGTAAAAAAAATAAAAAATAAATCCAAGTTGTAAAAAGTTACAATTTACAAAGCGTAATTGACAATAATAGCCGCCAGTGTCTCTAAAGCAGAGACTTCACGTGCTTTGCTCGAATGATTGGCTTGGCCTTTTCCATCTCGCTTCGCTAGCTCCTTATAATTCAAGTTATTATTCATTTTAAAACTCATTAATTATTTTATTATTGTTTTTGGCTCAATAATAATTATTGGTTTGATGCGTATGAGTGAATAATTGACTCAAATCGTTTGTCCAAAAACGGTATCTCAATTTGTATTTAACCAATAAAATTGGAGCATGTATCGACATTTATATATAAAGTTAAAAATAATAATTAAATATAAACACATATCCCAATTTGATTGGTTAGATATAAATCGATTGAATATGTGATTCGGTGAATAATGTAACATAGGCATATAACATTTTTTTTTTTTTTTAATATGATATTTCCTAATAGACAGGACAAATACAATTGTCAATTTTTTAAGGCAAAATGTGCTAATAAACCTTATCTGTATTATTATTATTTTTATCATGGAATCTCACACCGTATTAGGTAGGGTGATATTGTTCATATAAATCAATGTTGGTGGTCAGTAAGAAAATTAATATAAGCTGATATTGTTTGTTTGTGAAATTGGTTCGATTCTTGGTTTGACGTTTGTTCTATTATTTTGAGTGATGGTGAAGTTCATAGACGAGACTATGTGTTTTTAATTTGTTTTAGAATAATAACAAAAGATTTATTCAATCCATTCAATTAGGTCAAGTTTTTAATACGTTTTCAATCAAATTCATTAATTTAAACCCATTAAACTATAAAGTTTGCAATCAAAATCAATGATCAATGATGTGTTATCTATATCCGAACAATTTCATCTAAAGTTCAAAAGATTTGAAATTATTGAACAAACTTTCTTAATGAAACATAATATACGAGTCATGGTTTTAAACAATTTTTTCTTTTGATATTATATCTATCTATTCACATATTTAGACCAAATATTTTTTCTTTGAAACTTTTGACATTGGTTTCAAACTAATTGCAAAGTCAATCGAATATGATTAATTAAATTTACCCTAATATTAGACCAACAAATTAGTGTATGAGAATCCATTGGACCAATCGACCGTTGCAATCTATTGTTTAAATTAAGAAAGAGAGAAATTCCAATTCCAATTCCAAATTCTAGTCAGAAAAGTCACCTTTCAAAAAGCAACACAATTTCTTTTCTTCCTTTTTCTTGTAATCCCTTTTGAGTTCAAATGGGCCAAACAGAAAAAAGAAAAAAATTATTAAAATAATAAAGGAAAAAAATGGTGGGTGTCTTTTTATTTATTTATAAGTATTATAAATTTACAATTAATATAATTGTCAACATCTATATTATAACATCATTTGGACACCAGATTCAGACATTAAATTTGGGTAAAATAACATTATTGAAAAAAATATGAAATTTTTGTCCAAATGATATGGCATCGTTATAATTTATTCATTTAAAATGAATGGTTCAGAGTGATATCACATTATTTGAACACCAGATTTGAACAAAGTAGAATTATTGAAAAATTAATAACATATATCATGGATATTTTAAAAATATTAATAATAGTTACTATATATTTGTCGAAATTTCAAAGAAATTTAAAACACCAATATTTACACGTAAAGTGTAAACGGACATTTATTTAATTTGAAAGATAAGGTGTCTTTATCTCTCTCTCTAGGTGTAGCTGTCATTTATAACGGAATCTATTTGTTTATCCCACCAATTTCCCACCCACCAATTTTGCACAAAAACACTTCTCTCTCATTGGACTGTCATTTCTCATCACAGTCAAATCACTTGTTTTATTTTTATTAATTTATTTTAAATTATCATATTCCATTTATTCAATACTGTTACAATAATAAAGTATATTAAAAAAAAAATGCATCACCTATGACCTTTGTTGAGTTGGGAGTGAAGTACTTGGGACAACATTTTTTATTTATTATTATATTGTTAATTTGTCTTAATTAAGAATCTTTTCAGTCACTTTTGCCAATTTCTTTAAATTTGGGATTTGAGTGCTTACAGATTTCTATTCTTTTTTAAATATTACGTAAATTTAGGATTTTTTTTAGGTGAGAGAGAACTCGAACCCACAACTTCGCTGTATAAGTGTGATAGATATTTCACTAGACCAATTTCATATTGTCCGATGCTTACAGATTACTAAAATTGTAATCACATTTTGTTTGCATATTTTGATTGGAGGCCCTTGCTAATTTCTTTGTATTTACATATCTTGGCTTAAACTTTCCATATCATTGTTTTCATATTGCATATATTATTTAATCTGTGGCACTTTAACAAAAATATAGATATCTTTATTATTAAAAATATATTTTTTGAAAAGTATCTTTTGAATAAGTCAATGGATAGTCTATTTAAACAAAATAATAATAATAATAATAATAATAAGTCGATAGTTATGACTTGGTGGTTGAAGTCTTTAAAACGAAGCTCCACTATTGAAGTTCAAACCCTATATTATATATATTGTCTCACTTTTATCCATAAAACCACAAAATGTGCGGAGAACACTTCCTTATCGACCCTTTTTTCATTTTTTCTTTCTAGTAAAACCGTTCTCTTTTTTTTCTCTTCTTTAAAAAAGAAATAAAAAAATAAAAAAAATGGGTAAAAACATTCGTATTCACACCTTGAATTAAGAAGCAATAAATGATGACCAAACAAGTATATAATAGTAATGTGTAAAAAACATTGGATCTTAAATGCAAGAGATGTCTTGTTAACATTGACATAATCTCGGTCACATGCACATACAACACAATTGACCGATGAAGCAAATCAAAGAAAACAGATAGTGCAAATAAATTGATGAAAAGGGCATTTGTGGGAACCAAAATACAAAGACACATTAGACATATACCATCCTAACTAATAAGTTTAGACATTAATAAATAACAAAGTCCCTTCCATAAAAAAAAAATAAAAAATAAAAAAAAATTAATAAATAACAAAGTTAAGTCACTCTCATTCAAAACACATCTTCTAGTTTGCCCTTACTTTATAGTTGGTATTTTATCTTTTATATATGTATTTTATAAAAGAAAAATACAAAATGTTTCTATCAATATTTCCTCTCAAATAGTCAAATCGAACGGTGATTGGGGTCTTAAAATTGATTATATGTTTTTTTTGGTCCCACCGGTCTTTGATAGTTGGCTGTGATGCCAAAATCTCAGTTTGCCATACAAAGAGAAAATCTTCAATGAGACGGTCTCATTATCATTTGGTGAGACTATCCCAATAAGATTTTACCATTTATGTTCTCGAGATAAATTGTGCAATCTCATTGGGACAGTCTTATTGCCAATTGGTGAGACTGTTCCACTGAAGATTTTCTCCTGAAGAAAAAGACAAACAGAGCTTCCAATAATTGGCTGCCACGTTTGTAAACATTGTCAAATAATGGTTCAATAAAGAGTTCAACTTTATAAAAAAAATTGTTCTTTAACTGGGTTTTAACTTTTAAGTACATATTTATATAAATGGCTAATTTCCTCTTCTTTTTGCAGAAAATAAATTTATACTCTCCTTATAGCTTTTTTGAGGTAAGTAAATTGCAGATTAAACGTGTATATTTCAGACTTCAGAGATGAAAATACAAATGCGTTTCAAGATGTGGAGATATCAGATATGTTTGAGCAAATCTGTATCTGTTGGAAATTGGAATAATAAAAACAGCAGCAGCTTCAGAAAATCCAAAAAGAAAAAAATAAAATTGCTGCACACATTGCTGCTACAAGACCACACATGGTGCATTACCCTTTTTGGGGTCCGTTGGTGGGGTGGGGCTAGATTAGTCATGCACCATCAAGCAGTCACCTGTCACAGCTAACCCCTGTGGATGAGTCACTTTCAATCCATTAATTTATAATACCATCAAAATTAGATTAGATACATCATTCTGACACGGCCGGCAAGACTACAGCATCCCGCTTCACTCAAGATCATATAATTGTTCAAAAGTATGGTATTTTTTATAGGACTCAAATGTGAGTATATGAATTCTTGAGGCCTAATGTGAAAGCTAATGGTAGAAAGTAGACCTTTCTTGCTGGAAGCAATAAGCATGACATTTTATTTTTTTGCTTTTTGACACCAGTTACTCATCAAAAGGAAAATTTAAGACTTTTTTCCTCGGGCCTCCCCCAGTCTCCAATAGTCATTTATCATCATTGCCCATCTATCGGAATCTATTGAGATCAAACACTACATCTATGTACGACTATAACTATACAAGGTGGATATATATACTCTCGTAATATCAGGGCGAAAACTACAATATGCTCGTAAAACTTGTAAAGTTGGGCTTATAAAAGCAGGTGACACACAAAGAGGCCCAAAGCATGAAATAAAATTGAACATGGATCCGAAATGAGGCCCAATTAACAGTCACCAACCAACCTAACCACCCAATCTCCAATCCTCTCTGTCTCTGTCTCTGTCTCTCTCTCTCCCTGGACATCAATGACGCCTCTGAAAAAACAACGTTTTAGAGAGAGAGAGAGAGAGAGAGAGAGAGACCAAACGAGAACCGGAAGGAACCATGCAATCTCGCTTAACTGTAACCCTAGCTCACGCCCTCAGACGAAACACGAGAGCCTTCTTGTCATCCGTCGAGACCTCGACTCAGCCATCTCAATTCCCGCAAACCCTCGCCGGACTCCATGCCCGATTGGCCGCCAAGTCTTCGAGCCTCACCGATTTCGTCGATCTCCAAACCAGCGATTAATACTCCGTGGAAGTCGGGACGAAGAAGAAGCCTTTGCCTAAGCCCAAATGGATGAAAGAATCGATTCATGGAGGAGATAAGTATGTCCAGATCAAGAAGAAGCTTTGAGAGTTGAAACTCCACACTGTTTGTGAGGAGGCAAAGTGTCCCAATCTCGGCGAGTGCTGGTCTTGTGGTGAGACGGGGACCGCCATTGCTACCATCATGATATTGGGTGACACTTGTACTCGTGGTTGCAGGTGATTTCAGTTCCTTTTGTTTTAGTTTTACGTTGTGAATGAAAATTGATTGTCATGATAATGAGGTAGAGCCATGAAATGAATAATTGCATTGTCTCTTGAGGTCATTAAACAATCTATGGAGTAAAATGTATAAATTTTCATTTTCTTTGAGCGTATGTATTGCTTTAGCCTTTAGGCATTGTTTTTTTACTTCTTTTGAAAAACTTATAACACTATTTGTCATGTGCTTGAGGCTGGAGTTTTTATGCTTATTAGTTAGTTCGAAATTTCCAGGTTCTGCAATGTGAAGACATCGCGAACCCCTCCCCCACCTGACCCCGAATGAGCCCACCAATGTTGCTAAGGCTATTGCATCGTGGGGTTTGGATTATGTGGTGATAACCAGTGTGGATCGACTATCGAGATGACTTACCTGATCAAGGAAGTGGTCATTTTGCTGAGACTGTGCAGAAACTAAAGGCACTGAAGCCAAATATGCTACTGAAAAAATTGTCCAATCTCAACTTGTTAATGAATTAAAACCTACAGCAAAGTCTAGGGGTCTTCAATCCAGATTTCGTTGGATTCCAAACAAATCCAACGAAATCCTATTCATCTCAGACTTTGAAGGATTTCAAACAAATCCAACAAAATCTGGGTGTATTGGAAATCCAATAGATTTGGATGGATTTGGATGGATTTGAAAAGGAAAAATATAAATACAGAGGTGACTCTCAAATCTTGCCATTTATACCAAGATTTGGATGGATTTGCTCTCTCCTCTCTGCTCAAGCCGCCACTACCCCCACCCTAAAAATCCAGCCACCACCTACCAAACCAGAAACACCCACCACCAATCTAGCCACCACCCTCAATCCAAAACCATAATTGAAATCAACCACCCACCAACACCAACACCAACACCCACACACCCATAACCACAAGCACACGACGACAACCACACACCCACACGAATCGGTCTTTTGGAATTTATCCAAAAGCCGCAACTCAAGAGCAAGAAGAAGAAGAAGACAATGCACGGTCGACCTCGTAAACCCTCCAGGCCAGAAGACGAAGCAACTTCAGCTACCAAAGCCTAGAAGCTACGCGCCCTCCAATCTCAGTTTCTCCACAATCACCAAAACAACAGATTTTTGTGTTAGTCCATTGGAAAAAAATCACAACACAAACCCTAAATTCATCTCTTCAACAATATCATCATCAACACACCACCAGACAAATCACCCATTCTTCACCACACAAATCACCCAAACATCCAAACCATTCAATCAAGCCACCCTCTCCAAACACCCAACAACCAAAACCACCCAAAACCCCTTCCACGAAATCAATCCCAGTCACCCTTCCCACCACCAATTGGCGTTCGAACTCGAACAAGTTCAAAACAGAAGCAGCGACGACGATGACCAGAAGCCGACCAGTTCGATCTGGGTTCTTTGTTAAGTTTTTCTTGCAATTCTGAAGATTATTATTCTTTATTCTTCATAAATTAGCTTGCTTTTAAGTTTTTGTGATCTGGGTACTAAATCATTGATACAGATTTTTTGTTTTGACTGGATTATTTGTTTTTCAATTTTGAAAACCGATCAAGTTGTCGCTACTACTTGTATGTTATTTGTAGATTTTGGTTTATCAGACAATGATGTAATTAAGTTGTTTCAACTAAGCTGATTTGTTGTTTTAGGCTTTGTATTGTTAGTTTAAACTTCAATCAAACATATAGAATAGAACACATGTATAATCAACTTTGTTGGGTTCTGGGTTCCTGCTCTGTTTGGGGCTGTTTTTCCTCTGTTTTTTTGGGTTCAGTTTTGTTTTCTGTTTTGGTGGCTGCTTTGTGTTGTTTCTGGTAGCTGCTTATGTGGTTGTTGTGCCTCGTGTTTGGTTGTTTCCCGTTAATAAAAGGTGCCATTTTCACAAAAAAAAAAAAAAACAAAAAAACAAAAAAACAAAAAAACAAAAAAAAAAAAACCTCGGTGGTGTTGTCTAGAATTCAATGAGATTCTTGATTACCGTTATTGTGTTTATTTTCAGGTAAATAGTTTCCGATGATGAAGGTTGCCAAAGGCAAAGGCTTAGTTAGGAAGGTTGTTGTTGTTGATGTTTTTTTTTTTTTTTTTTTTAAATGAATTTTTTTTTATATATTATTAAATGTCTACATTTATATTAAAAATACTAAATTTAAGGAATAAAAATTAATTTTAAAGCATTTCAAAAAAATTATATAGACAAAAATACATTCTTTTGATTAATTTAACTTGCTAATCTGTTTTTCTTTTTTAATTTTTGTTTTTATTTATAATTTTTTAATTTGTATTTATAATATTAATTTTATTAGTATTACATAAATATTTATTTATTTTCCATTGATTTTTGTGTTGAATGTGGCATGCCTTTAGTTAAAGACAAAAATACCCTTGAAATCGTTAAAGTTAACTAACATTTGACCAACAGAAGGACGAAATTAAGTGGTATTTTAAAATATAGGGCCCAATCCTCTAAAAATATATAAGTAAATAAAAAATAGATATTTTAAAAAAATATAAAGACTAAAATGAATAATATCCCTTATTCTATTATTTTGAGTGATGGTGAAGTTCATAGACGCGAATATGTTTTTTAATTTGTTTTAGAATAATAACAAAAGATTTATTCAATCCATTCAATTAAGTCAAGTTTTTTAATATGTTTTCAATCAAATTCATTAATTTAAACCCATTAAACTATAAAGTTTGCAATCAAAATCAATGATCAATGGGGTTTGATCTATATCCGAACAATTCTATTTAAAGTTCAAAAGATTTAAAATTATTGAAGAAGCTTTCTTAATCAAACATAATATACGAGTCATGGTTTCAAATATATATATATATATATATATATATATATATATATATATATATATATTTATAATATAACTATCTATCTATCTATTTAGATCAAGTACTTTTTTCTTTGAAACTTTTGACATTGGTTTCAAACTAATTTCAAAATCAATCGAATCCGACTTATAAACCGAATATGATTAATTAAATTTACCCTAATATTAGACCAAAAAATTGTATGAGAATCCATTGGACCAATCGACCGTTACAATCTATTGTATAAATTAAGAAAGAGAGAAATTCCAATTCCAAATTCTAGTCAGAAAAGCAAAAAAGCAACACAAATTCTTTTCTTCCTTTTTCTTGTAATCCCTTTTGAATTCAAACGGGCCAAACAGAAAAAGAAAAAAATTATTAAAATAATAAAGGAAAAAAATGGTGGGTGTCTTTTTTTTTAAAAAAGTATTATAAATTTACAATTAATATAATTGTCAAAATCCATATAATAACATCATTTGATTAACCCCAAGGGGTGGTGCTGCTGGTCACTGGGGCAAGCCGTAAACTCGGATGTCCTGAGTTCGATCCCTAGTAACCACGTTTCTCTTGGGGCCACTGGAGGTTTACCCGGCTGTTAACTTCAGGGCCTCGTGGGATTAGTCGAGGTGCGCGTAAGCTGGCCCGGACACCCACGGATACCAAAAAAAAAAAAAAAAAAAAAAAACCAAAAAAAAAAACATCATTTGAGCATTAGATTTAGACACTAAAATTTGGGTAAAGTAACATTATTGAAAAAAAATATGAAATTTTTACTCAAATGATATGGCATCGTTATAATTTATTTATTTAAAATGAATTGATCAGAGTGATATCACATAATTTAAGCACCAGATTTAAACAAAGTAAAATTATTGAAAAATTAATAACAAATATCATGGATATTTTAAAAATATTAATAATAGTTACTATATATTTATCGAAATTTCAAAGAAATTTTAACAAATATCATGGATATTTTGTAATTAATGAATATTACAAAATCCAAATATTAAAACATCATTAACGTCTCCTTTTCCTTTTTGGATTCAGCGTTCTATGCTTTTCATTTCATATTTGGAATTACATTTAAAACCGTATTTATAGAGGTTGATTTCTTTAGATTTCGGTAGATCCTAGGTTACGATGAATAATCGAATGGAGATAAAAAGTGTATGTATCCCTCCAAATGAAGAAGAAACCACATCCCACAGAAAAAGGGTTGGGAGTGAAAACATTGACCAAAATGAAAAACCATAAATGCATTGGAACTTGTAATATTTATTTGTATTAGTCACCACTAATTGTCCATGTTTCGTGTTTACTTCAATCAAACCATCATTGACCACCATTAACTACAGTCTTCAAATATAAGCCCAACAAAAGGCCCGACCACCAAAACGGCGACACAATTGGGACCGCACGTGGGGGACTTTGATTTCATAACTCATAACTCATAACTCTCCCTTTCCTTCCTCTCACGTGCACGTGTGTGTGTGAGTGTGTCTTCCTTTTTTGGGATTGTAAATAAACAGAGTCTCTTGTGTGTTGTGTCTATAAAAACCTGAATGAATTAGCACCACCAGACCAGACCCAGCTTGGCCTCGTACTTCACTACATTTTACAATTCGAAGAATCCAAAAGCATACGTTTGACAGGATTTCTAGGCTGATGACCGAAGAAAGAGATATCAAGCTATAATCCATCAATGGGACACCCGCAGAAAATATAGACCGGTTTTTTAATTTTTTTTTTGAAATATTACAATAATTCGGGATTTGGAGAGAGGGACGGACTCGAACCCACAACCTCATAGTGTATAGGTCAACCTGTCTAGAAAATACTAAAGCTAAAGAGCTCATTTTATGTAAAATATAAAAGAGAAGCATGATAATTGTTGGAAGATTAGTATATAAGCCTAGAAATCCTGTCAAACATATCCGGCTTATTTCATTCACCTCTTTTGTAAAATTTCAAAGAATCCAATATTTGGATTTTGTAATATGTTCGACTTATGTGACATATCTTATTTGGATCCTATAATATGTTACATTTTTATCACTTGTGTAGTTATGTGACAATGTGACATGTTTTATTTGAATTATGAATATATTTTTATTTTGAATGAATTATCAAATATGTTTTCATATATTATTATTATTATTTAAATATAAATATATATTATTTTAATTGACGTATCCTGCCGTATCCGTATTTTAGTTTTTAAAGATTTACCGTATCCCCGTATCGTGCCGTATCCGTATCCTATACATGTATCCGTATCCTTGCTACATAGCTTTTTTTTTTTTTTTAATATATATATTTTTAAACTCTTTGCTTTCTCTTTTCTTTCGAAGAAATAACAGTGAAAGAGTGCGTGCAAGTCATACATATCTTCTTGTTGTTTTACGGACAACGAACGTCTAGTCTAGATGTTTGTTTTGTGTGTACTACCACGCAATTTGTGGCTGCGTGAAACACAACGCTGTATAAATTGGTACAAAATTAAATCAACTTTTTCTTTTTTAAATCTGACATCCAACGGTCGGAATCTATTGAACGATGTTATAAACTCAACACTTAAATATGTATGCGTAATTTGTACCGTGAATGTTGATGATGCCTCTCCAAAGACTGAGTTTGCAATCACTTTGTTTGTAATCACAATCACAGAGTTGGGGAGTTTTTGGAAGCTCCTTTCTTATTTTTTGTTACAAGAAACCAACATCGTCACAAGTTTTCATTATTTACAGGAAACCTTAGCCTAGATCTTATGCTTTTTCTGATTTATGATCAGCGAAAAGCTCACAGAACAAAAGTACCTTTTTCCCCGGACTGGAGGACTTCTCAAAGGGTCTTTACACATTAGATAGTGGGCAGAATGATCTTCATTTCTGGCTCACATCAATGAGTGAAGAGCAGGCGAAGGCGTCCGTCCCCAGTATAATCAATCAGTTTGGCTCTACTGATGATGACTTCATTACTCTTTGCAATTGTTACAGAAACTTTACAAAGAAGAAGCAAGAATATTTTGGATACATAATACCTGCCCCATTGGCTGCTTGCCTTTCTTCGTTGATGAGTATCCTCCACAGCCCGAAAATGCAGACCAAAATGGCTGCATCAAGTCTTACAATGTGGTGGCTCAAGAATTTAACAAGCAACTAAATGACACAGTTTCCCAGCTATACTCAAAGAATTTTTATTTTTTCTATACTCAGAAATATAAGTACACTTTTTATTCAAATATTGAATTGTTAACAAGTGGTTTAGCAGCACATGTTTATCTCTCTTTTCACGTTAATGGTAGTTGGTGGGGACTCGAGTTACATCATATGCATTTTATAAGTATATACGGTGAATTTTCTTTAAGAGTAAATATTTAGAAATAGATATACAAGCCGCATATGTTGTTCTTTATCTAAACAAGTTCCGCATATGTTTTTCTTGTCATGGTAGCTTATATAAATATGTCAAAATACAAACAACTCCAAAAATGGGGAAGAATAAACTGAAAAATTCCTTCCAAAAGTTCTACTTACCTACTGAATTTGAGTTTATTGGTCTCACATGCAGAAGCCAAAATAGTTACAACAAAAGATTTTACAACTCCACCACCTACCGAAGCTAAATAACCCACCAGATATCTGATAGCATTATAACTGTTGCACAAAAACAATATCTATGTCATGAACTGCGTATTCTAGTCGCACAAGGAGCTTGCTCCATCAAGATTGATTACTGGAAGAAGTAGTCTTTTGACAGCGCATCAACTACCATGAATCAACGTGGCTCTGTCTGTCTTTCTCAGAGATCGGTTCTTACAAAACTCTATCAAGAATAATCACAAGGTTCACTCTTTTGTTGGGGATAATCTTCTAGAACGATGAACGCGGAAACGCTGTGCCTAATATATGTCCATAACTCATAGCAAATAATAGCGTCAATAAATAGAAAAATGGATGAGAGAGAATAAAACAATCACAACACAAGATATACGTGGAAAACCCAAAACGAGTAAAAAACCACGGGCCGTCAGGACGACAGAGAAATTTCCACTATATGATAAACTGTTACAACCATATACTTCAGGATTCTCTCTCACACCTAACCCCAAACCACTCTCACAAGATCCTCACCAAGAACCCCACAATATCCCCTAAGTCTCCCCTAAATATCACCCACGATATTCCCTTGAATCCCTCATCGGATATTCCCTTTGGGTCTCCCCGGATCTCACTCACACTCTCTGATGTTACATGGTGTTCAACTCACACTTTCAACCTAATTACAAGGTTCTATTTATACTAGTTACATGGAGTTTAAGATAAAAGGAAATCCTACTCCTAAACATATAAGACTTATTTGTTCCACATAAATATTATTTCCTTTTATGACAAGTCTTCTAGCCAAGAGTAAATCTTTTTTCTTCAAACACAAGAACTTCCAGAAGAATACCTTTTCCTATTCTGCGCAACATTCCCGATCTCAGCAATATATCGTTTCCGCCGTATTGGTCACGGTGTGCACCCCGCTTCCAACACCTGTAGAACATTCTGGTATGACCGCTCCGGGTACCGTGGCCTATGCCTTGCCTCCGCCGCGGTCTTGCATTGCGTCTGGTCACCTGGGCATTTACCGCTCCATGTGTCGCTGCCCAGGCACTTACCTATGCCGCAGTCCTGCGCTGTGGTACCTGCCAGATTACGCTTCTTCAGTTCTTCTTCAATCTTCAACCTCCCTTAAACACCACCATTCAACTTCCAAACGTATCCCACGTCTCCAGGAAGTAACACATCAGTTTAATCTTGTTTGGTTCACATTTGGTTCATTCGAGAATACGAGCTAAAACCGAACAATTCTCCTATTTGGCTTGAATTCTCAAAACTTTGTCCATAGCCACAATTCTCATCACCGAGAATCACCATACCTCACCACAAGGTATAACCACTTAGGAACGAACCATCCTAAGATTTTCCTTCACACAATTTTGTGTTCGTTGTTCCGGCACCATGTCGAAATAACCTGCTAAAATTGTGGTGTAACTCCTCAAGTCAGATTTCCAGGGAGTTCGTCAGCCATCGACATCTTTGTCCACCATACACCTCGCATCACTTTCTGACCAATGCCTTGTGCACAATTATGGACCACTAGCAACAACATATCCTCTTCCATGGCCAGTGGGGAAAACTGCCAAAAGGATAAACATGTCCTTACATCACACAACCCTATGAAAGACCTTCTGTCCTTGCATCACATACCTGGTGAAAGACTTGCTACTAGAAACTAGGAGTGCTTTACCGGATAAGCCCCATACCATACCACAGATAGATTTTTTTTTTTTTGATGGTCAATCAGCTCCTTGTGTAACCCAGATTGAATCTCCATGACTCGTACCTGTCACCACAAGCCAAACTTCTCCTCCATCAATATTCTTCCTTTCATCAAAACCTACCGAGTTCGAAACCGCCTTTAAGACGTATCTCCTTTGCTAAACCATACTAGGCAACCATGACCATCATTATCCCAATGCCATCAAGTCCTCCATATGATCTCCCGTAAAGACTTGTCACCGCCATCGCCAAACCATATGGCTCTGATACCAATTGTTGGGGATAATCCTTTAGAACGATGAACGCGGAAACGCCGTGCCTAATATACGTCCATAACTCATAGCAAATAATAACGTCAATAAGCAGAAAAATAGATGAGAGAGAATAAAACAATCGCAGCACAAGATATACGTGGAAAACCCAAAATGGGTAAAAAACCACGGGCCGTCAGGACGACAGAGAAAGCTCCACTATATGATAAACTGTTACAACCATATACTTCAGGATTCTCTCTCACACCTAACCCCAAACCACTCTCACAAGATCCTCACCAAGAACCCCACAATATCCCCTAGGTCTCCCTTAAATATCACCAACGGATCTCATACTTGATCCACCGATATTCCCTTGGATCCCTCCTCGGATATTCCCTTTGGGTCTCCCCGGATCTCACTCACACTCTCTGATGTTACATGGTGTTCAACTCACACTTTCAACCTAATTACAAGGTTCTATTTATACTAGTTACATGGAGTTTAAGGTAAAAGGAAATCCTACTCCTAAACATACAAGACTTACTTGTTCCATATAAATACTATTTCCTTTTATGATAAGTCTTTTAGTCAAGAGTAAATCCTTTTTCTTCAAGCACAAGAACTTCCAGAAGAATACCTTTTCCTATTCTGCGCAACATTCTCGATCTCAGCAATACATCGTCTCCGCCATATTGATCACGGTGTGCACCCCGCTTCCAACACCCGCAGAACATTCTGGTATGACCGCTCCGGGTACCGCCCCGGGTATCGCGATCTATGCCTTGCCTCTGCCGCGGTCTTGCACTGCTTCTGTTCACCTGGGCATTTACCGCTCCACATGCCGCAGCCCAGGCACTTGCCTATGCTGCGGTCCTACACTGCGGTACCTGCCAGATTACGCTTCTTCAGTTCTTCTTCAATCTTCAACCTCCCTTAAACACCACCATTCAACTTCCAAACTTATCTCACGTCTCTAGGAAGTAACACATCAGTTTAGTCTTGTTTGGTTCACATTTGGTTCATTCGAGAATACGAGCTAAAACCTAACATCTTTAGCTTTCTCTGTTTCAATCTCTTTCCTCTTTTCTTCTTCCATAAGCTTTCGCTTCTTCATCTGCATATCCCCAGTAAAAATTTCTACTAGAGGAAATTTGTATATGCTCCATTTATAAATCCAAATTTCATCAAAACCACTCAAAGTGTGAGATATCATTCTCTTTTTCTATTATATTTGAGAATACCCCTGCAACTTTTCATAAACATTTCAATATATATGCATGAAATCTTGAAGAAATTTGTGTCACAACAAGAAATTAAACCTTTTATCATGCTCACTTCTTTGACAGTAACTGGTAGCAAATTGGTTTCATATGAACTAATATATACAAAAGCTTATGGTTTGTCAAGCTCTGCATTACCACAAGATCTAAAGAGAATCGCAGACAGATACAAGATCTAAAGAAAATCATATATGTCAGGCTGTCAGCAGATACAAACCGAGTCACATACTGACATTATCAACAATAAAATAAAACCCAGATAAAATAAAATAAAATATCGACAATTTCTTGGTGACATACTTACACTATCAACAATTTCATTTAACAATAAAACAAATCTTATAAAAACCCAGATAATAATTACAGACACAGAATGACAGAATAAAGCAAACGAAATAAATGAGATTGAGAGAGAGAGAGAGCTACGTGGATTCAGATTTCGGAGAGAGAAACGTGTGCAATGACCAATGAGATTGAGAAGAGAGTGTTGAAGAGGTGAGCCGGTGACAGAGAGTGGAGCTGTCGGAGGGCGAAAGGTGGAGTTGAGAATCTGAGAGTCGCGGTCTGTGGAAGGGTTTGAGAACCTGAGTGTTGTGGTAGCGAAGAAGGAATTAGGTTTAGGAATTAGGGACAATTCATTTTATACCGTGACAAGTCGGACTGACAAGTCAGTCCGACCCACAGGTTCAGGTGTCCGGGTGATCCTTTGGGTCCGGGTGGTCCTTGTGGTCCGGCTGGTCCTTTGGGTCCGGGTGGTCCTTGTGGTCCGGGTGGTCCTTGTGGTCCATGTTCGGGTTTGGGTTTGAGTAACAAGATCCGGCCTACTACCAATGCCAAAATAACAAATAACACTCCTCCTGCAATTGATATCGAAACCCCTTCCATAGTTGTTAAGAAGTTTTTTATTCCACAAGTTGATTCCTTACAAGTAGATGGCCCTTTTTGTTTTGGTGGTGGAACTCCGGGAACCAGAATTGATGGTGGTGGCGTTACTGGAGATACTGGAGCAGTAGTATTACATGGGTTTCCATCTTTTCTGAAAAGGATATATGGAATGTCAGCAAACAGAAGCAAAAACCATAAAAAAAAAAAAAAAAAAAAAAAAAATCAAATATTTTCAAACCGTAAAAAGCTTCCCTCCTTTTTCATAGATAACAAGATATGACTAAATAAATTTTATACCCTATAAAAACTTATTTGCTGCTTAGGACACCAAGATAGGGTGCATGCATCTAAGGTAAATGTTGCTGCATTAGAAACTCATTCACTATGCCAACCAGCAAAATGATTTTTAATATCAATATCATTGATTTGCATCTGTACTGTAGTCTAACAAGGCTAGACAGTTTCTAGTTTACATATCGCTACAGGTTTTTTACCACGGGTTGCAAAAAAAGTTTTAATTACAAACAAACTGAACATCTATACAATTGGCAGAATTGAACGTACATAAAAAAAAAAAAAAATTATCCATTGGATGTCATCACATTTAACATAAGCTGCTCCCTTTCATACATAAATAAAAAAGTTGTGGCTCTCACCTGCATTTTGTGATGCCCTGTAGCATCTTATCAGGTATGGTCCCAGAGAACAGGTTATTCTCTATATTCCTGTTCAAGAGGAGGGAAAGATAAGCCAAAAAAAAAAAAATCCAAAGTCTCCAACTGCAAACATAACATAGTTCACCAAGTTGTAAACTGTATAAATTAGCATTTCATCATAGAAGATAGATAACAAACGGTTGAGGATCGTACAAATCTTTCAGGGGAAGATCTTGTAAAACATCAAGGGTCCCAGAAAGCTGATTGTCCTGTATATATCTGCCAATTAAGAAGTTACCTACATTTATGCCGATGTAATAGGAGAGACAAAAATGGCTTTTTCAAAAGACAAAATAGACTCACAGGGTTGTCAATAGTGACAAATTTTCCAAAGTGGGAGGGAGTTGCCCGCTCAAATTGTTAGTAGATAAATCTCTGCACAAACACACATAGCTCCATTAACCATTACAAACTTACAACCTACGAATGTGGAAGCGAAAATGAGAAGTATCATTCATGAACATACAGATTGATTAACCCAGTAAGGGATTCAAAGGCGTTCGGTATTTCTCCACTTAAAAGATTGTTGTTCAGAGACCTGAAAGGCATAAGAGATAATGCTAAGAAGAATTTATGAAACTGTCATTAGGCATCAGAACATTGCAGAGAAAGAGAAATTACATGTCTGTCAATAGGGTCAAAGTTGCTACAGAACTCGGGATGCTTCCAGAAAATTGATTAGCTGAAAGAAAACTGACAGGAAGGTAACAACTATTATAACTTTGGCATAAAAAGCAAATTAAGGCTAAAAGCATTAAACGTACATGGTACTCTTAGTTTTATTTTCAAGGAGGGAAAAACATACAGATTTTTCAAGGTAACAGGCAAATTGGGCGGAATACTCCCCCCGATGTGGTTGTTGCTTAAATCTCTGAATCGAAACAAAAGAACATGAATTAGGGACACTGTCCATAAAATATAATAACAGAAACTTTATCAGTCATTTCACTTGCAATATACAGTGATCTAGTGGGAAAAAAAAAAAATACCCAAATCAAGCCATCAGAAAGTTCTGAAAATTTAATGAAGAAAACTAATGTTCTGTCTGGTAGTTTGTGCATCTTGAGATTGTTCAACATCAGTTAATTTTCAGGACATCCAATTAAAGAGACTTCTCAACCTCCCTAAAAAGGCCTTATGTATCTAAAGTAATATGTATCATCTTTGTTGCTTGTTGATAGGGATAACTACAAGTTACATGCCTGGCATGTAATTTTGGCTTGAAACCCCTAAATTAAACAAATGTGAGGGGACTAAAAGGCATCGATCCTTCTAATTTTTTTTTAATGGTGGTAAGAACACATAAACACAGACACACACGCAGAATCTCCGCTTACAATACTGTGATAGAAGCAAAATCACCCAGGCTATCACCCAGTTCTCCTCCCAAATTAGCACCATTAAGAATTCTACAAAAGATCAAAAGAGAAAATACATGAGAAAAGCTAAATATTTATATTGCCAATAAATATCATCAATGCTTGGAGAGATAAAGATGGGTTGCCATACATAGTGATTATATCTGATGCACTGCATTGAACACCTTGCCACGCTTCAAGACATGGGTCTACTCCACTTTGAACCCATCCAGGAAGTTGAGGGAAACCCAAAGCAGCAAATAATCTGTTAATCGCTGCGACTAATTGAATCAAAACCAATGCAGCAAATTAGATTCCATACTCCATATAATTTTACAAATCGTTGCCACAACCGTAAATAGCATAAACACATTAGCACACACACTATATATATATATATATATACACATGTGGGCCACTGATTATGGAGAAACTTTAACAAATACAAAATACACTTTGAGTCAAAGTATGTAGATTCCAAACTCCATATAATTTTACAAATCGTTGCCACAACCGTAAATAGCATAAACACATTAACACACAATATATATATCAATAATGTTAGAGGACCCAAAAAAGTGACCTAAATTTTGGACCCAAACCTATGTGGCAACAACACACACAACATGTGCCCACGTCACTCTTCTCAAAGATCCCATGTGATGTTGCCACATAGGTTTTGGTCCAAAATTTGGATCACTTTTTTGGGTCCTCTAGCATTACTCTTTATATATATATTCAGAGCTCCAAATTATCAGAAAAACATAGAAACAAAAGGGAAAAAAAAAAAATACAAGCTACAATCTACTTCAATTTCTCACTGTTTCTAAGCAACCAAACAGAGTAAAGAGAATTAGAAAAAGCAGAAAACCATGCTTACCATCAACAGGATTAGTGGCAGCAAACGAATTTGTCGCTGCCCAGATCAGAATAATCCCCACAAAGACCTCTGCACAGATCTTCCAATCATTGCATGCTCTACTAGATCTCTTCACACCCATTGATCACCAAATCAACTCCAACCCACGATTGTTCCTTGTTCTACAACATTAATCCACTACACACTCTCCAATTTGAAAACTAAAGCTACAAATAAATAAATAAATAATCAGTGATCTTATCATAACTCCACTAGGGGTGTGCGGCGGATCGGATCCAATAGATTTGCCATAATCCAAGATCCGATCCAATCCGACTGGATTGAAGAAATTGCAATCCGATTCGATCCAATTTTATAGCGGGATCTGATCCAATTACTATTTGATCCGATCCAATCCAATCTGATATGATCTGATGGTTCGAATTAATATAAAATCATTCGTAATATATAAAAGTTCTAATTTGAAATAAATAAAATCAAATAAATTATTCAAACATTACTAATTAATACAAATAAAATTAACATTAAAAAAATACATGACATAACTTGTAAACTTTATATAATTCAAAAAGTTTATAAATATTATACATCAACTCCAAATGTAAACTTAATAAGCCGTGATGTTGATGAAGAAGAATAGAAAAGAAGAAGATGGTGGATTGTTGACCGTAGAGAAATTGAGAAAGAAAACCCAAAATAGTAACATTAAAAATTGTTTTTTGGTTGGATATTTACATTAGAAAGTAATGGATAAAATAAATTGTCTAATATAAAAATAAGGCCTAATATCATAACTCCACATTTCAACAGTAGTCTCTTCAAAAGCAAAACCACAGTACTTAAAAAAGTAACAAAAAAATACTTTATTAAAAACAAAAACAAAAACAAACCAAGAAATCCTTGACATTCTGCAAGAAAGTGTTGAGATCAGGACAGAAATGGAACTTACAAGGAAGTAGTAAAAAAATGTTGATAAGCAAATGCCAAACAGAATTGACACAATTGAAGCCAATAACAACAGGAGGATAAATGTTTCAAAAAAAAAAAAAAAAAAAAAACAACACCAACAGGAGGATAAATAGATAAATGAAAATAAAAATAATAAAAAGTAAAAAAGGAGTGTAGAACTTTTGATAAAGTAATTTAGAAATAATAAAACTAGAACTAAAACAAATAACTTAAAAGCTAAGATTCAATGAGTTACTGTTAGGGTTGCACATTGGGGAAATGGGGATGGATATAGGTCCCCCCATCCCCATCCCCATCCCCATTTCCATTTCCATTTCCCCACTTTCCCCATTTCCCCATTTTTTCCAGTTCCCCCGTTTTTCCATTTGGTTGAAAATTACAAATTAAACTAAAAAAAAAAAACATTCCATTACAAATGCAAAAGAAGATACATTACAAAATAATGTCAAATATATATACATTACAAAATAATGTCAAATAAAATACATTACAAAAAATATATATATATAATTATTTTTACAATATTTTAGGGGAAATGGGGATGGGGGTACCTCCCCCCATCCCCATCCCCATCCCCATTTCACTATATTAGTGTGGAAAATGGGGAAATGGGGATGGGGTGGGGTCTCCCCATCCCCATCCCCATCCCCATCCCTATTCATTTTGGGGATGATTTTCATCCCCATCCCTCTCCATTTCCCCATTTTCCCCTAAAAACATTTCCCCAAATGGGGATGGGGAAGCGGGGAAACGGAGATCTGGGGGAAAATGTGCAACCCTAGTTACAGTATTGAAAATGAACGTAAGCAAATTAAAATAGAAGAAGCTAAGCTAAGCTCAGCTCTCACCTGTGGAAAGTACCGGAAAAAAAAAAGGAGGAGAAAAGGCTAGCAAATGTGGGAAAAGGTACACAAAGATAGAGAGATAGAGAGAAGAGAAATTCTCTGAAACTATCAAACTCTTTGATTGTATAATGAATACTATTAATTAATTTATACGACCACTAAAGTCTTTTTTTAAGGTTAGTAGTTGAATCCTGAGGCCCCGTGATATGTATCTTTATTTATGTTACTGTGTGGTGTGGGTAGTAATATAGGTGGTGTGGTTAATGCAAATGTGCTGTCAAGATGTGATAACAAGCATGGTGGTGTAGGTAGTTACTATTCTAGGTGGATGATGTGTGTGCCATGTTTCCATGTTGGTCATACACGTTACCGAGGGAAGACACCAAGACCAAGTCAGATTGTTGTTGCTGTTAATTTGAAAAATATGTTAGTGTGCGTCAGTTCTTGTTAGTGTGTTAGTGGAGCAAGTTAATGCATTGTAATCACGATTCCAATTGTTGCTATTTTCTAGTTAGTAGTTTAGTATTTGTTATTTTGTTATCTGTTGTGGCCTATTTAAAGGTCTGGATTATTGTAATAGGAATCATGAAGAAAATATAAGACAAATTGTCTCCTCCCCTTGCTATCTCCTCTATTTCTCTCCTATGCCTCTTCTTATGTATTTTGAATCTGAAATACTTCTCATAAATTCTTCTATGTAAATTTCCTGGATCGGAAATATACATATTATCCTAAATTCTCTTTATGTATTTTCCAGGATCGGAAAAATACATATCACCCCGTTTGGTGCAGGATTTGATTTGACTATTTCATGGGATTTGATTGGATTGAGATGAGACTAAGATTAGATGAGATTGGACTAAATTAATACTATACATTTTTTGGGGAAATATAGGATTGGACTAAATTAATACTATGTTTTGTTTGGTGAAACATAGGATTGGACTAAATATAATAACATTTTTAATTTGATAATTATTTAAAATTGAATAATAAAATATTGAATTTCCTAAAGCTTCAGTGCTACAATGCTTCAGTCTCAAACCTTTGAAAGATGAGACATTTCAGATCTCATCAACTGGTACCGAATCAACTGATTATTGAAACACCCAGATCCTAAACAGTCTTTGGATTTCAAAAAAGAGAAGATTGCAGATCCAGAGATTGAGACAAGGAGATCGAATAATCTTTTCTATTTTGTTAAGCGATAGTTGTTGCAAACTTTCTAGAAATTAATTCGAGCAATTAAGTTAACATTGCTTCTGTTGAATTTTGTATATCAATTATAATTTAACCACCTCTTTTCAAGCAGGTCAGTGACAATATAAAAATTCATTAACCATCTATTTGACTACATCGGACAAACGTAGTTAATATACTTTGAAGTATTGAAGTATTGCAGATCCAGAGATTTCAATAATCTTTTCTATTTCGAAAAACAAAAAACAAAAAACAAAAAACAAAAAACCAAGATTGAGGACCAGTAATCGGAAGAGAAATTCATATGAATAAAGATTATTATTATTTTAATTCTTGGTTTTTTGTTTTTTGTTTTTAATATTTTATCTTTTTCATAAGATTTTTTCTTTTTAATTTTTTTAATCTTAAATATTTAATATCAAAAATTCTTTTTTTCTTTTTTTCCTTTTTGATTCAATTCTTAATCTCCACCATCCATCTATGCAATGGACGGTTGGGATCCAATCTAGATTAGATCTCCACCTAATAAAAAAAAATCCTTTAAATTTAAGGTTAACTAGTTCACTAATTATAAATTTTTTAAGTTTTATTTTTAAATTTAATTAATTATAAATTTAATATTAGTTTTTTTTTTTTTCATTTTTTGTTGATGAATTTTTTGATTTGGTTTGGTGGTGTTGATGATATAAAGAATTTGGAGATAAATTAAATATATGCTAAATATATAAAATACACTCCCCTAATTGTTGTTGTTGTTGTTATTATTATTATTATTATTATTATTATTATTATTATTATTTTAAATAATTAATATTTTTATTTATATTTTTTTTGACATTAGTCAAACAAGTCAAAGGGTGTTTGTGTGATATTATTATATTTTTTCAGTTTTAATATAATTATACAGATAATCAGGGTATGTAAATGTAATTTGCCTCTGACGTCCGTCACTATTCCGTCAGTTGTTGCCAATTAATGGGAGTTCAAGGGGTAAATTGTCCAAAAAAAAAAAGATGAGGGGGCAACTTGTAAATTCACTTATAGTTCATTGGAGTCTGGTGCTATTAACCCTATTTTGAGTGATGGTGAAGTTCATAGATGAGACTATGTTTTTTAATTTGTTTTAGAATAATAACAAAAGATTTATTCAATCCATTCAATTAAGTCAAGTTTTTTAATAGTTTTCAATCAAATTCATTAATTTAAACCCATTAAACTATAAAGTTTGTAATCAAAATCAATGATCAATGGGGTTTTATCTATATCCGAACAATTCTATTTAAAGTTCAAAAGATTTAAAATTATTGAAGAAACTTTCTTAATGAAACATAATATACGAGTCATGGTTTCAAATAATTTTTTTTTATATATATAGTATATCTATCTATCCACCTATTTAGACCATGTATTTTTTTCTTTGAAACTTCTGACATTGGTTTCAAACTAATTTCAAAATCAATCGAATCCGACTTATAAACCGAATATGATTAATTAAATTTACCCTAATATTAGACCAACAAATTAGTGTATGAGAATCCATTGGACCAATCGACCGTTACAATCTATTGTATAAATTAAGAAAGAGAGAAACTCCAATTCCAAATTATGTCAGAAAAGCGACTTTTCAAAAAGCAACACAATTTCTTTTCTTCTTTTTTCTTGTAATCCCTTTTGAGTTCAAATGGGCCAACACAGAAAAAAGAAAAAAATATATTAAAATAATAAAGGAAAAAAATGGTGGGTGTATTTTTTTTTTTAAGTATTATAAATTTACAATTAATATAATTGTCAACATCTATATTATAACATCATTTGGACATCAGATTTGGCTAAAGTATCATTATTGAAAAAAAATATGAAAATTTTATCCAAATGATATGACATCTCTATAATTTATTCATTTAAAATGAATAGATCATAGTGATATCACATCATTTGAGCACTAAATTTGATCAAAGTAAAATTGTTGACAAATTAATAACAAATATCATGGATATTTTAAAAATATTAATAATATTTACTATATATTTATTGAAATTTCAAAGAAATTTAAAACACCAATATTCACACGTAAAGTGTAAACGGACGTTTATTTAATTTGAAGACTTAATAGCACTGGACCCCCCCTAAAGTGTACGTGAATTTGCAAATTGCCCCCTAAATGTTTTTTTTCGACCGTAAACCCCTCGAACTCTCATTTTCTTTGCACCACCCTTATGGAGATGCCCCCTCCTCAGGGGGCAATAAAAGAAGCAAGTGCAAAGAAAAGGAGAGTTTAAGGGGTTTACTATCGAAAAAAAACATTTAGGGGGTAATTTGTAAATTCACGTACACTTTAGGGGGTTCAATGCTATTAAGTCTAATTTGAAAAATAAGGTGTCTTTATCCCTCTCTCTCTAGGTCTAGCTGTCATTTATCACGGAATCTATCTGCTTGTCCCTCCAATGTCCCACCGGAGAAAATCTTCCATGGGTCCGTCTCATGGATGATGGTGAGACGGACCCAATGAAAGTGTGCCATGTGGCATAGCAATAAAGTTAAAGTTTATTTTTTTGTTTCCAATCATACAGTGACACGTGGCAAAATTAAAAATTAAAAATTTAACTAAACTTTATCTTCTCAATCCAAGCCGTACTCATCTCTTCCCAGTTTCCAGATCAGTTTTTCTCCCAATTTGTTTTATTCACCTTCTTCTCAACATTTATCCAAGTTATTTTACTTTCTTTGCCTTTTTTTTTTTTTTGGATCTATTTTTCCCTCTTGCTCTAACATCTCAATTTCATCTGATAATGGAAAAAGAGAAGATTCAGATTTTTCATAAAAAAATTCAGTTTTAATAATAATAATAATAAAACTGATGTAAACTCAAACATTCAAATCCATCTTCGTCATCTTTCATCTTTCATCTTCCCATCTTCTTCTCCAACACCCAAACCCTAACATAAACTCAAAAGCACTAAACCCTACCCACCACCACCACCATCACCACTCTAAACCCACAAAATCACCCCAACCACCACCCCTACTCCTCACCGCCGCTATCGATCTCTTCCCCCGATCCCCTTCTCTTTCTCTTTTCCCTCTTCTTTCCTTTGACAAAGGGTGGCCACTGCCGCAAGTTGAGGAGATGGGAGTTTCACGGCGGCCACTGTGGGTTGCGTTTTGGTTTTGGTGGAGAGACAAAGAGGTTGGGTTTTGTTTTGGGGTGGTGGTGGTTGGATGTGAGGCAATGGTGGGTGTGGTCAGTGGCGGACCCAGAAATTTTGACCAGGTGGGGCACTTGAACAGAATAGTAATTATATAAAAAATACTATAAAATTAAGATCAAAATAGAATGAGTATTTTTATTAAACAAAATTGAGTTTTATTTTAATATATATATATATATATATATATAAAGAAAAATTCATTGTACAGTATAATGAAGTTTAGGGTATAAAATAAAACAAAAGAACGCTTACTCAATATGAACTAAATAATATTATATTTAAAAAGAAATAAAAATAAGAAACACAATATTAATAAATAAATAATAACAAAAAAAAAACATAAATTACAATATAATTTTATAATGCGAAATTTTGTTTTGTATTTATCATTAATTCACTTTAGATTTATACAAAATAATTGATTAATAAATATTACTAGATAAATATTACTAGATATGTTTTTGAATTTTTTATCCTTCTAATTATTGGTAAATTATTGATTTATTGATTCTAAATAAATTAAAACTATAAAATAAAGAAAAATATTAAGGATAAAATAATTAAAATGATTCATAATAATAGATGAACTATATATATTCATACAATAAATTAAAATTTTGAGATTTTAGGGCTTATTGATGGGATGCGTTATGTATGTCAAACTAAAATTATTAAAAATAATATTATATAATTAAATTAAGTAACGATAAATTGAGGGTAGCTAAGAGGTTTGAAAAGAAAAAGTGAATTGTTTTATTTTAGAAAAAGATGAAAATTTGAGAAATGAATTGGAAAAGATGGTAAAATAAAAAAAATAAAAAAAATAAAAAAATTAAGTTAAATGAAAATGGGGGGACTTGAACCACCGCCATCAGTTTGATTGAGAGTTTGGAGTAAACCAACCAGCTGTGCTAATAGGTTACATTATCATGACTACGTTAATTATTATATATATATATATATAATGAAAATCAAATTTTTTTTAAAAAAAAATTGAGGTGGGGCACGTGCCCCACCTGGGCTAAACGTGGGTCCGCCCCTAGGTGTGGTTGTTAATGGAGTTTGATAGAGAAATTTTTATTTTCGAAAAGAAAAAAGAAAAAAGAAAAAAAATTGGAAAAAAAATTGTTTCAGTTTTCTTATCGGGCTGCCCGTATATCCAAGGTAAGAAAAAAAAAATTGTTTTAATTATTGTGCCACGTGTCACTGTATGATTGGAAACAAAAAAATAAACTTTAACTTTATTGCTCTGCCACATGGCACATTTTCATTGGGTCCGTCTCACCACCGTCATCCATGAGACGAACCCATGGAAGATTTTCTCGTCCCACCGACCATTTTCGCACAAAAACCCTTCTTTCTCATTGGACTGTCATTTCTCATCACAGTCAAATCACTTGTTTTATTTTTATTAATTTATTTTAAATTATCGTATTCCATTTATTCAATACTGTTACAATAATAAATATAGAGGTAATTACACCAAACTCCCCTGAGGTTTGACCTTTTACAACTAGAAACAACTTTATCAAAAATCGACACCCACCTCCCTGTTGTTAGGGTTTGACTGTTAAGTTTAAGGGTTGACCGTTGAACAATGGTAAAGACAGAAACACCCCTAATACATAAAAATTAAAAAAGATTAAATAAATAAAATAACCTACAAAATAATGTAAACTATTAAAAATTTGAAGAAAAAAAAGAAAATTAAATAAAAAAAGGAGAATTTTTTTTTTTTTTTTAAATATGGAGATCAAACTAAAAAAAAATCTTAAATCAATAAAAAAAAAAGAAATAGTTAATGATAAATCTTAAATAAAATTAATAACAAAGAATAAAAAAAAGAATTAAAATAAAAAGAATTTAAAAAAGAAAAGATTGGAACCCCAACAGTCAACAGTGGCCTCATTTACATCACTTCATTCATAAAAGAAAAAAAAAATTAAATAAAAAAAAAAAAACACAAATCAATCAAACTTGCACCATCATTTACACAAGTAAATCAAAACTTTTTGTTTAAAAAAAAATCAAAACTTAAAAAATTAAAAACACACACAATCTGTCATCTTTCTCCATCTCATTTTTCCAAAATTGAGTACATAATCCCCTCTTCAATCTATTCCAAAATCCCCTCGCATATGAAGCTTCACCATCTAGGTCTCCGTCGCCCATCACAGATGATCTCCACCTGAGATGGATTAGAAGGAGCATCGAATAGAGAGAGTAGGAAATTTCCAGATCTCTCAACTCAACTTTTACTTTTAAAAGAAAAAAAAATTGTTTTAATTTGTTTAAAATTTAGTTTTCTAATTAAAAATATATGTTCTTCATTGTGTTGAATATCTCTGCCTTTTGTTGTTTGTGTTGCTGTTGAGTTGTTCTTTCAAGAATAATGGTCTGATGTTTTTTTCTTTGAAATAAATTGTCTGGTGTTCTTGAGCGTGTTTGAGAGTTGAGACAAAGATTATAGGTTGGATTTCATGAGACGAGGAAGGCCAAGAAAAGGAGAGGATGAGAAAGTGAAAAACGAAGAACAATCTTAGAAAAATCTTGCCTCCATCTCAGATCACCATTAATGGTCTTCATCTGTTCCAAGTTTTTTTTAAGGATGTTTTTGTTTGTTATTAGTTTCTTTGTAGAACTGATTTTTAAAAGAAAAAAAAATTGCAATAGATTGTGTTTTAGATCGAAGGATGAATGATGATGGTGGAGAAAAAAAATATGGCAATGGATTGTGTTTCAGATTTCGTTTGGGCTTCATGAAGAGAAGAAATCTGGGTTTGGGTTGTAGTGAAGAAATCTGGGTTTGTGATATGAATTGATGAAGAAGATTAATGATCTGGGTTCGTGAAGATCTGACTGAAGATTGATGAACTTGGATTGTGATGAATTAAGATTGATGATCTGGGTTTGTGAAGATCTGAAGATTGATGAACTTGGTTTGTGAAGAACTAAAGATTGATGATTGATGATTGATGAATTTGGTTGATGAATGATTGTGAAGAACTAAAGAAATGAATTTTGATGAATCTGGGATTGTAGATGTTAATTTTTATTTTTTTTTAGTTGAGATCAATCTCTATATTTTAAAAAGGCTTTTTTTTTTCACACACACGAAAAAAAAATGTTTTTTATTTGAAATGTTTTTTAATAAATATTTCTCCACCGTCCATCTATGAGATGGAAGGTGGAGATTTTAAAGATGTTTTAATTTTTTTTAATTTCTTTTTAAAAATATTTATAAACAGTTTTTTTTTTCAATTAATCTTCATTTTAAAATTTTAAATTTTTTGAATTTTTTTTTTCAAAATACTTCAAATGACTAAAATACCCATAGTTTGGACAGTAAAAATTGGTCAACAGTTAAGTTTGACCAATTTTGACTAATGACAGGGGAAGTGGGTGTCAATTTTTGATAAAAATAATTTCTAGGTGTAAAAGGTCAAACCTCAGGGGAGTTTGGTGTAATTACCTCATAAATATATATATAAAAAAAGCATCACCTATGACAGTACTTGGGACAACATTTTTTATTATTATACTGTTTTTTTTTTTTTTTTGAAAAGAAACATTCATAAAGAAAAAGAGAGCTACAAAGGTCTAGGGCGATCGCCCCTTACAGCCTGAGAAATACTAGGAGGATAACCCTCCAACCAGACCCTATCACTCTCCCTAGCCAAGCCAACCTTGGCAAGACAATGAGCCACAGTATTGGCCTCCCTAAGAACAAAACACACCCTACAAGCAAAGGGAACAACAAGCAGACTTAGGAATATCAGCAGCATACCCGTCGCTTGGTAAATTTTCCAACCCATCAACAACCATAGCAACCATGGCTTTAAAAGATGTAGGTTTAATATGACTCTTGTCTAATTTATTGTATATTAGGCTATAAATTTCCATAGGACCATATTTAAGATTTCCCTCTCCTTCTTAGTTTGATAATGGAGAAAAGGTTTGCTTTAAATGTTTATTTTAAAAAGTTTATGAATAAAGATTACTTTCTATTAAAGATATGTGGTGAGTGATTGGATTGGGGTATGTTTACATGGTGATTTCATTGCTTGTGTTTCGTTTCTATTTCTGTTTCTTGTTAGGGGTTGTTGTGTTGCTGTTTTGGTAGGCTGGTTTTTGATTCTTGCCCCGTTTTGGCTTACTTGTTTTGGTTTTGGGGTCCTCTGTTTTCATCCCTTCTCTTATTTTCTTCCTTCCTTTCTTTTGGTGTGCACATGTGATTGGTTGGTCAGTCTTTAATATTAAGTTGTGAATTTCATTGATCACGTAAAAAGAGGTAATAATAATGAACTATTTTTTATAAAATTATTTTACAATTAAGTCATGAATTTTAAAGTTTTTTTATTACACATAATTAGAGGTGTCCCCCAAGCAATTATTAGGCCGGTGGGGGGAGCCATAGGGGCCATGGCCCTTTAACTAGTGAAATTGCTACATGTATTTATTATACATAACTAGGGATGCCATGGCACCCCGCCAGCCTAATAATTGCTTGGCAGTTATTATAAAAATTGTTACATATATTTATTACACACAATTAGGGGTGCCCCCCAAGCAATTATTAAGCCGACGGGGGGAGCTATAGGGATCATGGCCCTTTAACCAATGAAATTGCTACATCTATTTATTATATATAACTAGGGGTGCCATGGCACCCGCCGCTAGCCTAATAATTGTTTGGCAGTTATTATACATTATTATACATAACTAGGGGTGCCATGGCCTTATGGCACCCCTCATCGGCCTAATAGTTGCTTGGATAGGATTTAAAGTCAAGGATAAACAAGGACAAAGCCTTTCCAAGGAGAGGATTTGGATCCATACATATTTTTTTTGGTTTTAGTTAAAACAATATTGCTGATATATGTATTCAACAAGAACAAGTGATTGGTTGGTCAATCTTTAAGATTAAGTTGTGAATTTAATTGATCACGCAAAAAGAGGTAATAATAATGAACTATTTTTTATAAAATTATTTTACAATTAGGTCATGAATTTTAAAGTTTATTTTTGATATCTATATCTGTACATGCACTGCTATAGTGGCCATAAACCCACCCATCCACCCCCCAAATAAAAATTGTTACATATATTTATTACACATAATTAGGGGTGTCCCCCCAAGCAATTATTAGGCCGGTGGGGGGAGCCATATGGGCCATGGCCTTTTAATTAGTGAAATTGCTACATGTATTTATTATACATAACTAGGGATGCCATGGCACCCCCCGCCGGCCTAATAATTGCTTGGCAGTTATTATAAAAATTGTTACATATATTTATTACACATAATTAGGGGTGGCCCCCCAAGCAATTACTAGGCCGACGGGGGAGCCATAAGGGTCATGGCCCTTTAACCAATGAAATTGCTACATCTATTTATTATATATAACTCACCGCCAGCCTAATAATTGTTTGGCAATTATTATACATTATTATACATAACTAGGGGTGCCATGGCCCTTATGGCACCCCTCATCGGCCTAATAGTTGCTTGGATAGGATTTAAAGTCAAGGATAAACAAGGACAAAGCCTTGCCAAGGAAAGGATCTGGATCCATAAATATTTTTTTTGGTTTTAGTTAAAACAATATTGTTGATATATGTATTTAACAAGAACAAGTGATTGGTTGGTCAATCTTTAAGATTAAGTTGTGAATTTAATTGATCACACAAAAAGAGGTAATAATAATGAACTATTTTTTATAAAATTATTTTACAATTAAATCATGAATTTTAAAGTTTATTTTTGATATCTATATCTGTACATGAGCTGGTATAGTGGCCATAAACACGCCCCCCCCCCCCCCCCCCCCCCCCCCCCCCCCCCCCCCCAAAATGGTTACATATTGTTAACCGGAAATTTAGGCAATTAATCCAAGGAAGAGCTTTTCCCACTAAAGGACCGAACCGCTTCACTGCCTACCGCGGTGGCACTCATAATCAGTCTAACCCGCTTGTTAAGAACAAGGGCCCGGCCCTCCTTTAACCGCGCCTACTCATAGGCATGCCAGGGTTAAGCATTGCCCGACCCAGAACCGGCCTTCCACCCATTGGAGCGCTTGCAAAGAAAGGGTACCTGGCCTAGCGGGGAGCCCGCCTCCAAAGCCACGATCCATTCGGGATCCGGCCCCGCTCCATAGCCCAATGAGAAGGACCGCTTTCTCCAGCAGCAGGTCCGGCCCAGTGGCCGTACTCGTCACAAAAATCACAATCTCGCCCCCCACAGCACCCTCCTACTAATCGGGCGATCCTCTCTAAAAGAACCCCTGGAAGCTCACTAGCGCGTCTTGTTCGTAAGGGCTGACGCCAGCTACTGCTTCCACCTCACATGAGATAAAATGGGTGCTGGGAACACCTGTAAGGCGCCAATGTCGCCTCATTAATAAGGAAGCAGTAAGCATGACTAGGGAAAGACAACAACCGACGGTTGAGATCGCCCACTAGCCACGCTGCATCAACGGCTGGATGACGTTCCATCTCAGCCCTAATTGAAGGTCAACTATCCCTTACATGCAAGAGGATACTGGTTTTCTTAGCAAAATACTTGCAGAAATACAGCAAGCATGAAGAAGGAAATGGTGGAAGGGAACGCCTGACAGGGTGCAGCGGGACAGGCGCTGACATTGTCCCCTGCCAGGCCAGAACCTTGACAACGAATTCCCACTACCACGAAGGCCCCTTGCGACCAATCAAAACTCATGGAAACGCCACCTTTTCACCACCTCAGCCCTACAGAAGCACTGATATGGACCTGAGGCCTAGGTGGAGTGATCCGAGCCCTCCAAGGCATGTGTTAACACCAACCCTGCCCTAAATTAATGGCTGGGATCAATCCTGCCCATTGCGCCCTGGGAACTAGGGCCCCCACCTACCAAAACGGATGCTCCCGCCAAGGCAAAGCCAGCAGGGCGTAATCCTGATCCTTGATTCCTTATGACCGCCATTGTGAATAGGAGGGGACGGTGGGGATTAAACCCGGGATTCCCGCCTAAACAGAGAACCTCCACTTACCCCCCTACGAGAGACACTATAAATGCCCCTACATCCCACAGAGGAAGGGGTTGGCCCTTGAAAACAAAAACCTCCCAATCCGCCTAGTAAAAAGCTCCTATAGGTGTGTGTTCTACTTAGCTACTACCCCGCCTAGTCAAAACTCCTATATGTGAGTTCTACTTGGCTACTACCCCGCCTAGTCAAAGCTCCTACAGGTGTGTGTTCTACTTGGCTACTGCCCCTCCTAGTCAAAGCTCCTATGTGTGTGTTCTACTTGGCTACTGCCCCGCCTAGTCAAAGCTCCTGTGTGCAACCTATTGAGTGACTTCTCCGCCTAGTTTGGACTCTTGCATGTTGTATCCCCATCCCGCTAGTAACCCTTTTTGTAATAGCCGGATGATGTATGTAGATTGATGTATGTTGTACTCCGCTGATAAGCAATAAAAAGCCCGCCTTTTTACCCCTCCAAAGATGTGCCAGTCGCATCTCCCACACCAGCATGCTACCTCAACCTCTATTCCACCATGTAGGACTGGTCCTACTGCAGAGTATCAGTCCCTGGTACCTGGGCCAAGGGGGCTTCACCCTACCCGGTCCAGGCCAGCTGCGGTGCACCCCGTATACCACGGTCCATGTTATCCCGGGAAATCCTCGACGGATTTTTAGGATAACAGTTTGGCACCGTCTGTGGGAAACTCACACGCAGTGTGTCTTTCTCTTACCATCAAAGGCATTCTAGTCAGTCTAGCTAACATGAGGTTGAGATCATCCATGAATCAGGCCGACCCATCAGGGCCTCGCTCCTACCTCGCTACCCACCGAGCAGAATCCTCCGAAGGAACCCCAACTCGGGGCCAGCTACCGCGGACAGAGGGGCAGGCCCAAGCCAACGCAATCGCGGTCGAAGTCCTTCCTTCTCCCGAGCCGCAACAGCAAAGTGCCTTCAACCACCACGTCACCAACTTCCTAGAGGGACTACGGTAAGAACTGTTGGGTTCGCACCATGGCGAGGCGAGACCTAGCAACCGGGCCCACGTTTTCGATAGGTTGGGTCCCCCTAAAGCTGTCTTCGACCGACTGGGGCCCATCGGGAATATGCCTCGAGCGACAGCGCCGGGACCATGGAGAGCCCGATCGGAGGTAGGCGCTCCCCGAGCCTCGCCACCTCCAGCAGGCCGCCCAGCTCGTCCCGCCACGATAGGAGCTAAATAGGTATCTGGCATCGGGAGCAGGACCGAGGTTACACACAACCGCGACAAGAACCGGAGCCCACCTAGGCTAGGCGAGGCGAGGAGGCCCGTCATGAAGCATCAGTCGCATCCAGAACCGTAGCCCAGGATGAGGGAGCGGAAGCCTAATCAAGAGAAAGAGGTCGAGACCACATGGAAGAGCAGATGAAGAAGATGGCAAAGTGCCTAGCGGAGCTAGAGAAAGACAAGGTCAAGTACAAGGAGATGAAGAAAGACCCTCTCGGGGAGATGAATGCCCCGCTGTCAAGGGAAGTTCGACATGCTACCCTCCCTCCGAAGTTTAAAATGCCCGAAAAGGTGTATTCAGGCATGGAAGATCCCTTAAGTCACCTGAAGTCTTTCGTGCAGCAAATGGAGGTGCAGAATGCCTCCCGAAAGGCCATGTGCCGAATGTTCCCCTGCACTCTCATGGATTTCGCCAAGACATGGTTCAGAAAACTCCCCGCGGGGAGTGTTAACTCATTCACCATGCTGTCAAGAGACTTCTGTGCTCAATTCCAGGGTGTCAAGCCACCTCCCAAAGACCCCATACTACTACAATACATAGTCCATGAGCATGGGGAGAAGCTCAAATCCTATGTGGAGCGCTTCCACAGGGAAGTCATTCAAATGGGGGTGTTCGCCGAGAAGGAAACCCTCACCAACTTCAGAAAAAACCTCTAGGTGGGGAAGTTATGGCACTCCTTTAGCAAAGATAAGTCCGAGACTTATCAGGAGGCATATAGCCGAGCTCTGGAGCAAGTGCAGCTAGATGAGCAATACCGCATCAAGATAGAGCATGACGAATCGTGCTCCAGCAAGCGACAAAAGGGGGATGCCAGTAACCAAAGAAAGGAAAAGGAGCCGGTTCCCAAGTTTAGAAACAATCCTCCAAACTGGTCCACCTACCGCTTGCCTCCACTACCCCCTAGCAGACCACGCCCCTTCAGAAGAATATCCCCACCAAGGAAATTTTGAAGGACGCCATCGCCTGTAAGAGAGGTCGCTGGGATTGGCCAATCAGAAGAAGAAGAATACACCAACTACACCTCGCTCAATGCCCTGAGGAAAACAATCTACCTCGTAATCCAGGACAAGGGACTCCTGAGGAAGCCCGATCCCATGAAGCTCCCAACGGACAGGAGGAACAAATACAAATATTACGACTTCCACCGGGACATAGGACACAACACTTCGGAATGCTTCAGCTTGCGCAACCAAATCAAGAACCTGGTGAGGGGCGGCCTATTGATGGAGTTCCTCCAACAAGTAAGGGATGGGATGGGATTAAGACGGGAAACAGGTCCAAAGGGAGATGAAGGAGCCGGATGAGCGAAGAAAGGACCAAGGAAAAGACCTGATGGAACAAATATAGATCATCAACACTATCAGTGAAGGCCCCACCCTCGCTGGTACCTCCAATAACTCCAGAAAGAATCATGCCAGGAAGATTCCTCGACACGATACCGGGGGCCAGGTGCTAAAAGTTAGCAGGGACGCGTCGTCCCATCCCAGCTCTGCTCAGATCATATTCACTGAAGACGACGCCTACAACACGGTCCAGCCCCATGATGATCCAATGGTGGTCACCGTCCAGGTGGCAAACAACCGGGTGGCCCGGGTCATGATTGACACTGGGAGTAGCGTGGACATCATCTTCAAGGAGACGTTGGACCGCTGCCAACTCCGCCAACCGTGCTTTTATAGTTGCACCACCCCCCTCTATGGATTCACCGGGGACTTTTTGATGCCAGCCGGTTCCATAATACTCCCGGTAGCCATAGGAGAAACGCCTCGACAGGTTAACAACATGATCGATTTTATGGTAGTGGACATTCCAAGCGCCTACAACATGATTTTGGGATGACCCTTCCTCTCAAAGATTAGGGGAGTCCTATCAATCTACCACAATGTCTTGAAGTTCCCGATGGGGGAAGAAGTTGGAATCCTGAAAGGGGACCAACAGATGGCGCAGAGGTGCTATGCTGTATCATCCAATCCCACGGCACTAATCAAACAGTGCTCCCAGATCACAATAGATAAAGACCAGGAGGAACCGGGAGTGAAAGGCATCCCCCAAAAAGTCAGCCTCGTGGTTAGCAAGGAACTACCAGGCACAAAGAGAGAGCACCTGAGGAGCGTGACCGGACAGGTAAAGGTTGAAGAAGATACATTCGAAAAAGAGGTGCCGGAGGAAGAAAGAGAAGGATCGGCTGAAGAATTGGATGAGGTCGTGGTAAGAGAGGAAAACCCTCCCAAAACAGTGAAGATCGGATCCACCTTAGCTCCACAACACAAGGCTATGCTACAAAAAGTGCTCCGGGACTACAATGATGTATTTGCCTGGTCCCATGAGGAGATGCCTTGCATCCCCCCTAACTTTGCAGTGCACCGACTCAATGTGGATCCTACCTTCAAACCAGTAAAGCAGAAGAGGAGGTACTTCAACCCGAACAGAAACACGACAGTACAAGAAGAAGTGGACAAGCTCCTCCGCATCGGATTCATCAGAGAGGCGCAGTACCCATAGTGGATCGCCAACGTGGTCATGGTCCCGAAGACCAACGGGAAGTGGAGGATGTGCGTGGACTACACTGACCTAAACCGCGCCTGCCCAAAGGACAGCTTCCCCCTCCCTAAGATTGATTAACTTGTTGACTCGACTGAGGGCAACAAGACCTTAAGTTTCATGGACGCCTTCTCCGGTTATAATCAGATCACCATGCACCCCTCGAATCAAGAAAAGACCAGCTTCATTACAAACCAGGGTTTGTACTGTTACAAAATGATGCCCTTTGGACTCAAGAACGCCGGAGCCACTTATCAGAGGCTGATCAACAAGCTATTCAAGGAGCAGATCGGTCGCACCATGGAGGTCTATATGGATGACATGATAACCAAATTACAACAGATAGAGCAGCACCCGGACCACCTCAGAGAGACTTTCGAGGTGCTCCGACAGAACCAAATACGGCTGAATCTGGACAAGTGCACGTTTGGAGTGTCAGTCGGGAAATTTTTGGGCTTTATGGTCCATGAGAGAGGGATCGAGGCAAACCCTGAAAAGATCAAAGCAATCGTTGAACTCTAGTCCCCCACTACTCTAAAGCAGGTGCAAGGATTGACTGGCCGACTCGCTGCCCTCAACAGGTTCATATCCCGGTCCACCGACAGGTGCCTCCCATTCTTCCAAGTCATCAAAAAGGGGAGAGGGATGAACTGGGATGAGGAGAGCGAGCGCGCCTTTAGAGAACTCCAGAATTACCTCACCAACCCCCCACTACTCGTTAAGCCACTGCCGGGGGGTATCTTGCAGCTCTACATCGCCGTATAGAGCACAACGACTAGCGCGGCCCTTGTGAAGGAGTGTGAGGGAGGGATCCAGAGACCCGTATACTATGTGAGCCATTCCCTCAGCAAGGCCGAAAAGAATTACAACCAGTTGGAGAAACTCGCCTTCGCTTTGGTCATCGCGGTGCGTAAGCTACGCCCCTACTTTCAAGCCCACTCAGTAACAGTGCTCACAAACCTCCCTCTCCGATAGTTTATTCAGCGACCCGATGTATCGGGCAGGCTAGTTTTATGGGCCCTCGAGCTGACCCAGCATGACATTACCTTCAAGCCCCGTGTGGCAGTCAAAGGACAAGCACTGGCCGACTTCGTAGCGGAGTTCAGCGGGAACCCGGGCTCCCCCCAGGAGGAAGGGTCCCTCACCCAAATAGATAACAATATCCCAGTCCCAGGGGAAGAGTGGCCTCCATCGGCATGCATTTGGACATTGTTCATCGATGGAGCCTCCAACCAACATGGTTGTGGGGCAGGCATTGTGCTAGTCAACCCAGAAGGGGTCGAGACATTGCACTGCATAAGGTTCGAATTCAGAGCTACAAATAATGAAGCGGAGTATGAAGCACTCCTTGCTGGCTTGGCTGTCGCCCGAGAATTGGGAGCCCAATTCCTTACCATCAAGAGCGATTCACAGTTGATCGTGAAACAAGTGGCTGGGATTTATCAAGCCAAGGGCGACAATATGTCCGCCTACCTAAAAAAAGTACAACAAGCGATCAAGGCATTCTAGATGATCAAGATGGAACAGATACCTAGGGGGCTAACCACCGAGCAGATGTCCTCACTAAGATCGTAACAGGAGGAGGACAAACCTCCCCCAGGGGAGTTCGGCTGCAGCTCTTAAGCCGGTCAAGTATTGCTAAAGCCGCCGAGGTCCACCCTGTTGATCGCCTCCCCTGTTGGATGGACCCGATAGTGGACTACCTCCATAACCAGAGATTTCCTGATGACCCAGTAGAAGCTAAGGCAGTAAAGAGAAAATCAACCTGGTACTGCCTTGTGCAGGGATACTTATACCGAAAGGGGAAATCCTTGCCTCTCCTTAGATGTCTTCACCCTGACGATGCCAAATGGGCATTGAAAGAGGTTTACTCAAGCGACTATGGCAATCACTCAGGGGGAGATGCCTTGGCTCACCATGTTTTGAGAATGGGATACTTCTGGCCCACCCTCCATGAGGATGCACGCCTTTTTGCGTGCTCATGTACACCATGCTAGAAGGTGGCAAACCTCTTGCATCAGCCATCGGAGAGACTATCCACCATCTCATCCCCTTACCCTTTCACGGTATGGGGGGCAGACTTAATTGGGCCATTGCCTTCTGGGGCAAAGCAGGCCAAATACGCTGTTGTCGCCATAGACTACTTCACCCGCTGGGTGGAAGCAGAGCCACTTACAAACATCACCGAGGCAAACACGACAGCTTTCATCAAAAAGAATGTAGTATGCCACTTTGGGGTGCCTAAGGCCATTATCACCGACCTAGGAAAGCAATTCGACAATTACAGTTTTAGGGACTACTGTGAAGACCTGAAGATTGAATGTCGATTCACCTCGGTAGCTCACCCTCAAACGAACGGCCTGGTCGAAGCCACCAACAAGACAATCAAGAAGCTGTTGAAGAAGAAGCTACAGGAGGAAAGAGGGGCTTGGGTGGAACAGCTCCCTAACATCTTGTGGGCCTACCGGACCACAAAAAGAACCACGACCAGGGAGACTCCTTACTCGCTGGCTTTCAGAGTTGAAGCAGTCCTTCCCATTGAGTTGAAGCTTCCCACCTTCCGTGCCCGTCTCTATAACTCAGAAGACAACGAGGTTAAACTCAGAGCTTGCCTAGATCTCCTAGAGGAAAAACAGACTGGGGTGGCACTGAGGGTCGCAGCCTACCAACAGAAAATTGCCCGCTGCTTCAACAAAGGAGTCAGGATCATGAGCTTCAAGGAAGGCGGCCTAGTGTTGAGGAAGGTCACACAGAACACCCGTCGTCGTTTAGATGGTGTCCTCGCTCCAAACTGGGAAGGACCGTACCTCGTCAAGGCAAAGGTGAGCCAGAGAGGCTACAAGCTGATGGACTTCGATGGGGACTCCATTGGGCATACTTGGAATGTGGATCATCTAAAGAAGTTCTACCCCTAGAAAGTCAAGAATGGTTGAAGGTGGCAATCCTACTGTAAATAGAGCTAGTTCTCTTGTTTCCCTTTTGTGTAAGCACGACCCGACAGGCACTTCAGAGCCGGGGTTCAGCAAATGGATGAAGTGGCCTTGACCGCCTGTACTTGGGGCGTGCCCCGCCCTCTTTTGAATTAATGAAAGCTATTCCTCTCAATTGATAGCCTCTTTTAACTCGCCCAGAATTACCGGGTACCTCGGACGAGCTACCACGATGCCTTGAGCCTGGGTATTGTCCCCTCAAGAAGGGACTTGGGCTTAAGTGGCCCTGGTTGTCTACCAAGTCCAGAATTACCGGGTACCTCGGACGAGCTACCGCGATGCCTTGAGCCTGGGTATTGTCCCCTCAAGAAGGGACTTGGGCTTACGTGGCCCTGGTTGCCTACTGGGTCCGAAACACACCGGGTACTAAATGCAAGCGTAAATTTTACCCCAGCTGATGTTCAAGCAAGAACCTTGCTCCTGAAGAAGCCGGGATTAGGAGCGCAGGTCATTAGAAAAGAAAATCCTAAGTCAAAACCTCACCTAACGTAAGGCCATCTAGTCCACACCAGATAATGGCTACGCTATCTTAAATGATATGGATTTTACGTAAGGAAAATTAAAAGCTAGCATCACAAGACCTTTCTCATGCAAATGGGAAGTGCATAGAGCCATATCAAGTTAAAGCTAGAACGAGAAATGAGGATTTTCACTTCATAGGTAAAAGGTACGAAGGACCCATGGAAGACCCTAGCACCTGACCAAGCTCCTCAAACAGAAAATTCATGGCAGAAAGAAAAGAAAGAGACAAGCAAAGAGTGCACAAAGCACTAGTTAAAGCTTACATGCCAAGAGGAGGATTGGGGCTCAGCAGACCCAGCCTCCCCATAAATATAAACCACAAGTACCAAGACAAAGAAAAATTTTAAAAGGATGCATAAACATCAGTTCAGGGTTACATGCCAAAGGAAGGCCAGCACACAGAAGGCCTGACCCTCCACAAATCATTAGTGAAAACATAGAGCAACAGAAATAGCTGGACCAAATGATGATAAAGCAGGCATTCATTACTGTTCTTGCATAGGATCGGCTGACTCAACGACAGGTAAGGCAGGCTCGGTGGACGGCTGGCTTGCTGGAACCTCTTGGGTCGCTGCAGATAACTTCCCAGACTCTACAGATGGCGACCCCTGTTGCTCCTCAGTAGCATGGATCTCCTTCTTGTCACTTAAGGCTGGATCACTGCTGCTCGCTGCATCCCCGCCTTCTTAATAAGGAAGCAGTAAGCATGACTGGGGAAAGACAACAACCGACGGTTGAGATCGCCCACTAGCCACACTGCATCAACGGCTGGATGACGTTCCATCTCAGCCCTAATTGAAGGTCAACTATCCCTTACATGTAAGACGATACTAGTTTCCTCAGCAAAATACTTGCAGAAATGCAGCAAGCATGAAGAAGGAAATGGTGGAAGGGAACGCCTGACAGGGTGCAGCGGGACAAGCGCTGACATTGTCCCCTACCAGACCAAAACCTTGACAACGACTTCCCACAGCCACGAAGGCCCCTTGCGACCAATCAAAACTCATGGAAACGCCACATTTTCACCACCTCAGCCCTACAGAAGCGCTGATATGGACCTGAGGCCTAGGTGGAGCGATCGGAGCCCTCCAAGGCTTGTGTTAACACCAACCCTGCCCTAAATCAGTGGCTGGGATCAGTCCCGCCCATTACATCCTGGGAACTAGGGCCCCCACCTACCAAAACGGATGCTCCCGCCAAGGCAAAGCCAGCAGGGCGCAATCCTGATCCTTGATTCCTTATGACTGCCATTGTGAATAGGAGGGGACGGTGGGGATTAAACAGGGGGTTCCCGCCTAAACAGAGAACCTCCACCTACCCCCTACGAGAGACACTATAAATGCCCCTACATCCCACAGAGGAAAGGGTTAGCCCTTGAAAACAAAAACCTCCCACTCCGCCTAGTAAAAAGCTCCTATAGATGTGTGTTCTACTTGGCTACTACCCCGCCTAGTCAAAGCTCCTACAGGTGTGTGTTCTACTTGGCTACTATCCCGCCTAGTCAAAGCTCCTATGTGTGTGTTCTACTTGGCTACTGCCCCGCCTAGTCAAAGCTCCTACAGGTGTGTGTTCTACTTGGCTACTATCCCGCCTAGTCAAAGCTCATATGTGTGTGTTCTACTTGGCTACTGCCCCGCCTAGTCAAAGCTCCTGTGTGTGTGTTCTACTTGGCTACTGCCCCGCCTAGTCAAAGCTCCTATGTGCAACCTATTGAGTGACCTCCCCGCCTAGTTTGGACTCTTGCATGTTGTATCCCCATCCCGCTAGTAACCCTTTTTGTAATAGCCGGATGATGTATGTAGACTGATGTATGTTGTACTCCGCTGATAAGCAATAAAAAGCCCACCTTTTTACCCCTCCAAAGATGTGCCAGTCGCATCTCCCACACCAACACGCTACCTCAACCTCTGTTCCACCGTGTAGGACCGATCCTACTGCATAGTATCGGTCCCTGGTACCTGGACCAAGGGGGCTTCACCCTACCCGGTCCAGGCCAGCTGCAGTGCACCCCGTACACCGCGGTCCATGTTATCCCGGGAAACCCCCGACGGATTTTCAGGATAACACATATATTTATTACACATAATTAGGGGTGTCCCCCCAAGCAATTATTAGGCCGGTGGGGGGAGCCATAGGGGCCATGGCCCTTTAACTAGTGAAATTGCTACATGTATTTATTATACATAACTAGGGATGCCATGGCACCCCCTGCCGGCCTAATAATTGCTTGGCAGTTATTATAAAAATTGTTACATATATTTATTACACATAATTAGGGGTGGCCCCCCAAGCAATTATTAGGCCGACGGGGGGAGTCATAGGGGTCATGGCCCTTTAACCAATGAAATTGCTACATCTATTTATTATATATAACTAGGGGTGCCATGGCACCCGCCGCTAGCCTAATAATTGTTTGGCAGTTATTATACATTATTATACATAACTAGGGGTGCCATGGCCCTTATGGCACCCCTCATCGGCCTAATAGGTGCTTGGATAGGATTTAAAGTCAAGGATAAACAAGGACAAAGCCTTGCCAAGGAGAGGATCCGGATCAATAAATATATTTTTTGGGTTTTAGTTAAAACAATATTGTTGATATATGTATTCAACAAGCACAAGTGATTGGTTGGTTAGTCTTTAAGATTAAGTTGTGAATTTAATTGATCACGCAAAAAGAGGTAATAATAATGAACTATTTTTTATAAAATTATTTTACAATTAAGTCATGAATTTTAAAGTTTATTTTTGATATCTATATCTGTACATGCACTGCTATAGTGGCCATAAACCCACCCATCCACCCCCCAAATAAAAATTGTTACATATATTTATTACACATAATTAGGGGTGGCCCCCCCAAGCAATTATTAGGCCGACGGGGTGCCATGGCATCCCTAGTTATGTATAATAAATACATGTAGCAATTTCACTAGTTAAAGGGCCATGGCCCCTATGGCTCCCCCCGTCGGCCTAATAATTGTTTGGGGGGCCACCCCTAATTATGTGAAATAAATTTTTATAATAACCCCCAAGCAATTATTAGGCCGACGGGGGGAGCCATAGGGGCCATGGCCCTTTAACCAATGAAATTGCTACATCTATTTATTATACATAACTAGGGGTGCCATGGCACCCCCTGCTGGCCTAATAATTGCTTGGCAGTTATTATACATTATTATACATAACTAGGGGTGCCAAGGCCCTTATGGCACCCCTCATCGGCCTAATAATTGCTTGGCAGTTATTATACATAACATCCACCACCCCACCCGCCCCAAATCAATAAAATTGCTACATATATTTATTACACATAATTAAGGGGGGTGGGGGAGGGGGGGGGTGGGCTGATCTTTAAATAGGAAAATTAAAAGAGTGGATCCGTAAGGTCCCAAATGAATTGTGCCACAGGGGCCATGGCCCTCTTATTAAGCCGGTGCCATGGCCCTCCAACCAATGAAATTGTTGTATGTATTTACTATATATAACTAGGGGTACCCCCCAAGCAATTATTAGGCCGCCGCGGAAGTTCCCTTGGTCTGACCTCGGGGTCACATTGTCTGCTCAGTTAGGGCGTATGCTCAGTTCCGGATCCATCTGTCTGCGGGACGTGATCTCTTGAGTCCGGCACTCCCCATCTCATACAATAACTGTCCTAGCTCTATCGTATCTTTTGTTTCATTTCTTCTGGAACAATCACAAACACTCTTTTGATTATGGATCTACGTGCCATAGGGCCATGGCCCTTCACCAATAAAATTGCTACATATATTTATTACACATAATTAGGGGGTGGCCCAATAAAGGTTATCTTGACAATATAGCTTGTTAATTTTTTGCTCAACCCGAACACGACCAGTTAAACTTATCGTGTCACAAAGAGTGGCAATAGCTGTACCCCTTAAAAATTGTATCTACACTCCAAATTTATATACTTTTAGAATTCCAACATTACCCTTAAATAATTATTAATATTTTAACAAAAGACATTATATTTTTAAGAATTTTTTTTTTCAAATTTTACTAACTAAACTAAATTAGAGAAAATTAAAAATTAAAAAAGAAAAAAGAAAAACAAAAATTCAGATTGAAAAGTGGGAGATCTGAAGTAATTCACCGCTTACTCATTCGTCCCCAAATCCACATTATTTCGATTGTAATGGTAAACTCCAACCTTTGCCGATAGTGCATAGTAATCTATGTCAGACTTGTGATGAGGAGGGTAGTTGTTGGCTATGAGGGCACTTTTCCCTTTAGAGTTTCTTAGGGATTTAAGAATAGTTTTGTAACCCAAAGTATACTTGCCACTTTTCATCACAAAGACCAACATGTTGTTGATGCTCTCATGAGTCTTTTTGGATTTCTTGACTGCCAGTCGACCTGACACCCCATCCTAGATGGAAAAAAGATAGTGGAGGAGGTGCGGCACTCTCCTTTGAAAAAAAAAAGTAAAAAAAAAAGTAAAAAAAAAAGTATTTTATGATTTTTTTCAAAACAAAATAAAGAAAATATTTGGTAATATGTGGGGTGTGCTCATACAAAATAATTTTTAAATTTTTTTAATTGGGTGTAAATATAAAAATGGGTTTTCATACAAATTTACAGGGGTGTAAGGGGATGCCATAGGGGCCATGGCCCCCCAACCAATAAAATTACTACATATATTTATTACACATAATTAGGAGGTGGCCCCCCATGAAGTTCGAAAAATGAAGTTCTTGTGTGATTTTCTCAACTATACACATAATTGTGAGGAGACTTTTGTGACAAAACATTAATGGTTGGTAGGTGGTAATTAATTCTCTCAACTACATGCATTAATGGTATGGAGAAATTTGGAGTTGGCCAACCCAAGTTTCTCCAAAGATCATCCCAAGCAAATAGCTATTCTCCTCTCTACTCTCTTAATGTTCTTTCCTCTTGTTTGAGAGAAAGGTTGTAATTCTCTCCTAAAATATTATAGAAAGGTTGTAATAGTTTTTGGTCTAATAACATCCTTCTAGTCTTTGTCTGTGAATATTTCCCTCACATTGAGGGTTTTACCATGTAAATCTTGTGTCCATCATTTTTACCTTTTATTGTTTATCAAATTTTATTCTCAATTCAAATTTATGCTGAGAATCGAAACACGTCGGTTTCATAACAATGGTATTAAAGCTACGAGCTGTACAATTGCTGGAATTATGAGTGGTGGTGTGGAAGTACATGTCTAGGAAAGTTCTATCTAAGGAGGCTAGTATTTAAGTGTGTCTGGTGTGACCTTCCACTCTTTCCTGGTGTATTATTCACGTATACGGTACTGTTCAAGTACACAGTACTGTTCACGTATACGATATTGTTCGCGTATACAGTACTGTTCACGTGCACTATTTATCAAATGTCTTGTGTGAATTTTATAAAGATGGAAGTGAAATTTGAATTTGAGAAATTCAACGAGAGTAATTTCACGTTGTGGAAAATGAAGATAACGGCAATCTTGATGAAGGATAATTGCTTGGTAGCAATTAGTAAAAGGCCAATAGAGAAAACTGATGATGGTGAGTGCAACAAGATGGATGGCAACGCAGTTGCCAATCTACATCTAGCCCTAGCCGATGGAGTATTATCAAGTGTGGTGGAGAAGAAAACATCAAAGAGATATGGGACACTCTAACAAAATTATATGAGGCCAAGTCACTACACAACAAGATCTTCTTAAAAATGAGACTCTACACTCTTTGAATGGCAGAATTCTCGTCGATGACCGACCATTGCAACACCCTAAATACAATATTTTCTCAGCTCACCGTGTTGGGTCATGAAATAAATGAAAATGAACGTGTGTAACTTCTACTTCAATATTTACCTGACTCATATGATCAACTTGTTATCAACTTAACCAACAATATTCTTTCCAACTATCTACTATTTGATGATGTTGCAACTGTTGTTTTAGAAGAAGAAAGTAGACGTAAGAATAGGGAAGACAAATTGGCAAATTTATAGCAACCAAAGGCTTTATCGATGATAAAACGGAGATCAATGGAACGTGGCCCTAGTGGGAGTCACAATCATGGTAGATCAAAATCAAGAAGCAAGAACAACATCAAGTGCTACTGTTGTGGCAAGAAAGGGCATGTCAAAATTGAGCGTTGGCTAAACAAGAAGACTGAAGACCACAAAGCTCCTAAGTCATCAAATTCTCAAGGATGTGTAGCAAGTACTTCAGATGATGGTGAAGTTCTATATAGTGTGGCAACGACTATTGTTGAAGGCAGAAATCAGTTTGCTGACGTCTAGCTCTTAGACTTGGCGGCAACCTAGCACATGACCTATTGAAGAGAATGGTTTCACAAATATGAACCTATCTAATGAGGATCTATATTTATGGGCAATAATCATGCCTTGGAGATCGTTGGTATTAGTACTATCAAGATAAAGATGCATGATGGTACTGTTCGCACTATTAGGAAGTATAACATGTGAAGGGCTTGAAGAAGAATCTATTGTCTTTAGGACAATTATTAGATGATCTTGGATGAAAACCCCATATTGAAAATAGGGTCATGAAGATTGTTAAAGGCGTACTTGTTGTTATGAGGGCAAAGAAGATCGCTACAAATCTATACATGCTTAAAGGAGAAACACTAAAGGAAGGTGATGCATTTGTTGCATCTTCCAACCATGGAGAAGAGTTAATGATGATGTGGCATCGCAAACTAGGCTACATATCAGAATGAGGTTTAAAGATTCTCTCCGACCAGAACCTGCGTCTCGGGCTTAAATTGGTAAATCTACCATTCTGTGAGCATTGTGTTACAAGTAAGCATCATAGATTGAAGTTTAGCAAATCAACTTATAGGAGTAAATGCATTCTAGACTTGATCCATTCTGATGTTTAGGAATCACCAGATATATCCTTAGGAGGTCCACAACCACCTTAGCATCCGACTACTGTCCTTCACAGTCGGATGTCCTTGATCCATACCAAAATCCACATCCATTGTAGTAATTATGGGTCGATTACCCAACTCTGGACTATTGGGTCTATCATCAGAAGATTGCTTTCCAGCCCAATCCAAACTTCCAAGTCTAACTAGCCCAGTCACCCCCTCAGACTTCCTATCAGAATTTCCACTAGACTTTTCTTTTGAAATTCCTAATTTAGCCCCGTCAATATTAGAAACAACATCCACACCAGCTTTCCCTACCATGCTTGGTCCCGCTTCCTTATTAATACCTTGTACACTGCTAATTACCTTAACATTCTCCTCCATTTCCTTATCTACTGATTCAGAATCCCTAACTGTACTAACCACAATCTCCTTATTAAAGACTTCTCCGAGATTCTTGGAAACTTTTCCGTTGACCAAAATCTTCTCATGATAACCGTCATTATTGCTTGAATCATCCCCTAACTTTCGGCTCAGAGTCCGGGCCTCAATATTCGAGCCAACCACCTGAACTGCCCGATCTTTGGCCGGCTCCGGCACTTCAGGTACTATCCTTCGGTTGCTCCCAATTTCAGTTTCCTGTTGTGTCATCCTCTCACTATCAGTCACCGATGTTAACTTACTATCCGACGCAACTCCACCTCTGGATCTCTCTCCTCTGGATTTAAATTGATTATTCTTAAAAGGACTTGTAACCTTTAGCCAAGGTCCAAAGAGAAGATTAAAATCTTCCGGGCCATTACCGTTATTCTTATGCATATATATAATCATACAAAACTCATAATTAAATCATAAGCATGAAAACAAAATGACAAAAAATACTCACTTGAATTTCTAGCCATGTCGTGTCCAATTCTTGTTGGATGATCAAAGATTCGAAAGTGAAAGTGTCCAATAGTTGAGAGCTTTTTCATGAAAAAGACAAAAGGAAGAGAGAGAGTCTTCTCCTCTATCCTCACTAACCTTTTTGCATGGGGAGCCCAATGGGGAGACTTCCCTTTATTTTAATGAGCTAGAGGAGGGACCCCCTACATAGTATAACATACCGAGAGAATCCTAACCCATAAAGGATTCTCTCAACCCTAATAGGACGGCTAATCCTAAAAGGAATACCAGGCCCACACATATAAAATAGCCCATAACATATTCTACATTGATAAAATGCAATCAAGGTGCACCAAGCCCACAAATATTGATCACACTTAATTGGGCCCATCATCCGGTCAAATCTCTATAACTTAAACATTCCAATCAATTCGGTTTTTCATAGATACAAAATATGATGTTATGTTGCTCACAATATTTTATAAAACAAAAATGTTACAATTACCACTCACCTTAGTTGAACAATCACGTACAATATGCCTCAGTCGTCCACATCGGAAGCAATGGTCCGGTAGTTTTTCATACCGTAGGAGAAGATTTGTCTTAGTCCCGTCTCGTAGTACATCCACCCTTAACATTCGACGCAGTGGTTCGTCAACATTAATAACAACCCGAACTCGTAAGAACTTACCAACGCATTCTCCCGAGGGACCAACATCTACCTCTTTGAAATCGCCAATCATCTTTCCTAGAAAAATCCCTATCTCCTTTGTCATGCACATGAGCGGCACATTATGAATTTGAATCCAAAAGGCAGCCTTATTAAACACCATTTTTTGAATGTCTCCCATCCCTTTGGGTTCTGCCAAAACTAGTAATGCTCTATCAAACCTCTCGGTTTACAAGTTTATTCGAAAGGATTTTCCCCACCAAACGTAACGCCAATAGTTTCTCCCCTTTGTTTTTCAGATCAACCTGAAGAGGCATCAAAGGACCATACTTTTCTTTCAGTGAAAGCGCCGCACACAGCGACGCAACCTCATCCGCATCCATCATACAATGATAAATCTCCCGACCACGCTCCAAATGAGCGAAAAAACAAAGATCCCAATGGATCCCACCGCTACCCTCACCAGAAGTTTCTAGGTCTCCAGAGGAAACAGAGGAAACAGAGAAAACAATTGAGAGAGGATTTTATTATTATACTGTTAATTTGTCTTAATTAAGAATCTTTTTAGTCACTTTGGGATTTGAGTGCTTACAGATTTCTATTCTTTTTAAAATATTATATAAATGTATGAATTTTATTTAGAGAGAGAGAGGGAGGATTCGAACCCACGACTTCGTGGTATAGGTGTGATGAGTATAAGTATCACTGGACCAATTTCATCTCACCAGATGCTTACAGATTACTAAAATTGTAATCATATTTTGATTGGAGGCCCTTGCTAATCCCCTGTATTTACCTATCTTGGTTTAAACTTTCCATATCACTGTTTTCATATTGCATATATTGTTTAATTTGTGGCACTTTAACAAAAAAATATAGATATCTTTATTATTAAAAATATATTTTTTGAAAAGTATCTTTTGAATAAGTCGATGGATAGTCTATTTAAACAAAATAATGATAATAATAATAAATCGATAGTCATTTGACTTGGTGGTTGAAGTTTTTAAAACGAAGTTCCACTACTGAAGTTTAAACCCTATATTGTATATATTGTCTCACTTTTATCCATAAAACCATAAGATGTGTAGAGAATCCTTCCGTATCGACCCTTTTTACTTTTTCTTTTTGGTGAAAACATTTTTTTTATATATTTATTATTATTTAAAAAACGGGTAAAAACATTCGCATTCACACCTTGAATTAAACATATACCATCCTAACTAATAAGTTTAGACATTAATAAATAACAAAGCTAAGTCACTCTCATTCAAAACACATCTTCTAGTTTGCCCTTATTTTATAGTTGGTATTTTATCTTTTATATATGTATTTTATAAAAGAAAAAAACAAAATGTTTCTATCAATATTTCCTCTCAAATAGTCAAATCGAACGGTGATTGCGGTCTTAAAGATGGATTATATGTTTTTTTTTCCGGTCCCACCAGTCTTTGATAGTTGGCTGTGTCGCTGTGATGCCAAAATCTCAGTTTGCCGTACAAGGAGAAAATCTTCAATGGGACGGTCTCATTACCATTGGGTGAGACCGTCCCAATAAGATTTCACCATTTATGTTCTCGAGATAAATTGTGCAATCTCATTGGGACGGTCTCATTACCATTTGGTGAGACCGTCTCACTATAAATTTTCTCCTGAAGAAAAAGACAAACGGAGCTTCCAATAATTGACTGCCACGTTTGTAAACATTGTCAAATAATGGTTCAATAAAGAGTTCAACTTTATTAAAAAAAAAAAAAAAAAAAAATTGTTCTTTAACTGGGTTTTAACTTTTAAGTATATATTTTATATAAATGGCTAATTTCCTCATCTTTTTGCAGAATATAAATTTATACTCTCCTTATAGCTTTTTTGATGTAAGTAAATTGCAGATTAAACATTTATATATTTCAAACTTCAGAGATGAAAAATACAAATGCGTTTCAGGATGTGGAGATATGTTTGAGCAAATCTGTATCTGTTGGAATAATAAACACACAGCAGCAAGCCTCAGAAAATCCAAAAAGAAAAAAATAAAATTGCTGCACATATTGCTGCTACAAGACCACACATGGTGCATTACCCTTTTTGGGGTCCGTTGGTGGGGTGGGGGGCTAGATTAGTCATGCACCATCAAGCAGTCACCTGTCACAGCTAACCCCTGTGGACGAGTCACTTTCACTCTATTAATTTATAATACCATCAAAATTAGATTAGGTACATCATTCTGACACGGCCGGCAAGACTACAGTGTCCCGCTGCACTCAAGATCATATAATTGTTCAAAAGTATGGTCTTTTTTTATAGGACTCAAATGGGGTGAGTATATGAATTCTTTAGGCCTAATGTGAAAGCCAATGGTAGAAAGTAGACCTTTCTTGCTGGAAGCAATAAGCATGACATTTTTTTTTTTTTTTTTTTTAAAACTTTTTGACACCAATTACTCATCAAAAGGAAATTTTAAGACTTTTTTTCTTGGGCCTCCCCCAGTCTCCAATAGTCATTTATTATCATTGACCATCTATCGGAACCTATTGAGATCAAACACTACATCTACGTATGACTATACAATTATACAAGGTGGATATATACTCTCAGGCGAAAACTACCACATGCTCGTAAAAAATGTAAAGTTGGGCTTGTAAAAGCAACTGACACACAAGAGGCCCAAAAGGCCCAAAGCACGAAATAATATTGAAGATGGATCCAAAATAGGCCCAATTAACAGTCACCAACCAACCTAACCACCCAATCTCCAATCCTCTCTCTCTCTCTCTCTCTCTCTCTCTCTCTCTCTCTCTCTTTGTGGACGTCAACGACGCCTCTAAAAAAATGATGATTTAGAGAGGGAGAGAGACCAAACGAGAACCGGAAGGAACCATGCAATCTCGCTTAATTGTAACCCTAGCTCACGCCCTCAGACGAAACACGAGAGCCTTCTCGTCATCCACCGAGACCTCGACTCATCCCTCTCAATTCCCGCAAACCCTCGCCAGACTCAGCGGCCCTCCGCGCCCGATTGGCCGCTGAGTCTTCGAGCCTCACCGATTTCGTCGATCTTCAATCCAGCGATTCATACTCCGTGGAAGTCGGGACGAAGAAGAAGCCTCTGCCCAAGCCCAAATGGATGAGAGAATCGATTCCTGGAGGAGATAAGTTTGTCCAGATCAAGCTACGAGAGTTGAAACTCCACATTGTTTGTGAGGAGGCAAAGTGTCCTAATCTCGGCGAGTGCTGGTCTGGTGGCAAGACGGGGACCGCCACCGCTACCATCATGATATTGGGCTACACTTGTACTCACGGTTGCAAGTGATTTCAGTTCCTTTTGTTTTACGTTGTGAATGAAAATTGATTGTCATGATAATGAGGTAGAGCCATGAAATGAATAACTGCATTGTCTCTTGAGGTCATTAAACAATCTATGGAGTAAAATGTATAAATTTTCATTTTCTTTGAGCTTGTGTATTGCTTTAGCCTTTAGGCATTGTTTTTTTACTTCTTTTGAAAAACTTATAACACTATTTGTCATGTGCTTGATGCTGGAATTTTTATGCTTATTAATTAGTTCAAAATTTCCAGGTTCTGCAATGTGAAGACATTGCGAACTCCTCCCCCACCTGACCCGAATGAACCCACCAATGTTGCTGAGGCTATTGCATCGTGGGGTTTGGATTATGTAGTGATAACCAGTGTGGATCGAGACGACTTACCTGATCAAGGAAGTGGTCATTTTGCTGAGACCGTGCAGAAACTAAAGGCACTGAAGCCAAATATGCTACTAAAAAAATTGTCCAATCTCAACTTGTTAATGAATTAAAACCTACAGCAAATTATAAATATTAAAAGGGTTAATATTAAAAACCTCCCCTCACCTTTGAACTATTATTGGATGTATAGTTACAAATGCTTTTATTTTAGAAACCTCCCCTATGGACTAACACCGTTAGCATTCCGTTTGTGTTGACTTAGTTTGACTGTTAAAAAGTCGAAAATGTCTCTTATTAAGCTTTAATTGTATTAATTGATCATTATACCCTCATACGTTTACCAAATAAAAATTAATAAAATAATACAAAATGCGGGAAAGTTAACTTGCAAATGAGAAGTTATTTTGTAGACAATTTTATCCATTAAAATAACAAAATTATAAATGAATCAAAAGCATTGAAAATAAACCAAAATATGTATTTATTTGTCTTTTTTATAATCCAAGCAAATACTAATTTTTAATAATTTTGGTTCATTTGTAATTTTGTTATTTTTAGGGATAAAATTGTTTACAAAATAACTTCTCTTTTGCAACATTCACACATTTTGTATCATTTTATTAATTTATTTTGTAAAGTATGAGGGTATAATTGTCAATTCATACAATTGAAGCTTAAATATGGATATTTTAGACTTTTCAATAGTCAAACTCAGTCAACACAAACGGAATGCTAACGGTGTTAGTTTATAGGGGAGGTTTCTATAATAAAGCATTTATAATTATACATCCAATAATAGTTCAAAGGTGAGGGGAGATTTTTAATATTAATCCTATATTAAAATTGTATGACAGACTAAAAGGGAAAATATAGTTTTCTCTGTTTGATTGGTTGGTTGGGCCAAGGACCCGTTGTCCCAGGGTTCCTCTCTGTTGCCTCTATGTGCACCTACTTGATGACACCTCCTTTCTTCTGCAACATTTCGACATAAATAGCAAAACTACCGATTATGGATGGCAATGGGTTGGGTTATATTGGATCCAGACCCAGACCCAGACCTGTCAAAAATATTTGGACCAGAACCCATAAAAATTTTTGGATTCGGGTTCGGGTCTAGACCTGCGGGTCTTAAGCAGACCCAGACCTGCCCCGAGGACCTACGAATTTTCTCGGGTCTGAATCTGGACATGCAAAACCTTTAAAATACTAAAGGCATATTCAACTAAGAGTTGGTTGGATTTAATTGGATTCTATTGGATTTTAGAAATCCGGGTGTATTCAACTCAGATTTCATTGGATTTGTTTGAAATCCAACAAAGTTTGGGGGTATTCGATCCATATTTCATTGGATTCCAAACAAATCCAACGAAATCCAAGTGTATTCATCTCAGACTTTGAAGGATTTCAAACAAATCCAACGAAATCTGGGTGTATTGGAAATCCAATGGATTTGGATGGATTTATATAAGTGATGGATTTGGTTGAATTTGGAAAGGAAAAATATAAATAGAGAGGTGACTCTCAAATCTTGCCATTTGGATGGATTTGCTCTCTCCTCTTTGATCAAATCCTCTTTGCTCAAGCCACCACCACCCCCCACCCCCAAAATCCAGCCACCACCCACCAAACCAGAAACACCCACCACCAATCCAGCCACCACCCTCAATCCAAAACCATAATCGAAATCAACCACCCACCAACACCCACACCCACAACCACAAGCACACGACGATAACCACACACCCACACGAATCGGTCTTCTGGAATTTGTCCAAAAGCCACAACTCAAGAGCAAGAAGAAGAAGAAAAAGACAATGCACGGTCGACCTCGCAAACCCTCTAAGCCAGAAGACGAAGTAGCTGAAGCTGCCAAAGCCTAGAAGCTACACGCCCTCCAATCTCAGTTTCTCCACAAAATCACTGAAACAACATATTTTTGTGTTAGTCCATTGGAGAAAAATCACAAAATTAGATTTCTTTAATTTTAATTTTAATTGATGATGTTGGGTTCTTTTAATTGGCATTGGTTTCTTGTTGGAGGAGGTCGGTGAAGGATTTTCTGATTTTAATTTTATTAAAATCACAAATCAGATTTTCTGATGTTGGTTTCTTTAATTGGTGTTGGGTTCCTGTTGGAGGAGGACAGTGAAGGATGAGGAAGAAGAAGAATAAGAAGTGGCCATCAAAGGGTGTGCAGAGAAAGTGAAGAAGAAGAAGTGGGTTTTGAGATTTTTTTGTAGAGAGAGAGAGATTGTGAAATGAAGATGAAGAGAAGAGAAAAAGAAGAAGACGAAGAAGGAAGAGAGAAAAGCGTGGGATTGTAATCCAAATCCATCCAAATCTTTTATTTTTCATTTTAATCCAAATCCATCCAAATCTACATAACTAACTCCAACGAATTCCAACGAACTCTTTACACAATTCCTACAAAATCTAATGAAATCCGTAGGATTTATGAATTCCACCGAAATCTATCACTTAAAACAAATCCATCAAACTCCAACGAAATCTGGGTTGAATACACAAGGTTCACTCTTTAGCTTTCTCTGTTTCAATCTCCTCCCTCTTTTCTTCTTCCTTAAGCTTTCGCTTCTTCATATGCATATATCCCCAATAAAAATATGGATTAAATAAAAATTCTACTAAGAGGAAATTTGTATATGCTCCATTTATAAATCCAAATTTCATCAAAACCACTCAAAGTGTGAGATATCATTCTCTTCTTCTATTATATTTGAGAATACCCCTGCAACTTTTCATAAACATTTCAATATATATGCATGAAATCTTGAAGAAATGCATGAAATCTTGAAGAAATTTGTGTGACAACAAGAAATTAAACTTTTTATCATGCTCACTTCTTTGACAGTAACTAATAGCAAATTGGTTTCATATGAACTATATACAAAAGCTTATGGTTTGTCAAGCTCTGCATTACCACAAGATCTAAAGAGAATCATGTATGTCAGGCTGTCAGCAGATCTAGGCAACAAACCGAGTCACATACTGACATTATCAACAATAAAATAAAACCCAGATAAAATAAAATAAAATATCGACAACTTCCTGGTGATATACTTACACTATCAACAATTTCATTTAACAATAAAACAAAGAGGAAATAGGGGTTTTTAGTAAAAAATTAAGAGCATTCACTATTTTTGTCCAACATTATCATTTTTACTATTTTTGTCAACAATGTGGCTGTGAAAACAAAATTGCCCCTAATTCTTTTTCTTAATCTCTTCTCTCTCATTTTCACCAGATTTTTTTTTTTTTTGTTGAAAAATTTCTAGATTTCCGATGGGTTTTTCGCGCAATGGGTTTTCCAATTTGACCATGATTTGGTCCAAATCGGGCGACCCAAACCCAGATTTTAAAAATATGTATAGTTTTTTTTTTTTTTTGTTAAAAAATTTCCAGATTTAAAAAAAAAATTCAATTTTTTTTTTGTTGAAAAATTTTCAGATTTTAAAAAGGTTTGGATTTGAGTGTTAGTTGTTGATTTTAAGGGTGGTTGTGGTTGTGGTTGTGGTTAAGTTTGAGTATTTTTTGTTTAAAAAAATTTCAGATTTTGTTTTGTTCAAAAAAAATTTAGATTTTGTTTTGTTCAAAAAAAATTTCAAAAATTTCAGGTTAAAAAAATTTCATGTTTTGTTTAAATGAAATCTGGAAATTTTTCAAGTGTGGTTGTTTTTCAGATTTTATTTTTTTCAAACAAAATTTCCAGATTTCATTTTGTTTAAACACACCAGGCCACCAATTAAATACATCAGGCCACCAATTAAACACACCAGACCATTAATTAAACACACCAGGCCACCAATTAAACACACTAGGCAAAACTTATTAAACACATCAGGGCAAAAACAATTAAACACACCAGAGCAAAACGAATTAAACACACCAGACAAAATGAATTAAACACACCAGGGTAAAACGAATTAAACACACCAGGCCACCAATTAAACACACCAGGCAAAAATAATTAAACACCCCAGGATAAAACGAATTAAACACACCAGGCAAAAACGAATTAAACACACTAGGGCAAATCGAATTAAACACACCAGGCCACCAATTAAACACACATGGTGTGTTTAATTTCGTTTTGCCTGATGTGTTTAATTGTTTTTGCCTGGTGTGCTTAATGAGTTTTGCCTGGTGTGGCATGGTGTGTTTAATTCGTTTTACCCTGGTGTGTTTAATTATTTTTGCCCTGGTGTGTTTAATTCATTTTGGGTATGTTTAATTGTTTTGCCTGGTGTGTTTAATTCGTTTTGGCCTAGTGTGTTTAATTCGTTTTGCATGGTGTGTTTAATTGATGGTCTGATGTGTTTAATTCGTTTTACCCTGATGTGTTTAATTGTTTTTGCCCTGGTGTGTTTAAACAAAATGAAATATGGAAAATTTGTTTGAAAAAGATCAAATCCGAAAAAATCTGATTTTTTTTTTCAACAAAACCCAAACCCAAACACAACTCCCACCATTCATAAAAACAACCACAACCCAAACTTAAATACAACCACAAATCTGAATTTTTTTTAAGCACAACCCAAACTCAAATCCAATTAAACACATCCACAACCCAAACTTAAACACAACCACAAAAAAAAAAAAAAAATTAAACAAAATGAAATCTTGAAATTTCAAAAAAAAAAAACTGAATTTTTTAAAAAAAATCTGGAAAAAAGAAGAAAGAGAAAGAGAAGAATAAGAAGAAGAAGAAAGTGAGAAGACGGAGGAGAGAAAGAGAGAAGAATGAGAGAAAGAAGAAGAAGAAGGCGTGAGATCAGAGAAAAGGAGAGAGAGAGAGAGAGGAAAAATTATAAAGAAGGGCAATCTTGTCCAAAAAGTGGAAATTCTGATAAAAACAGTAAAAATAATAATCTTGGACAAAAATAGTAAAACCACTAATATTTTGCTAGTTATAAAGTTTTCCCATAAAACAAATCTCATAAAAACCAAGATAATAATTACAGACACATAATGACAGAATAAAGCAAACGAAACAAATGAGATTGAGAGAGAGAGAGAGAGCTACGTGGATTCAGATTTCGGAGAGAGAAACGTGTGCAATGACCAATGAGATTGAGAAGAGAGTGTTGAAGAGGTGAGCCGGTGACAAAGAGTGGAGCTGTCGGTAGGCAAAAGGTGGAGCTGAGAATCTGAGAGTTGCGGTCTGTGGAAGGGTTTGAGAACCTGAGAATCTGAGTGTTGCGGCAACGAAGAAGGAATTAGGTTTAGGAATTAGAAATTCCATATAGAACATGTCCTGTCGAGGTGACAAGGCGGGAGAAAAGTCGGGTGACAAGGCGGGAGAAAAGTCGGGGATCCGGATCCGGATCCGGTGTCGGATATGATTTCGGGTAGGGTGTCGGATATGATTTCGGGTAGGGGGTCGGATATGATTCCGGTTCCGGTTCCGGTTCCGGTTCCGGTTCCGGTTCCGGTTCCGGTTCCGGTTCCGGTTCCGGTTCCGGTTCCGGTTCCGGTTCCGGTTCCGGTTCCGGTTCCGGTTCCGGTTCCGGTTCCGGTTCCGGTTCCGGTTCCGGTTCCGGTTCCGGTTCCGGTTCCGGTTCCGGTTCCGGTTCCGGTTCCGGTTCCGGTTCCGGTTCCGGTTCCGGTTCCGGTTCCGGTTCCGGTTCCGGTTCCGGTTCCGGTTCCGGTTCCGGTTCCGGTTCCGGTTCCGGTTCCGGTTCCGGTTCCGGTTCCGGTTCCGGTTTTGGTTTTGGTTTTGGTTCCGGTTTCGAGTTCCGGGTCGGGTTCTAACATGATCCTGACCAGATACGAGTATTTTGTTTCAGGCCCAGGCCCGACCGTCGGCCCCAATATGCTAGGCCAGACCCAACCAATTGCCATCCCTACTACCGATGCCAAAATAACAAATGACACTCCTGCAATTGATATCCGACCCAGTTCCTTAGTTGTTAAGAATTTTTTTCTTCCAGATTTTGATTCGTCACAAGCAGATGGCCCATCTTGTTTTCCAGGTCTGTGTTGAGATTGAGAAGGCAGTGGTGGTGGCGTTACTAAGGATGTGGGTGGAGTATTACATGGGTTTCCATCTTTTCTGAAAAGGATATATGGAGTGTTAGCAAACAGAAGCAAAAACCATTAAAAAAAAATCAAATATTTTCAAACCGTAAAAAGCTTCCCTCCTTTTTCATAGATTACAAGATATGACGGAATAAATTTTATACCCTATAAATACTTATTTGCTGCTTAGGACACCAAGATAGGGTGCATGCATCTAAGGAAAATGTTACTGCATTAGAAACCCATTCACTATGCCAACCAGCAAAATGATTTTTAATATCAATATCATTGATTTGCATCTGTACTGTAGTCTAACAAGGCTAGACAGTTTCTAGTTTACATATCACTACAGGTTTTTTACCACGAGTTGCAAGTATCTTTATATAATTATGTGACCTTTACTATATCCTAGATTGAATGGAATAACAAATGTACAAGGACATAGTTTTCAGAAAACCATACATTCAAGTAATCAAGTGCCAAACCATCACAAACATCTTTACCCATTGCATTTTGTTAGTAACTCCGTTAGTGACTGGATGGCCTCTAAGGCAGTTCTCGACAGTAATTAAATAAAATTAGTTTTAATTACAAACAAACTGAACATCTATACAATTGGCAGAATTGAACGTACATAATTAAAATAAATAAATAAATAAATAATCATCCATTGGATGTCATTACATTTAACATAAGCTGCTCCCTTTCATACATAAATAAAAAAGTTGTGGCTCTCACCTGAAATTTGTGATGCCCTGTAGCATCTTATCAGGTATGGTCCCAGAGAACAGGTTATTCTCTATATTCCTGTTCAAAAGGAGGGAAAGATAGGCCAAAAAAAAAAAAAAAAAATCCAAACTCTCCAACTACAAACATAACATAGTTCACCAAGTTGTAAACAACCGTATAAATTAGCATTTCATCATAGAAGATAGATAAGAAACGGTTGAGGATTGTACAAATCTTTTAGAGGAAGACCTTGTAAGACATCAAGGGTCCCAAAAAGCTGGTTGTCCTGCAAATGTCTACCAATTAAGAAGTTACCTACATTGATGTCAATGTAATAGGAGAGACAAAAATGGCTTTTTGAAAAGGCAAAAAAGACTCACAGGGTTGTCAATAGTGACAAATTTTCCAAAGTGGGAGGGAGTTGCCTGCTCAAATTGTTAGTAGATTAATCTCTGCACAAACACACGTAGCTCCATTAACCATTACAAACTTACAACCTACGAATGTGGAAGTGAAAATGAGAAGTATCATTCATGAACATACAGATTGATTAACCCAATAAGGGATTCAAAGGCGTCCGGTATTTCTCCACTTAAAAGATTGTTGTTCAGAGACCTGAAAGGCATAAGAGATAATGCTAAGAAGAATTTATGAAACTGTCATTAGGCATCAGAACATTGCAGAGAAAGAGAAATTACATGTCTGTCAATAGGGTCAAAGTTGCTACAGAACTCGGGATGCTTCCAGAAAACTGATTAGCTGAAAGAAAACTGACAGGAAGATGAAAACTATTATAACTTTGGCATAAAAAGCATAAAGTGTGTACAAATTAAGGCTAAAAGCATTAAACGTATATGTTACTCTTAGTTTTATTTTCAAGGAGGGAAAAACATACAGAATTTTCAAGGTAATAGGTAAATTGGGCGGAATACTCCCCCCGATGTGGTTGTTGTTTAAATCTCGAAATCGAAACAAAAGAACATGAATTAGGGAAACTGTCCATAAACTATAATAACAGAAACTTTATCGGTCATTTCACTTGCAATATACAGTAATCTAGTAAAAAAAAAAAAAAAAAAAAAAAACCCAAATCAAGCCATCAGAAAGTTCTGATAATTTAATGAAGAAAACTAATGTTCTGTCTGGTAGTTAGTGCATCTTGAGATTGTTCAACATCAGTTAATTTTCAGGACATCCAATTAAAGAGACTTCTCAACCTCCCTAAAAAGGCCTTATGTATCTAAAGTAATATGTATCATCTTTGTTGCTCTTTGATAGGGATAACTACAAGTTACATGCCTGGCATGTAATTTTGGCTTGAAACCCCTAAATTAAACAAATGTGAGGGGACTAAAAGGCATCGATCCTTCTAATTTTTTTGTAATGGTGGTAAGAACACATAAACACACACACGCAGAATCTCCACTTACAATACTGTGATAGAACCAAAATCACCCAAGCTAGGGGTGGGCACGGTTCGGTTCGGTTTTGGCCAAAACCGTATTGAACCGAGTGATATTCGGTTTTTAAAAAATTGAATCGGTTCGAACCGTATTGAAGGCCAAAACCGAATTGAACCAAACACCCTTTTCTCGGTTCGGTTCGGTTCAATTCGGTTTTGGGCCCAGTTTTTTTTATATTTTTTTTCATTTCTTTTTAACCTTTTAACATCTATTGTAAGGCTTGATATCATTGAATTCCAATCCCCATTTTTATGTCCATGAGATACCATTCGAAAGACATCATAAGCATTCTCAATATAACCACATTTGGAGTACATATCTACTAGAGCAGATGCAATGAATCCAGAATTCAAATTAATCTTATTCGAAGATATATAATCATGCACCCATTTCCCTTCAAGAAAACCCAAATCTGCTATGGCTGCAAGTACATAACAATAGCAAGAACATCCGGTTTAACTACTAGACTCAACATTTCTCTAAACAAATCCAATGCTTTACTTGAATGGTGATTGATCACATACGCAAAAATCATTGATGTCCAAGAAACCACATCTTTTTCATTCATCATCCGAAAGACCTCCTCAGCAAGCTCACACCTCCCACACTTGCCATACCCATCAATCATCGTGTTAAACGAGACCAAATCCCTCTTAGGCATCTCCTCAAACAACTGACTCGCCAACTCAACCTCCCCCACTCTCAAGTAACCCGTAATTATCGAATTCAAAGAAATCACGTCCCTTTCAAGCATTTTATCGAACACGCGTCTTGCCAACTCAATCTCCCCAAACTCTAAGAACATCCTAACAACAGAATTTGACACAAAGGGATCACACCAAAGAGAGAAAAATTGTAGATTGGAATGGCAAAAGAAGAAGAAAAATACCTCGAAGAGAGACGATTTTAGGCGGCAGTCGAAACCATGGAAGAGAGACGAGAGCAGGTGGATCAAAGATTTTTGGTGGGTTGATTGGATGAAGAAGGGGCGGAAGAGAAAGAGAGAGTGAGAGTGTGAGAGTGTGAGTTGAGAAAAAAAAAAAAAAGGAGATTCGGCTGTGAGTTGAGAGAGGTCTGGAAAGGGTTAGAAAAATTAGGGTTTTTTTTAAATTTATATGTCGGTTCATACGGGTCGGTTCAGTTTTGAAGACTCAAAACCGAATCTGAACCGAATTGAATACGGTTCATTCGGTTCGAACCGAATTGAACCGAACTCAAGTGTAAAACCGAACCAAACACCCTTTTTCGGTTCGGTTCGGTTCGACTCGGTTCGGTTCCGGTTTTTGTGCCCACCCCTAACCCAAGCTATCACCCAGTTCTCCTCCCAAATTAGCACCATTAAGAATTCTACAAAAGATCAAAAGAGAAAACACATGAGAAAAGCTAAATATTTATATTGCAAATAAATATCATCAATGCTTGGAGAGATAAAGATGGGTTGCCATACATAGTGATTATATCTGATGCACTGCATTGAACACCTTGCCACGCTTCAAGACATGGGTCTACTCCACTTTGAACCCATCCAGGAAGTTGAGGGAAACCCAAAGCAGCAAATAATCTGTTAATCGCTGCGACTAATTGAATCAAAACCAATGCAGCAAATTAGATTCCATACTCCATATAATTTTACAAATCGTTGCCACAACCGTAAAAAGCATAAACACATTAGCACACTATATATATATATATATACACATGTGGGCCACTGATTATGGAGAAACTTTAACAAATACATAATACACTTTGAGTCAAAGTATGTAGATTCCAAACTCCATATAATTTTACAAATCGTTGCCACAACCGTAAATAACATAAACACATTTTTTTTTTTTTTTTTTTGAAAAGAGATCTTCATTAAAAAACAAACCACCAGCCTACAAATCACTTGGGCAATCGCCCAAAACGACAGGAGCCAAAACAGGAGGATACTCCTCCAATCAAAAGCTATCAAAGCCATTACTAATCCCCACCTTGGCCAAACAATGGGCCGCCATGTTAGCCCCTCTAGGAACAAAAGAAACAGAAGAAACAGGCAAACTACCTAACAAGCATTTAATATCCTGAATAATAAGACCAATCTCAGCAAAAATAGGGTCGTCGAGGAGAACTAAATTAACCACAGCAAGAGCATCAGTCTCGCAACAGCACGGCCACAGTCCTGTATCTCGAGCAAACCGGATACCTTTCAGAAGAGCAAGAGCTTCAGCAACTTAGGGAGACACTTTAGCCACCAACGATTGAGCACTAGAAGCCAGCACAAAACCTTCACAGTCCCGAATAATAATCCCAATCCCAACTCTCCCTGAAACAGAGTCAACAGCCGCATCCGAATTCAATTTGAATCCACCAGGATCAGGAGGCTTCCACTTGATAGGTTCCACAACCCGACCAGGCCTAGAAGATGCCACCCTAACATTAGCGTCGCGAAACTCAACCAGGAAGGAAGAAGACCACAGCAACACATCATCATCAATCAGCAACTTGGAATTGTGGACAAAGCCATTACGAAGGAACCAAATACGCCAAACAATAATACAGAGCAACTCGACATCCCCAACCAGCAGCTGATTCCTACAGCTGATCATAAAATCAATAAACTTAATATCAAGAGGCACTTTTATACCCTCCATGAAACCACACTTGGACCTGGTTGCCTTCAAAGATCTGCACCCCCAAAGAGCATGAAAAGATGATTACAGCGCGTTTTTACACATCGGGCAGAAGGGAATAATGTTCAAACCTCGTCTAGCTAAATTACCACAAGTAGGAATCCAATCCTGACAAGCTCGCCAAATGAACATCTTAACTTTACTTGGAATCTTCAACCTCCAAAGAAACTTCCACCACGAATCATCATAACTGAGCCCAGAAGAACTCGAACCAGAAGCCAAAGCGCACCCAAGATGATAACCACTCCTCACAGAGTAAGCCCCCATCTTATTAAAGTGCCACAGCAGAAAGTCCGACACAGCAGAAAAGGAACAGGGAATACTCAAGATAGACTCAGCCTCCTCATGCCAGAAAGAAGCTCGGATGAGAGACTCATTCCAGCAACCAGAAGGGAGTTTGAGGGAAGCAACTGTGGCCAAGTTTCCTAACAGCTGAGGAGATTGAACCTTGAAAGAAATAGGACGAGGGAGCCATCGGTTGTGATAAATTAAAATTGAATTGCCATTCCCTACACGCCATCTGGAACCAGCTTCAAGAAGACTTTTTCCCCAAATAAAACTCTTCCAAAGGAAAGAACTAGAAAAAGTATCCGTAGACTGCATAACCGGAGAGTCCGGGAAATAGCAACTTTTTAAAACCTTTGCCGCAAGAGTATTAGGGAAATGCACCAGCCTCCAAACCTGCTTAGCTAGAAGAGCTTGATTAAACACAGCTAAATCCCGAAACCCCAGCCCTCCCTGATCCTTATTGCGACAAAGTTTCTTCCAAGAGCCCCAATGGATTTTCCTAGCCTCCTCATTAGAGCCCCACCAAAACTTTGCACAGAGTTGATGAAGCTCATTAATCAAGCTTTTAGGCAACCTGAATAAAGACATAGAGTAAGTCGGGATAGCTTGAAGGACAGCCTTAACCAACACCTCCTTCCCACCAGCAGAAAACAGCTTACTTTGCCACCCTTTGACACGACTCCAAACCCGATCTTTAATCGAGGCAAACAGTTGGCGTTTATTTTTACCCGCGAAACTATGAAGCCCAAGATAACGCTCATGACATTTCACCAAATTTATACCCAGGGACCGCGATAACCGCAAAGCTCTATCACCCGAAACATGTCTACTCACACACATAGCCGACTTTTGAAAATTCACCACTTGTCCCGACGCCTTCGCATAATTATCCAAAATCCCTTTAATAACTACACAATCCCTCTCATGGGCCCGCGTAAACACCAAACTATCATCAGCAAAAAAAAGATGGTGAATTTTTTGGCCACCTCTATTGCACCTAAACCCAGCAATACCACCATTCCTTTCCGCCAAATAGATCAACTGAGAGAAACCCTCCGCACAAATGAGGAACAAATAGGGGGAAAGAGGATCCCCTTGGCGGAGACCCCTAGTAGGCTTCAAATTCCCGTAAGCAACCCCATTGACAAGAAACGAAAAAGAGACAGAAGTAATGCACCTCATAACACGGTCAATCCAGGACAACGAAAAACCCAGCCTATCAAGCATCCCTGAAATAAAGTTCCACTCAACTCTGTCATAGGCTTTCGACATATCTAGCTTTAAAGCCATTGCCCCAGTCTTGCCATTTTTCCTCATACGAAGCGCATGCATGCACTTAAAACCAACAATAGCGCCATCCGAAATGAGTCTACCAGGGATAAATGCACTTTGAGTTTCAGAAATTACATCCCCAAGCACCTTCCTGAAACGGTTTGCAAGAGACTTTGACACAATTTTATACAGCACATTACATAAGCTGATAGGACGGAAATCAGAAACGCGGGCAACTCTTTGGAATTTAGGAATTAAGGTAACAAGGGTACGTTTAACTCGCTCTAACGTATGTCCCTCGTTCAGAACCCCAAGACAAACCTTTGTCACACAATCACCAACAACCGACCAATACTTTTGGAAGAAAAGCGCAGGTAAACCGTCCGGCCCAGGAGCTTTTGTGGGATGCATATCAAAGATAGCAACTCGAATGTCCTCAGGCAAGAAATTAGCATCAAGAAAAACTCGTTTACCATTAGTTAAGCAAGGCTGCACGCATCGGAAAACCCCATCCATATCCTGTTGCGTCAGGTTACTTGATTGAAAAATATCCCCAAAATGATTCACAACCACTTGACCCATTTTATCTTGATCATCCTCCCACTTACCTGACACATTATACAGCCCAGAAATTCTATTACGAGACCGACGAGAAGAAGCCTGAGAGTGGAAATATTTTGTATTGCTATCCCCACATTTGAGCCAGTTAACCCGAGACCTTTGCTTCCAAAAAATTTCCTCCTTCTCCATTAAAGAATCGAGCTCTCGTTCAACCTTTTTAATATTAACCCACGACCCCTCACCAATATCAGAGGAAATCAGTTTCAACTCCTCCCGCTTTGAACAAATTTCCTTTGCCCAGTCTCTTTTATTTCTCGAATACCAATGAGCTAACAAGTTGGTGCAGTTCTGAATCCCCTGCACAATCGAATCCATCCCCACCCACTTATCACTTCCATGCCAAGCCTCACTAACCACTTCCGCACAATCCTCACTGTCCACCCAAACCTCCTCAAAATGGAATCGGCGACCTCTAGGAAGGGTACCACCATTTTGATTTCTCTGAAGAATCTCCAAAACAAGGGGCTTATGATCCGATTTCCAGAATTCTAAGTGGCTGACAAAAGAGTTACAAAACAATTCTTTCCAGTTAAAACAGCAAACTACACGATCAATTCTCTCATGTATTAGTTCAGCACCATCCCGTTTATTACACCATGTATAGGCCGGGCCAACAAAACCAATGTCTTGAAGATTACACTCATCAAGAGTTAATCTGAAATTCTCAATAAGAACCCGAGAACGTTGAAGGCCCCCCTCTTTCTCCGCCTCCGAAAGAATTTCATTGAAATCACCTGCACAAACCCATGGAAGGCAAGACATACCTTTTAGCCGACGCAAGAGAGTCCAACTATGGTGTCTTTGAGCAGATTCCAGGTGACCGTAGAACCCCGTATACCGCCATCGAATATCCTCATGAGAAACCACCTCAACATCAATATGAAATTTAGAGTATGAAAGTAACCGAACTAGACCACAACAAACATAAACCACCAGACCTCCCCACCGAATTAACAACTAGCTTCCCACAAAAACCCAATTTAATCCAAATATTTTCCATAACAAAATTGTTCACCTTAGTTTCCATAAGAAAAACAATATCTGGGCTATGAGCTTGTATAAAGCTCCGCAAGATTTGGACCGAACGGGAATTACCCAACCCCTGAACGTTCCAACTTAAGGTTTTCATGGCTCCCGGCCGATCAGATGAGACCGACCTGCCGATATAGAATCAGAAGAGCTAGAAGTCTCATGAGTATTCACACTCAAAAAGTCCAGCTTAGTTTTCTTTGTATCATGTCTATCTTCACCAGGCAACTCACGTTTCCCATGAAGAGACCCCGACTCCAGTTCGGTTGTAGCTTTACCCCCATCTCGAGCCCACCGTTTCCATTTCCATTTCCCTGCCTTAGGCCCCACCCCATGTCCACCTATAGTCTTGGCTACGGAATCCAAGCCCAGTCTCTCACTGGCACTACCGCAATCATCATTACCCAAACCTCCCTTATCAACATCCATTGTAATAGGTCTCAAATCCAAGTCCACCAAAATAGGCCCAATTAATTTGGCCTTATCAGTGCCCGCCACATTAGTGTTCCTCAACATTAAATCCTTTACACAAGAAGTCAACGGGTCAGAAACCACCCCATGCACAGCCGTATCAATAGAAACTTCCCCTAATTTGACAGATTCCGTAGTTCTCGCTACTACCCCCTTATCAGGGAAGTTTAAAGACTCCTTACCATCCAAGTCTCCCAAATCATTTTGACTTGGGATTTCTTTCCTTTCTACTCCGATTTGGACTCTAGTATCCCTAGAGTTTCGGTCGCTAACGGCACCTTCCGTAAACACCTCTTTGACAGCTGTCCGGCCAATCCTGACTCCACCCTCATAACCAATCTCCGCCACCTTGCCTGCTCCAAGATCCGACCGTGCCGGGGGTCCTTGCTTCCGCATATCAAAAGAACCACCTCTATCTCCTTCCCGTTTCTGTCTGGACTGAAAACCCCTCGACAGACTCGCAGCTCTCAACCAGGAACCGTACATCAGCTTATGATCCTTAGCACCCTCGTTCTCAGCCACCACAGTACAATCCCAAACCACATGTCCAATCCGCCCACACCGAAAACAGTGCTCTGGTAACCTCTCATACCGTAACAACATCGTAGTCTCCTTTCCATCACGCATAACATCCACTCGGAGGATTCTCCGTAAAGGCTTATTAACATTAATAACCACACGTACTCCGATAAACTTCCCGACACACTCCCCTGAAGGACCCGTATCAATCTCACGAACTTCACCTATCATATTACCCAAGAACAATCCAATCTGTTTCGTCATGCATATTAAGGGAACATTGTGGATCTGAATCCAAAACGCAGCCTTAGAAAAATCCATATCCTGGACATCCCCTTTACCACGAGGTTCAGCCAGAACTAATAGAGCTTTATCAAAACTCCACGGACCACCCATCAAAACATGTCGCCGATCATCCGCATTCCGGAAAGTAAAGGAAAAAGTATTCCCGTCAATAACTTCTATATCAAAATCTTCCAAAGTTCGCCAAATCTTCGGTATGACACCCATAAAGGCATCTCAGTTTACCAACTTATTAGTCATAATCTTCCCCACCACGCCTCACCCCATCCTCCTTCATCCCCACATGTAAAGGCATCAGCGGCCCTTCTTTCTCCTTTAGAGATAAAGCTTCGCACAGATCCGCAACTTCATCAGAGTTCATGATGACCAAAACCCCACCAGGAAACCACCAAGACCCCACAATACCACTCCTGAAGAATGGAAAACGCAGCCCCTAAAGGACCAAAAGGCTACTTTCACCACGCGATTTCTAAGTCTCAGCGAGTCAGAGAAACCCTAGGGAAAGAATTGATTTGAATCAGCATAAACACATTAACACACAATATATATATCAATAATGTTAGTGGACCCAAAAAAGTGACCTAAATTTTGGACCCAAACCTATGTGGCAACAACACACACAACATGTGCCCACGTCACTCTTCTCAAAGATCCCATGTGATGTTGCCACATAGGTTTTGGTTCAAAATTTGGATCACTTTTTTGGGTCCTCTAGCATTACACTCTATATATATTTATTCAGAGCTCCAAATTATCAGAAAAACATAGAAACAAAAGGGAAAAAAAAAAATACAAGCTACAATCTACTTCAATTTCTCACTGTTTCTAAGCAACCAAACAGAGTAAAGAGAATTAGAAAAAGCAGAAAACCATGCTTACCATCAACAGGATTAGTGGCAGCAAACGAATTTGTCGCTGCCCAGATCAGAATAATCCCCACAAAGACCTCTGCACAGATCTTCCAATCATTGCATGCTCTACTAGATCTCTTCACACCCATTGATCACCAAATCAACTCCAACCCACGATTGTTCCTTGTTCTACAACATTAATCCACTACACACTCTCCAATTTGAAAACTAAAGCTACAAATAAATAAATAAATAATCAGTGATCTTATCATAACTCCACTAGGGGTGTGCGGCGGATCGGATCCAATGGATTTGCCATAATCCAAGATCCGATCCAATCCGACTAGATTAAAGAAATTGTAATTCGATTCGATCCAATTTTATAGCGGGATCCGATCTGATCTGATCCAATTACTATTTGATCCGATCCAATCCAATCCGATATGATATGATGGTTCAAATTAATATAAAATCATTCGTAATATATAAAAGTTATAATTTGAAATAAATAAAATCAAATAAATTATTCAAACATTACTAATTAATACAAATAAAATTAACATTAAAAAAATACATGACATAACTTGTAAACTTTAAATAATTCAAAAAGTTTATAAATATTATACATCAACTCCAAATGTAAACTTAATAAGCCGTGATGTTGATAAAGAAGAATAGAAAAGAAGAAGATGGTGGATTGTTGACTGTAGAGAAATTGAGAAAGAAAAGTCAAAATAGTAACATTAAAAATTGTTTTTTGGTTGGACATTTACATTAGAAAGTAATGGATAAAATAAATTGTCTAATATAAAAATAAGGCCTAATATCATAACTCCACATTTCAACAGTAGTCTCTTCAAAAGCAAAACCACAGTACTAAAAAAAGTAACAAAAAAATACTTTATTAAAAACAAAAACAAAAACAAACCAAGAAATCCTTGACATTCTGCAAGAAAGTGTTGAGATCAGGACAGAAATGGAACTTACAAGGAAGTAGTAAAAAAAATGTTGATAAGCAAATGCCAAACAGAATTGACACAAATGAAGCCAATAACAACAGGAGGATAAATAAATAAATGAAAATAAAAATAATAAAAAGTAAAAAAGGAGTGTAGAACTTTTGATAAAGTAATTTAGAAATAATAAAACTATAACTAAAACAAATAACTTAAAAGCTAAGATTCAATGAGTTACAGTACTGAAAATAAACGTAAGCAAATTAAAATAGAAGAAGCTAAGCTAAGCTCAGCTCTCACCTGTGGAAAGTACCGGAAAAAAAAAAGGAGGAGAAAAGGCTAGCAAATGTGGGAAAAGGTACACAAAGATAGAGAGATTGAGAGAAGAGAAATTCTCTGAAACTATCAAACTCTTTGATTTTATAATGAATACTATTAATTAATTAATACGACCAAAGTCTTTTTTTAAGGAAAACAATAGCATTAGTAGTTGAATCCTGAGGGCCCGTTTGGTGCAGGATTGGATTGGACTATTTCATGGGATTTGATTAGATTGAGATGAGACTGAGATTAGATGAGATTGGACCAAATTAATACTATACTATATTTGGGGAAATATAGGACTGGACTAAATTAATACTATGTTTTGTTTGGTGAAACATAGGATTTGACTAAATATAATAACATTTTTAATTTGATAATTATTTAAAATTGAATAATAAAATATTGAATTTCCTAAAGCTTCAGTGCTACAATGCTTCAATCTCAAACCTTTGAAAGATGAGACATTTCAGATCTCATCAACTGGTACCGAATCAACTGATTATTGAAACACCCAGATCCTAAACAGTCTTTGGATTTCAAAAAAGAGAAGATTGCAGATCCAGAGATTGAGACAAGGAGATCGAATAATCTTTTCTATTTCGTTAAGCGATAGTTGTTGCAAACTTTCTAGAAATTAATTCGAGCAATTAAGTTAACATTGCTTCTGTTGAATTTTGTATATCAATTATAATTTAACCACCTCTTTTCAAGCAGGTCAGTGACAATATAAAAATTCATTAACCATCTATTTGACTACATCGGACAAACGTAATTAATATACTTTGAAGTATTGAAGTATTGCAGATCCAGAGATTTCAATAATCTTTTCTATTTCGTTAAGCGCATCAAGCCAGGAGTGGACATTATTATCATCAGCGGATTTGGAAACCACACCTTGAGAAGGAGATCGAATAGAAGTGGTAGGTGAAGAGAGCCAATTTGATAAACTCTCCTACTCTCCAATCAAAGTATAGAAGAAGCCCCAGCTCGGTATCAGAATCCAGATTTTTTTTTTGGAGTTTTAGATCTTTTTTCATCTCTTTCTTTTGAAGATCTTCTTTGATTTTCAATTTTTTTTTTCCTGGATTGTGGTGAATCCCACCAAACGAGAGAGACGAAAGGTTGAAGTGAAGAAATCTGAGTTTGGTTTCAGAGGGGTTGTTACGGTTGGAGAGAGAGAGAGGAAATGAGGAAAGGAAAGTGATGAGAATGTTCCTTAACAAAAATGATGAGAATGAATTAAACAGGTGGGGTCCACATATAAAATATGTCCTCGGACTAAAAGAGGTGGAGGTGGAGGTGGAGGTGGAGGTGGGAGTGCGGGTTGGTATATTTAGTCCAGAGTTGGTGGGATTATTTAGTCTACATTTATATAAGAAATTGGAAAAAAATAAATTAAATATAAACACCTGTCCCAATTTGGTTGATTAGATGTAAATTAAGGAATTTGAATCCTCTACTAATCTAATATTTTTCCTGACCTCACTTAATCTGATGACACATAAGCATTGCAATAAATGTATGATTAAGATATAATTTGTTTCCACAACCACTTTATCAACAACCAATCACATACTTTAAAAAGGTCAGGAAAAAGATCAGATCAATAGAGGATCCAATTTCTAAATTGAAACACCATTTTTAGACAAACGACTTGATTCCGTGATTCAGTGAATAATGTACTATAGGCATATAGCATTTTATTTTATTTTTAAATGATATTTCGTAATAGACAAGACAAGAGTCGCAGGACAAATACAATTGTCAATTTTTTAAGGCAAAATGTGCTAATAAACCTTATCTGTATTTATTATTATTATTATTATTATCATGGAATCTCGCACCGTATTGGCGATTTGGCGTATTGGGTAGGGTATGGTATTGTTCATATAAATCAATGTTGGCAGCCAGTAAGTAAATTAATCTAAGCTGATATTGTTTGTTTGTGAAATTGGTTCGATTCTTAGTTTGACGTTTGTTCTATGGGATATTTTCACTTGGATACGTATGTTTTTTTTTTAAATATTTATCTTTTACTCACTTATATATTTTTAAAGTATTGGACCCTATATTTTTAAAAACCACTCAATTTCGTCCCTCTTATCAGAATTTTAACAGTCACGGGTCACAGAAAATGCTAAATGACTAATTTACCCATGGCTTCAGTTTTACTACCTAAAAGTACCATTCTACCCTTTAAAAAATCAACAATTATAAATAATTTATATATTAAAAAATATTGGTAGATGGATCTTCACCATCCATCTCAAATATGGATGGTGATGATCAAATCACAAAAAAAAGGAAAAAAAAAATTAACTTTATAAGAAAATAATCTGATATTTAAAAAAAAAAAAAATGATATTTTAATATTTATGTTAAAAAAAAATTATTAAAAAAAAAAAAAGATCTGGATTTTTTTTTAATATGGAATTGAAACCCTAAATTCATCTCTTCAACAATATCATCATCAACACACCACCAGACAAATCACCCATTCTTCACCACACAAATCACCCAAACATCCAAACCATTCAATCAAGCCACCCTCTCCAAACACCCAACAACCAAAACCACCCAAAACCCCTTCCACGAAATCAATCCCAGTCACCCTTCCCACCACCAATTGGCGTTCGAACTCGAACAAGTTCAAAACAGAAGCAGCGACGACGATGACCAGAAGCCGACCAGTTCGATCTGGGTTCTTTGTTAAGTTTTTCTTGCAATTCTGAAGATTATTATTCTTTATTCTTCATAAATTAGCTTGCTTTTAAGTTTTTGTGATCTGGGTACTAAATCATTGATACAGATTTTGTGTTTTGACTGGATTATTTGTTTTTCAATTTTGAAAACCGATCAAGTTGTCGCTACTACTTGTATGTTATTTGTAGATTTTGGTTTATCAGACAATGATGTAATTAAGTTGTTTCAACTAAGCTGATTTGTTGTTTTAGGCTTTGTATTGTTAGTTTAAACTTCAATCAAACATATAGAATAGAACACATGTATAATCAACTTTGTTGGGTTCTGGGTTCCTGCTCTGTTTGGGGCTGTTTTTCCTCTGTTTTTTTGGGTTCAGTTTTATTTTCTGTTTTGGTGGCTGCTTTGTGTTGTTTCTGGTAGCTGCTTATGTGGTTGTTGTGCTTCGTGTTTGGTTGTTTCCCGTTAATAAAAGGTGCCATTTTCACAAAAAAAAAACAAAAAACAAAAAACAAAAAAACAAAAAAACAAAAAAACAAAAAAAAAAAACCTCGGTGGTGTTGTCTAGAATTCAATGAGATTCTTGATTACCGTTATTGTGTTTATTTTCAGGTAAATAGTTTCCGATGATGAAGGTTGCCAAAGGCAAAGGCTTAGTTAGGAAGGTTGTTGTTGTTGATGTTTTTTTTTTTTTTTTTTTTTTAAATGAATTTTTTTTATATATTATTAAATGACTACATTTATATTAAAAATACTAAATTTAAGGAATAAAAATTAATTTTAAAGCATTTCAAAAAAATTATATAGACAAAAATACATTCTTTTGATTAATTTAACTTGCTAATCTGTTTTTCTTTTTTAATTTTTATTTTTATTTATAATTTTTTTAATTTGTATTTATAATATTAATTTTATTAGTATTACATAAATATTTATTTATTTTCCATTGATTTTTGTGTTGAATGTGGCATGCCTTTAGTTAAAGACAAAAATACCCTTGAAATCGTTAAAGTTAACTAACATTTGACCAACAGAAGGACGAAATTAAGTGGTATTTTAAAATATAGGGCCCAATCCTCTAAAAATATATAAGTAAATAAAAAATAGATATTTCAAAAAAATATAAAGACTAAAATGAATAATATCCCTTATTCTATTATTTTGAGTGATGGTGAAGTTCATAGACGCGAATATGTTTTTTAATTTGTTTTAGAATAATAACAAAAGATTTATTCAATCCATTCAATTAAGTCAAGTTTTTTAATACGTTTTCAATCAAATTCATTAATTTAAACCCATTAAACTATAAAGTTTGCAATCAAAATCAATGATCAATGGGGTTTGATCTATATCCGAACAATTCTATTTAAAGTTCAAAAGATTTAAAATTATTGAAGAAGCTTTCTTAATCAAACATAATATACGAGTCATGGTTTCAAATATATATATATATATATATATATATATATATTTATAATATAACTATCTATCCATCTATTTAGATCAAGTATTTTTTTCTTTGAAACTTTTGACATTGGTTTCAAACTAATTTCAAAATCAATCGAATCCGACTTATAAACCGAATATGATTAATTAAATTTACCCTAATATTAGACCAAAAAATTGTATGAGAATCCATTGGACCAATCGACCGTTACAATCTATTGTATAAATTAAGAAAGAGAGAAATTCCAATTCCAAATTCCAGTCAGAAAAGCAAAAAAGCAACACAAATTCTTTTCTTCCTTTTTCTTGTAATCCCTTTTGAGTTCAAACGGGCCAAACAGAAAAAGAAAAAAATTATTAAAATAATAAAGGAAAAAAATGGTGGGTGTCTTTTTTTTAAAAAAAGTATTATAAATTTACAATTAATATAATTGTCAAAATCCATATAATAACATCATTTGGGCATTAGATTTAGACACTAAAATTTGGGTAAAGTAACATTATTGAAAAAAAATATGAAATTTTTACTCAAATGATATGGCATCGTTATAATTTATTTATTTAAAATGAATTGATCAGAGTGATATCACATAATTTAAGCACCAGATTTAAACAAAGTAAAATTATTGAAAAATTAATAACAAATATCATGGATATTTTAAAAATATTAATAATAGTTACTATATATTTATCGAAATTTCAAAGAAATTTTAACGAATATCATGGATATTTTGTAATTAATGAATATTACAAAATCCAAATATTAAAACATCATTAACGTCTCCTTTTCCTTTTTGGATTCAGCGTTCTATGCTTTTCATTTCATATTTGGAATTACATTTAAAACCGTATTTATAGAGGTTGATTTCTTTAGATCTCGGTAGATCCTAGGTTACGATGAATAATCGAATGGAGATAAAAAGTGTATGTATCCCTCCCAATGAAGAAGAAACCACATCCCACAGAAAAAGGGTTGGGAGTGAAAACATTGACCAAAATGAAAAACCATAAATGCATTGGAACTTGTAATATTTATTTGTATTAGTCACCACTAATTGTCCATGTTTCGTGTTTACTTCAATCAAACCATCATTGACCACCATTAACTACAGTCTTCAAATATAAGCCCAACAAAAGGCCCGACCACCAAAACGGCGACACAATTGGGACCGCACGTGGGGGACTTTGATTTCATAACTCATAACTCTCCCTTTCCTTCCTCTCACGTGCACGTGTGTGTGTGAGTGTGTCTTCCTTTTTTGGGATTGTAAATAAACAGAGTCTCTTGTGTGTTGTGTCTATAAAAACCTGAATGAATTAACACCACCAGACCAGACCCAGCTTGGCCTCGTACTTCACTACATTTTACAATTCGAAGAATCCAAAAGCATACGTTTGACAGGATTTCTAGGCTGATGACCGAAGAAAGAGATATCAAGCTATAATCCATCAATGGGACACCCGCAGAAAATATAGACCGGTTTTTTAATTTTTTTTTGAAATATTACAATAATTCGGGATTTGGAGAGAGGGACGGACTCGAACCCACAACCTCATAGTGTATAGGTCAACCTGTCTAGAAAATACTAAAGCTAAAGAGCTCATTTTATGTAAAATATAAAAGAGAAGCATGATAATTGTTGGAAGATTAGTATATAAGCCTAGAAATCCTGTCAAACATATCCGGCTTATTTCATTCACCTCTTTTGTAAAATTTCAAAGAATCCAATATTTGGATTTTGTAATATGTTCGACTTATGTGACATATCTTATTTGGATCCTGTAATATGTTACATTTTTATCACTTGTGTAGTTATGTGACAATGTGACATGTTTTATTTGAATTATGAATATATTTTTATTTTGAATGAATTATCAAATATGTTTTCATATATTATTATTATTATTTAAATATAAATATATATTATTTTAATTGACGTATCCTGCCGTATCCGTATTCTAGTTTTTAAAGATTTACCGTATCCCCGTATCGTGCTGTATCCGTATCCTTGCTACATAGCTTTTGAGGTAAGTAAATTGCAGATTAAAAATGTATATTTCAGAGATGAAAAATATAAATGCGGCTCAGGATGTGGAGATATGTTTGAGCAAATCTGTATCTGTTGGAAAGATAAACACACAGCAGCAGCCTCAGAAAATCCAAAAAGAAAAAAATAAAATTGCTGCACACATTGCTGCTACAAGACCACACATGGTGCATTACCCTTTTTGGGGTCCGTTGGTGGGGTGGGGGGCTATATTAGATGCACCATCATGCAGTCACCTGTAACAGCTAACCCCGTGGATGAGTCACTTTCACTCCATTAATTTATAATACCATCAAAATTAGATTAGATACATCATTCTGACACGGCCGGCAAGACTACAGCATCCCGCTGCATTCAAGATCATATAATTGTTCAAAAGTATGGTATTTTATTTTTTTATAGGACTCAAATGGGGTGAGTATATGAATTCTTTAGGCCTAATGTGAAAGCCAATGGTAGAAAGTAGACCTTTCTTGCTGGAAGCAATAAGCATGACATTTTTATTTTATTTTTTGCCTTTTGACACCAATTACTCATCAAAAGGAAATTTTAAGACCTTTTTTCTTGGGCCTCCCCCAATCTCCAATAGTCATTTATCATCGTTGCCCATCTATCGGAATCTATTGAGATCAAACACTACATCTACGTACGACTATAACTATACAAGGTGGATATATACTCTCATAATATCAAGGCGAAAACTACAATATACTCGTAAAACGTGTAAAGTTGGGCTTATAAAAGCAGCTGACACATAAAAGGCCCAAAGCACGAAATAATATTGAAGATGGATCCAAACTCAGGCCCAATTAACAGTCACCAACCAACCTAACCACCCAATCTCCAATCCTCTCTCTCTCTCCCTGGACGTCAACGACGCCTCTGAAAAAACAACGTTTTAGAGAGAGAGAGAGAGAGAGAGAGAGAGAGAGAGAGAGACCAAACGAGAACCAGAAGGAACCATGCAATCTTGCTTAACCGTAACCCTAGCTCACGCCTTCAGACGAAACATGCGAGCCTTCTCATCATCCACCGAGACCTCGACTCAGCCCTCTAAATTCCCGCAAACCCTCGCCAGACTCCGCACCCGATTGGCCGCCGAGTCTTCGAGCCTCACCGATTTCGTCGATCTCCAAACCAGTGATTCATACTCAGTGGAAGTCGGGACGAAGAAGAAGCCTCTGCCCAAGCCCAAATGGATGAGAGAATCAATTCCTGGAGGAGATAAGTATGTTCAGATCAAGAAGAAGCTGAGAGAGTTGAAACTCCACACTGTTTGTGAGGAGGCAAAGTGTCCCAATCTCGGCGAGTGCTGGTCTAGTGGCGAGACGGGGACCACCACCGCTACCATCATGATTTGGGTGACACTTGTACTCGCGGTTGCAAGTGATTTCAGTTCCTTTTGTTTTACGTTGTGAATGAAAATTGATTGTCATGATAATGAGGTAGAGCCATGAAATGAATAACTGCATTGTCTCTTGAGGTCATTAAACAATCTATGGAGTAAAATGTATAAATTTTCATTTTCTTTGAGCGTGTGTATTGCTTTAGCCTTTAGGCATTGTTTTTTTACTTCTTTTGAAAAACTTATAACACTATTTGTCATGTGCTTGAGGCCGGAGGTTTTATGCTTGTTCGTTCTGCATTGTGAAGACATCGCGAACCCCTCCCCACCTGACCCGAATGAGCCCACCAATGTTGCTGAGGCTATTGCATCGTGGGGTTTAGATTATGTGGTGATAACCAGTGTGGATCGAGACAACTTACATGATCAAAGAAGTGGTCATTTTGCTGAGACCGTGCAAAAACTAAAGGCACTGAAGCCAAATATGCTACTGAAAAAATTGTCCAATCTCAACTTGTTAATGAATTAAAACCTACAACAAAGTCTGAGGGTATTCAATCCAGATTTCGTTGGATTCCAAACAAATCCAACGAAATCCAAGTGTATTCATCTCAGACTTTGAAGGATTTCAAACAAATTCAACAAAATCTGGGTGTATTGGAAATCCAATAGATTTGGATAGATTTGGAAAGGAAAAATATAAATAGAGAGGTGACTCTCAAATCTTGCCATTTATACCAAGATTTGGATGGATTTGCTCTATCCTCTCTGCTCAAGCCATCCCCACCCCTACCCCTACCCCCACCCCTACCCCTACCCCTACCCCTACCCCCAAAATCCAGCCACCACCCACCAAACCAGAAACATCAACCACTAATCCAGCCATCACCCTCAATCCAAAACCATAATCGAAATCAACCACCCACCAACACCAACACCCACACACCCACAACCACAAGCACACGACGACAACCACACACCCACAAGAATCGGTCTTCTAGAATTTATCCAAAAGCCACAACTCAAGAGCAAGAAGAAGAAGAAGACAATGCACGGTCGACCTCGTAAACCCTCCAGGCCAGAAGACGAAGCAACTTCAGCTACCAAAGCCTAGAAGCTACGCGCCCTCCAATCTCAGTTTCTCCACAATCACCAAAACAACAGATTTTTGTGTTAGTCCATTGGAAAAAAATCACAAAATCAGATTTCTTTAATTTTAATTTTAATTGATGATGTTGGGTTCTTTTAATTGGTGTTGGTTTCTTGTTGGATGAGGTATTTTCTGATTTTAATTTTATTAAAATCACAAAATCAGATTTTCTGATGTTGGTTTCTTTAATTGGTGTTGGGTTCCTGTTAGAGGAGGACAGTCAAGGATGAGGAGGAAGAAGAAGAAGTGGGAAGTGGCCATGAAAGGGTGTGCAGAGAAAGTGAAGAAGAAGTGGGTTTTGAGATTTTTTTTTTTTTTGAGAGAGAGAGAGATTGTGAAATGAAGATGAAGAGAAGAGAAAAAGAAGAAGACGAAGAAGGAAGAGAGAAAAGCGTGGGATTGTAATCCAAATCTATCCAAATTTTTATTTTTCATTTTGAATCAAATCTATCCAAATCTACATAACGAATTCCAACGAACTCTTTACACAATTCTTACAAAATCTAATGAAATCCATAGGATTTATGAATTCCACTGAAATTCATCACTTAAAACAAATCCATCAAACTCTAACGAAATCTAGGTTGAATACACCCCCCCTCCCCTATAAGATAGTGTGATTTTAACATACATATGTGGTAATCTTTTTGGATTTTGTTGGATAATTGGACTCTTAAGACTTCCCACTAAACAGTAAATAACTAAATATACTACCAAAAGTGTGTAGAAGCAAATAATTAATCAGAGAAAGTGAGGTGAAGAACAAGTAAAATTTTGCAAACCTTTACAAGGAATAAACTGTCATTAGGCATCAGAACATTGCAGAGAAAGAGAAATTACATGTCTGTCAATAGGGTCAAAGTTGCTACAGAACTCGGGATGCTTCTAGAAAACTGATTAGCTGAAAGAAAACTGACAGGAAGGTAAAAACTATTATAACTTTGGCATAAAAAGCATAGAGTGTGTACACATTAAGGCTAAAAGCATTAAACGTACATGGTACTCTTAGTTTTATTTTCAAGGAGGGAAAAACATTCAGATTTTTCAAGGTAACAGGCAAATTGGGCGGAATACTCCCCCCGATGTGATTGTTACTTAAATCTCTTAATAGAAACAAAAGAACATGAATTAGGGACACTGTCCATAAAATATAATAACAGAAACTTTATCAGTCATTTCACTTCCAATATACAGTGATATAGTAAAAAAAAAACCCCAAATCAAGCCATCAGAAAGTTCTGATAATTTAATGAAGAAAACTAATGTTCTGTCTGGTAGTTTGTGCATCTTGAGATTGTTCAACATCAGTTAATTTTCAGGACATCCAATTAAGAAAATTAATTTATTTACTTCAGAGTCTAAAGTCAAGAGACTTCTCAACCACCCTAAAAGGCCTTATGTATCATCTTTGTTGCTTGTTGATAGGTACAACTACTAGTTACATGCCAGGCATGTCATTTTGGCTTGAAACCCCTAAATTAAACAAATGTGAGGGGACTAAAAGGCATCGATCCTTCTAATTTTTTTGTAATGGTGGTAAGAACACATAAACACACACACGCAGAATCTCCACTTACAATACTGTGATAGAAGCAAAATCACCCAAGCTATCACCCAGTTCTCCTCCCAAATTAGCACCATTAAGAATTCTACAAAAGATCAAAAGAGAAAACACATGAGAAAAGCTAAATATTTATATTGCCAATAAATATCATCAATGCTTGGAGTTAAAAAGATGGGTTTTCATACATAGTGATTATATCTGATGCATTGCATTGAACACCTTGCCACGCTTCAAGACATGGGTCTCCTCCATTTTGAACCCACCCAGGAAGTTGAGGTAAACCCAAAGCAGCAAATAATCTGTTAATCGCTGCGACTAATTGAATCAAAACCAATGCAGCAAATTAGATTCCAAACTCCATATAATTTTACCCATTAACACACAAAATATATATATTCAGAGCTCAAAATTATCAGACAAACATAGAAACAAAAGGGAAAAAAAAAATAATATTTATGAAATCTAATGAAATTCTTAGGATTTATGAATTCCACTGAAATTCATCACGTAAAACAAATCTATCAAACTCCAATGAAATCTGGGTTGAATGCACCCCCCTAAGATAGTGTGATTTTAACATACATATGTGGTAATCTTTTTGGATTTTGTTGGATAATTGGACTCTTAAGACTTCCCACTAAACAGTAAATAACTAAATATACTACCAAAAGTGTGTAGAAGCAAGTAATTAATCAGAGAAAGTGAGGTGAAGAACAAGTAAAATTTTGCAAACCTTTACAAGGAATAAAATTCTTAATTGAAAATTATAAACGAATTTCTTGTCATGGTAGCTTATATAAATATGTCAATATACAAACAACTCCAAAAATGGGGAAGAATAAACAGAAAAATTCCTTCCAAAAGTTCTACTTACCTAGCTCAATTTACCTACTGAATTTGAGTTTATTGGTCTCACATGCAGAAGCCAAAATAGTTACAACAAAAGATTTTACAACTCCACCACCTACCGAAGCTAAATAACCCACCAGATATCTGATAGCATCATAACTGTTGCACAAAAACAATATCTATGTCATGAACTGCGTATTCTAGCCGCACAAGGAGCTTGCTCCATCAAGATTGATTACTGGAAGAAGCAGTCTTTTGACAGCACATCAACTACCATGAATCAACGTGGCTCTGTCTGTCTTTCTCAGAGATCAGTTCTTACAAAACTCTACCAAGAATAATCACAAGGTTCACTCTTTTGTTGGGGATAATCCTCTAGAACGATGAATGCGGAAACGCCGTGCCTAATATACACTCATAACTCATAGCAAATAATAATGTCAATAAGCAGAAAAATAGATGAGAGAGAATAAAACAATCACAACACAAGATATACGTGGAAAACCCAAAACGGGTAAAAAACCACGGGCCGTCAGGACGACAGAGAAAGTTCCATGATAAACTGTTACAACCATATACTTCAGGATTCTCTCTCACACCTAACCCCAAACCACTCTCACAAGATCCTCACCAAGAACCCCACAATATCCCCTAGGTCTCCCCTAAATATCACCCACGGATCTCATACTTGATCCACCGATATTCCCTTGGATCCCTCCTCGGATATTCCCTTTGGGTCTCCTCGGATCTCACTCACATTCTCTGATATTACATGATGTTCAACTCACACTTTCAACCTAATTACAAAGTTCTATTTGTACTAGTTACAAGGAGTTTAAGATAAAAGGAAATCCTACTTCTAAACATACAAGACTTACTTGTTCCACATAAACACTATTTCCTTTTATGAAAAGTCTTTTAGTCAAGAGTAAATCCTTTTTCTTCAAGCACAAGAACTTCCAGAAGAATAGCTTTTCCTATTCTGCACAACATTTTCGATCTCAGCAATACATCGTCTCCACCGTATTGGTCACGATGTGCACCCTGCTTCCAACACCTGCAGAACATTCTGGTCTGACCGCTCCGGGTACCGCGGTCTATGCCTTGCCTCTGCCGTGGTCCTGCACTGCGTCTGTTTACCTGGGCATTTACCGCTCCACGTGCCGCAGCCCAGGCACTTGCCTATGCTGCGGTCCTGCGTTGTGGTACCTGCCAGATTACGCTTCTTCAGTTCTTCTTCAATCTTCAACCTCCCTTAAACACCACCATTCAACTTCCAAACGTATCCCACGTCTCCAGGAAGTAACACATCAGTTTAGTCTTGTTTGGTTCACATTTGGTTCATTCGAGAATACAAGCCAAAACCTAACAATTTTTCCATTTGGCTTGAATTCTCAAAACTTTGTCCATAGCCACAATTCTCATCACCGAGAATCACCATACCCCACCACAAGATATAACCACTTAGGAACGAACCATCCTAAGATTTTCCTTCACACAATTTTGTGTTCGTTGTTCCAACGCCATGTCGAAATAACCTACTGAAATTATGGTGCAACTTCTCAAGTCAGATTTCCAAGGAGTTTGTCAGCCATCGACATCTTTGTCCACCATACACCTTGCATCACTTTTTGACCAATGTCTTGTGCACAATTATGGACCACTAGCAGCAAAATATCATCTTCCATGGCCAGTGGGGAAAATTGCCAAAATGATAAACATGTTCTTACATCACCCAACTCTGTGAAAGATCTTTTATCCTTGCATCACATACCTGGTGAAAGACTTGCTACTAGAAACTGGGAGTGCTTTGCCGGATAAGCCTCACACCATACCACAAAGAGATTTTTTTTTTTTTTTTTGATAGTCAATCAACTCCTTGTGTAACCCAGATTGAATCTCCATGACTCGTACCTGTCCCACAAGCCAAACTTCTCCTCCATCAATATTCTTCCTTTCATTAAACCCTACCGAGTTCGAAACCGCCTTCAAGACGTATCTCCTTTGCTAAACCATACTAGGCAACCATGATCATCATTATCTCAATGCCATCAAGTCCTCCATACGATCTCCCGTAAAGACTTGTCACCGCCATTGCCAAACCATATGGCTCTGATACCAATTGTTGGGGATAATCCTCTAGAACTATGAACACGGAAACGCTGTGCCTAATATACACCCATAACTCATAGCAAATAATAACGTCAATAAGCGAGAAAATAGATGAGAGAGAATAAAGCAATCAAAACACAGGATATACGTGGAAAACCCAAAACGGGTAAAAAAACCACGAGCCGTCAGAACGACAGAGAAAGTTCTACTATATGATAAACTGTTACAAACATATACTTCAGGATTCTCTTTCACACCTAACCCCAAACCACTCTCACAAGATCCTCACCAAGAACCCTAAAATATCCCATAGGTCTCCCCTAAATATCACCCACGGATCTCATACTTGATCCACCGATATTCCCTTGGATCCCTCCTCGGATATTCCCTTTGGGTCTCCTCGGATCTCCTCGGATCTCACTCACACTCTCTGATGTTACATGGTGTTCAACTCACACTTTCAACCTAATTACAAGGTTCTATTTATACTAGTTATAGGGAGTTTAAGATAAAAGGAAATCATACTCATAAACATACAAGACTTACTTGTTCCACATAAATACTATTTCCTTTTATGGCAAGTCTTTTAGTCAAGAGTAAATCATTTTTCTTCAAGCACAAGAACTTCTAGAAGAATACCTTTTCCTATTCTGCGCAACATTCCCGATCTCAGCAATACATCGTCTCCGCCGTATTGGTCACGGTGTGCACCCCACTTCCAACACATGCAGAACATTCTGGTATGACCACTCCGGGTACCGCCCCGGGTACCGCGGTCTATGCCTTGCCTTCGCCGCGATCCTACACTGCGTCTGTTCACCTAGGCATTTACCGCTCCATGTGCCACAGCCCATGCACTTGCCTACACGTCAGTCTTATGCTGCGCCTGATCCTCTGGACTTTATCGCTCCATGTGCCGCAGCCCAGGCACTTGCCTATGCCGCGGTCCTGCGATGTGGTACCTGCCAGATTACGCTTCTTCAGTTCTTCTTCAATCTTTAACCTCCCTTAAACACCACAATTCAACTTCTAAACGTATCCCACGACTCCAGGAAGTAACACATCAGTTTAGTCTTATTTGGTTCACATTTGATTCATTCGAGAATACGAGCCAAAACCTAACATCTTTAGCTTTCTCTGTTTCAATCTCCTTTCTCTTTTCTTCTTCCTTAAGCTTTCACTTCTTCATCTGCATATCCCCAGTAAAAATTCTACTAAGAGGAAATTTGTATGTGCTCCATTTATAAATCCAAATTTCATCAAAACCACTCAAAGTGTGAGATATCATTCTCTTTTTCTATTATATTTGAGAATACCCCTGCAACTTTTCATAAACATTTCAATATATATATGCATGAAATCTTCAAGAAATTAAACCTTTTATCATGCTCACTTCTTTGACAGTAACCGATAGCAAATTGGTTTCATATGAAATAATATATACAAAAGCTTATGGTTTGTCAAGCTCTGCATTACCACAAGATCTAAAGAGAATCGTAGACACATACAAGATCTAAAGAGAATCATGTATGTCAAGCTGTCAGCAGATACAAACCGAGTCACATACTGACATTATCAACAATAAAATAAAACCCAGATAAAATAAAATAAAATATCGACAATTTCCTGGTGACATACTTACACTATCAACAATTTCATTTAACAATAAAACAAATCTTATAAAAACCCCGATAATAATTACAGACATAGAATGACAGAATAAAGCAAACAAAATAAATGAGATTGTGAGTGAGAGAGAGAGAGAGAGAGAGAGAGAGAGAGAGCTACGTGGATTCAGATTTCGGAGAGAGAAACGTGTGCAATGACCAATGAGATTGAGAAGAGAGTGTTGAAGAGGTGAGCCGGTGACAGAGAGTGGAGTTGTCGGAGGGCGAAAGGTGGAGTTGAGAATCTAAGAGTTGCGGTCTGTGGAAGGGTTTGAGAACCTGAGTGTTGCGGCAACAAAGAAGGAATTAGGTTTAGGAATTAGGGATAATTCATTATATACCATGACAAGTCGGAGTGACAAGTCGGGAGACAAGGCGAGTGACAAGTCGGGCCCACGGGTCCGGGTGGTCCGCTTGGTCCGGGTGATCCGGGTGGTCCGCGTGGTCCGGGTGGCCCAGATGGTCCGGGTGGTCCGCGTGGTCCGGGTGATCCGGGTGGTCCACGTGGTCCACGTGGTCCGGGTGATCCGGGTGATCTGGGTGATCCTTTGGGTCCGGGTTTGGGTTCGGGTAACGAGATCCGGACACTGTAGTTTATTTCAGACCCAGACTCGACCATCGACTTGAATATGTGGTCCCAGACCCGACGTATGAAGTTCAGGTTTGGATCGGTACTTCTGGGTCCAATTGCCTTCCCTACTACCAATGCCAAAATAACAAATAACACTCCTCCTGCAATTGACATTGAAACCCCTTTCATAGTTTTTAAGAATTTTTTTATTTCGCAAGTTGATTCCTCACAAGTAGATGGCCCATCTTGTTTTCCAGGTCTGTGTTGAGATTGAGAAGGCGGTGGTGGTGGAGCTCCGGGAACCAGAATTGATGGTGGTGGCGTTACTGAGGATGTGGGAGGAGATACTGGAGTAGTAGTATTACATGGGTTTCCATCTTTTCTGAAAAGGATATATGGAATGTCACAAACAGAAGCAAAAACCATAAAAAATAAAAATAAAAATAAAATAAAAAATAAAATAAATCAAATATTTTCAAACCGTAAAAAGCTTCCCTCCTTTTTCATAGATAACAAGATATGACTAAATAAATTTTATACCCTATAAAAACTTATTTGCTGCTTAGGACACCAAGATAGGGTGCATGCATCTAAGGTAAATGTTGCTGCATTAGAAACCCATTAACTATGCCAACCAGCAAAATGATTTTTAATATCAATATCATTGACTTGCATCTGTACTGTAGTCTAACAAGGCTAGACAGTTTCTAGTTTACACATCGCTACAGGTTTTTTACCACGAGTTGCAAAAAAAGTTTTAATTACAAACAAACTGAACATCTATACAATTGGCAGAATTGAACGTACATAAAAAAAAAAAAAAAAATTATCCATTGGATGTCATCACATTTAACATAAGCTGCTCCCTTTCATACATAAATAAAAAAGTTGTGGCTCTCACCTGAAATTTGTGATGCCCTGTAGCATCTTATCAGGTATGGTCCCAGAGAACAGGTTATTCTCTATATTCCTGTTCAAGAGGAGGGAAAGATAAGCCAATAAAAAATCCAAAGTCTCCAACTACAAACATAACATAGTTCACCAAGTTGTAAACTGTATAAATTAGCATTTCATCATAGAAGATAGATAAGAAACGGTTGAGGATCGTACAAATCTTTCAGGGGAAGATCTTGTAAAACATCAAGGGTCCCAGAAAGTTGATTGTCCTGCATATGTCTGCCAATTAAGAAGTTACCTACATTTATGCCAATGTAATAGGAGAGACAAAAATGGCTTTTTGAAAAGACAAAATAGACTCACAGGGTTGTCAATAGTGACAAATTTTCTAAAGTGGGAGGGAGTTGCCCGCTCAAATTGTTAGTAGATAAATCTCTACACAAACACACGTAGCTCCATTAACCATTACAAACTTACAACCTACGAATGTGGAAGTGAAAATGAGAAGTATCATTCATGAACATACAGATTGATTAACCCAGTAAGGGATTCAAAGGCGTTCGGTATTTCTCCACTTAAAAGATTGTTGTTCATAGACCTGAAAGGCATAAGAGATAATGCTAAGAAGAATTTATGAAACTGTCATTAGGCATCAGAACATTGCAGAGAAAAAGAAATTACATGTCTGTCAATAGGGTCAAAGTTGCTACAGAACTCGGGATGCTTCCAGAAAACTGATTAGCTGAAAGAAAACTGACAGGAAGGTAAAAACTATTATAACTTTGGCATAAAAAGCATAGAGTGTGTACAAATTAAGGCTAAAAGCATTAAACGTACATGGTACTCTTAGTTTTATTTTCAAGGAGGGAAAAACATACAGATTTTTCAAGGTAACAGGCAAATTGGGCGGAATACTCCCCCCGATGTGGTTGTTGCTTAAATCTCTGAATCGAAACAAAAGAACATGAATTAGGGACACTGTCCATAAAATATAATAACAGAAACTTTATCAGTCCTTTCACTTGCAATATACAGTGATCTAGTGGAAAATAAAAAACCCCAAATCAAGCCATCAGAAACTTCTGAAAATTTAATGAAGAAAACTAATGTTCTGTCTGGTAGTTTGTGCATCTTGAGATTGTTCAACATCAGTTAATTTTCAGGACATCCAATTAAGAAAATTAATTTACTTACTTCAGAATCTAAAGTCAAGAGACTTCCCAACCTCCCTAAAAGGCCCTATGTATCTAAAGTAATATGACAGAATTTCACATAAGTCCTATCTTTTTGGCAATTTGTCACCTTTATAAATGTTTTTCCATATTTATCATTTTAGTCATTATTTTTTTTCCAAAACCCATCACTTTAGTCCATTTGACTAAATATTTGAAAGTCAACCATTTTAAAACTTGTGAAAGCACACTCTTACCTTTATTACTATTTAATTTAGTTAAAATGATTATTTTAGCTTTAAATTGAAATGAAAAACAATAAAATTCTCAACAATAAAATCTTAAATAAATAGATTACAAAAAAAAAAATCTTAAATAAATAATTAAAAAAATCTATTAATTTTTTTTTATTTTGTATTTTTTTTTCATAATGGATTTTTATTTAGCTAAAATAATTATCTTAGCTTTAAATTAAAATGAAAAACAATAAAATTCTCAATAATAAAATCTTAAATAAATATATTACAAAAAAAATTATGAAAAATAATAATTTAAAGTTAAGATAATCATTTTAGCTAAATAAATATCCATTATGAAAAAAAATATATACAAAATAAGAAGAAATTAATGGATTTTATTATTATTATTTATTTAAGATTTTTTTTTTTTTTTGTAATCTATTTATTTAAGATTTTATTATTGAGAATTTTATTGTTTTTCATTTTAATTTAAAGGTAAGATAACCATTTTAGTTAAATTAAATAGTAATAAGGGTAAAAATGTATTTTCATAGGTTTTAAAATAGTTGACTTTCAGATATTTAGTCAAATAGACTAAAGTGATGAGTTTTGGAAAAAATAAGGACTAAAGTGATGAATATAGAAAGACATTTGTAAAGGTCACAAATCGCCAAAAAGATAGGACTTATGTGAAATTCTACCAAGTAATATATATATATATATATCAGATTTTTTTATTATCAGTTTGTCCTGACAATAAATATATCAGGATGAAAAATGTGGACCACTAGATTTACATACTTTGATTCAAAGTGTATGCATTTGTCAAAACTTCTCCATAATCTATGGTCCACATTCTTCGTCCTGATATATTTATTATTAATACGAATTGACAATTGAAAGACTATATATATATATATATATCATCTTTGTTGCTTGTTGATAGGGACAACTACCGGTTCATGCCAGGCATGTCATTTTGGCTTGAAACCCCTAAAGACTAAAAAGCATCGATCCTACTAATTTTTTTGTAATGATGGTAAGCATAAACATAGACACACGCAGAATCTCCACTTACAATACTGTGATAGAAGCAAATTCACTCAAGCTATCACCCAGTTCTCCTCCCAAATTAGCACCATTAAGAATTCTACAAAAGATCAAAAGAGAAAACACATGAGAAAAGCTAAATATTTATATTGCCAATAAATATCATCAATGCTTGGAGTTAAAAAGATGGATTGCCATACATAGTGATTATATCTGATGCATTGCATTGAACACCTTGCCACGCTTCAAGACATGGGTCTCCTCCACTTTGAACCCACCCAGGAAGTTGAGGGGAACCCAAAGCAGCAAATAATCTGTTAATCGCTGCGACTAATTGAATCAAAACCAATGCAGCAAATTAGATTCCATACTCCATATAATTTTACAAATCGTTGCCACAACCGTAAATAGCATAAACACATTAACACGATATATATATATATACACATGTGGGCCACTGATTGTGGAGAAGTTTTAACAAGTGCATACACTTTGAGTCAAAGTATTTAAATCTAATGATCAACATCCAACGCACTGATAAAGTTATATCAGTACGCACTGACGAAGTTATATCAGTACACACTGACTTGAACATATATTCAGAGCTCAAAATTATCAGACAAACATAGAAACAAAAGGGAAAAAAAAAATACAAGCTACAATCTACTTCAATTTCTCACTGTTTCTAAGCAACCAAACAGAGTAAAGAGAATTAGAAAAAGCAGAAAACCACGCTTACCATCAACAGGATTAGTGGCAGCAAACGAATTAGTCGCTGCCCAGATCAGAATAAACCCAACAAAGACCTCTGCACAGATCTTCCAATCATTGCACGCTCTACTAGATCTCTTCACACCCATTGATCACCAAATCAACTCCAACCCACGATTGTTCCAGTACACACTCTCCAATCTGAATCCGTGAATAATGTAATATAGCATTTTTTTTAAATGATATTTCCAAATACAATTGTCAATTTTTTTAAGGCAAAATGTGCTAATAAACCTTATCTGTATTTATTTATTTACTTTTATCATGGAATCTCACACCATTTTTCAGTGATTTCAATCCATTCAATTAAGTCACGTTTTTGATGCGTTTTCAATCAAATTCATTAAATCCAAAGTTTGCAATCAAAATCAATGATCAATGGGGTTTTTTATCTATATCCGAACAAGTTCAAACGATTTGAAATTATTGAAGAAACTTTCTTTGAGATTATATTAAAGTATGAATGCATTTAATTGGTTTATTTTTCTCATTTGATAACCTCTCTTGCACGAGCTGTAATCGATGGAATATTTTTTTTTGAGATAAATTTTTTTAGGAAAATTTTAATGAAACATAATATATATAGAGTCATGGTTTCAATTTTTATTTTTTTTCACAGCATATCTATCTAGACCAAGTATTTTTTTTTTTTTTTTAAAGCTTTTGTCATTGGTTTCAAACCAATTTTAAAATCAATTGAATCTAACTTATAAACCGAATATGATTAATTAAATTTACCCTAATATTATACCAACAAATTAGTGTGTGAGAATCCATTGGAACAATAGACCATTACAATCTATTGTATAAATTAAGAAAGAGAGAAATTCCAATTCCAAATTCTAGTCAGAAAAGCCACTTATCAAAAAGCGACACAATTTCTTTTCTTCCTTTTTCTTATAATCCCTTGGGCAATTACCAACTTGGTCCTGGAGTTTTTTTTTAAATTCCAAGTTGTTTGCGACTTTTACAAAAGTAACCAAATTAGTCCTCACATTTTTTCCAAGTACCAAATTAGTCTCTCTCTTTTTAGAAGTGACCAAATTAATCCCTTTAATGGTTTAACGGTGTTAAATATAACAGTTGACTTTAACAATTTTAGTTAAAGTACATAAATACCCTTTATTTGTCATATTAGAGCAAAATTGTTTTGTCTTTTGTGCATTAAATTCACCATTATAATTACAAAAAAATCTAAAAATATTATTAATGAAACAGCATTTGTACCTTTTTTAATTAAAATTTTCTAAAAAAATCTAAAAATATTTTAATAAGACAATGTCAATTATACCCTTAGTATCATCCATTCACAGTTTAGTTTTTTACCATTTATATATATATATATATATATATTTGTTAATATTATACGAGCACTGTTGTTAAAATTATTCAAAAATCAAAACTCACAAAAAAAATAAACAAAAATATACGTGTTAAAAAAAAAAAACTATTCCTGTGTCATTATTACATTGTTTAGAAGTAAGTACAATTTTACCCCTACACAGTTAAAGTTAACTAACGGAACTTAGTTTGAGGGACTAATTTGGTGCTTGGGAAAAATGTAAGGACCAATTTAGTCACTTTTGTAAAAGTCGCAAACAACTTGGAGAATTTTAAAAAAAGTTCAGGACCTAATTGGTAATTGCCCTAATCCCTTTCGAGTTGACACAGAATTGACACAGATTAAGCCAATAACAACAGGAGGATAAATAAATAAATGAAAATAAAAATAATAAAAAGTAAAAAAAAATGTTGATAAGCAAATGCCAAACAGAATTGACACAAATGAAGCCAATAACAACAGGAGGATAGATAAATAAATAAATGAAAATAAAAATAATAAAAAGTAAAAAAAATGTTGATAAGCAAATGCCAAACAGAATTGACACAAATGAAGCCAATAACAGCAGGAGGATAAATAAATAAATGAAAATAAAAATAATAAAAAGTAAAAAAAGAGTGTAGAACTTTCGATAAAGTAATTTAGAAATAATAAAACTATAACTAAAACAAATAACTTAAAAGCTAAGATTCAATGAGTTACAGTACTGAAAATAAACGTAAGCAAATTAAAATAGAAGAAGCTCAGCTCTCACCTGTGGAAAGTACTGGAAAAAAAAAAAAAGGAGGAGAAAAGGCTAGCAAATGTGGGAAAAGGTACACAGAGATAGAGAGATATAGAGAAGAGAACTTCTCTGAAACTATCAAACTCTTTTTTTCTTTTATGTGTTTCCACTGCCTTTTCCATCTCGCTTCGCTAGCTCCTTATAATTCAAGTTATTATTCTTTTCAAAACGCATTAATTATTTTATTATTGTTTTTGGCTCAATAATAATTATTGGTTTGATGCGTATGAGTGAATAATTGACTCAAATCGTTTGTCCAAAAATGGTATCTTAATTTGTGTCTAACTAACAAAATTGGGACATGTGTCTACATTTATGTAAGAAGTTGAAAAAAAAAAAATTAAACGTATACACATGTCCCAATTTGGTTGGTTAGATATAAATTGAGGAATTTAGATCTTCTGCTGATCTGATTTTTTCCTGACATCACTTAATCTCATGACACATAAACATTACAATGAATGTATGGTTAAGATATAATTGGTTTCCACAACTACTTTATCAACAATCAATCACATGTTTTAAAAAGGTCAGGTAAAATATCAGATCAATAGAGGATCCAAATCCTAAATTATATCCGTGATTAGGTGAATAATGTAATATAGGCATATAGCATTTTTTATTTTATTTTTAAATGATATTTACTAATAGATAGGACAAATACAATTGTCAATTTTTTAAGGCAAAATGTGCTAATAAACCTTATCTGTATTTATTATTATTATTATTATTATTATCATGGAATCTCACAGCGTATTGGGTAGGGTATGGTATGGTTCATATAAATCCATGTTAGTGGTCAGTAAGAAAAATTAATCTAAGCTGATATTGTTTGTTTGTGAAATTGATTCGATTCTTGTTCTATTATTTTGACTTTTGAGTGATGGTGAAGTTCATAGACGAGACTATGTTTTTTAATTTGTTTTAGAATAATAACAAAAGATTTATTCAATCCATTCAATTAAGTCAAGTTTTTAATACGTTTTCAATCAAATTCATTAATTTAAACCCGTTAAACTATAAAGTTTGCAATCAAAATCAATGATCAATGGGGTTTTATCTATATCCGAACAATTCTATCTAAAGTTCAAAAGATTTAAAATTATTGAAGTAACTTTCTTAATGAAACATAATATACGAGTCATGGTTTCAAAAAAAATTTAGTCAAAATATTGACTTAAAAGAAAAGGTAATAACATAATTTCATTAATTACGTAAGTATAATTATTTCCTTAAGTAATTGTTTTCATAATATTTATCAAGAATAGGAAATACGTAAATTAATAATGCAACTTTTTTCAAATTTGAATATCAAATTTGGTACCTAAATGATGTGACATCACTGTAATCCATTTATTTAAATTGTATTAGATTTACATTATTTAAACGAATTGATTACAGTGATATCACATCATTTTGACACTAAATTTATACAACGTTGCATTACTCATATGCAAATTGATGTGATCAAAATATTTATGATTTTAATCCAAATATTTACTAAAAAGAAAAAGTAATAACATAATTTCATTAATGTATAATTATTTCCTTAAGTAATTGTTATCTTAATATTTATCGAGAATAATTTTGTCAACGCCTTAAAAATAGTAATATTTTTTGTAATTAATACGATCACTAAAGTCTTTTTTTAAGAAAAAAAATAGCGTTAGCGGTTGAGGCCTGAGGGTGATATTATTCATTGGCTCTGGGGGCGCGTGAGATCTTCGTTAATATGTAAAAAAAATAAAAAATAAATCCAAGTTGTAAAAAGTTACAAAGCGTAATTGACAATAATAGCCGCTAGGAAAACAGGAGAAAAACTTGGGTGTAACCGATGCACTACGCTTGAATCTGATGTTGGTGCATCGGTTCCACTGAATGATTGACACGTGGCACTCATTAAAAAAATATATTTTCTCTTTTATTTTCCGCTGAATTCAGATTTTTCTCTTTCCCTCTTCTTCCCCACTTCTCACCGTCGACTTTCCGTGACCGTCGTCGTTTCGGTCTCGCCATATTCCGGTGACCGTAATGTTAGTGCAATTGCTCTACCAAGAGTCAAGAAAAACAATTGGGAAATCTTTCCTCAAAGACAGATATGAATTTCACATCAAACACAAACATTCCATTAGTACCATGCTTTGAAACATAGCATCCAGCAATCCACAGATGAAGCACAAAACGAATGGACCCACGAAACAAGAACCAGAGTCCTTGAAATCCAACTTTTCCGGCAGCTAATTGTGTGTATAATTGAGTTGGTTAGCAAAGCCACCGACCAAGATACCGGAACCAAGCAGAGCAACCACAGCAATCCCAAACAATCTTCCTGTTCTTCTGCTCTTGAAACTAAAATCTAACCAGTAACCAATCCCAATTGAACCCACCATCTGTGCACCTCAATAGATCACATCGATCAACCCTCTTGTCCTCAGATTGAATTGGATTCAATTCATGTTATTGTTTTCTTGACTCTTGGGAGAGAAAGACACGTGCAATAATATTACAGTCACCGGAATATGGCGAGACCGGGACGACGACGGTCACGGCAAGTCGAAGGTGAGAAGTGGGGAAGAATAGAGAAAGAAAAATCTGACTTGAGGAAAATGTAGAGAGAAAATGATTTTTTTTAGTGCCACATGTCAATCATTCAGTGGAACCGATACACCACCATAAGATGTAAGAAGCCCAAGTGTGTTATAATTCAAGTTATTATTCATTTTAAAACTCATTAATTATTTTATTATTGTTTTTGGCTCAATAATAATTATTGGTTTGATGCGTATGAATGAATAATTGACTCAAAGAGTGTCGATATTGACACCCATAAATATGATAAGTAAACATATATTTTAATAAAAAAATTAATTATAAAAATATCCCAATAGAAATTTATCAATAAGAACAAATTAGTTTAATTAAAAATAAACCAAATACTATGTACACCCATATGTTCAACTATTTCACTTTATTAAAATAAAAATAAAAAACTAAACCCTAATGAACACAAAAGCCAGAAAAAGGCAGTTACTAACAGATCCTTAACAATAGTTAAGAGACTTCTTAGTTCTTACTCGTGTATATTCACTATAGAAGCAAAGGCCATATTTTGTCAAAAAGCCACCAGTTACAAATTCAAGAACAATGTATATTCTGGTCTTGCTTGCCATCACCTACACCAATAACGCTTCTGGAAATCACTAAAGGAACATAATGCAATGGTAGCGAAAAAAAAAGAAGATATACCAACATTTGATTATTATATTATTGAAATGTGCAGATTATCAATATCAAGGTCCGGTTAACAAATCAAGAAGTGTCTTCTAACCTCGTACATGCGGATGACATTTGGATGTCTAATTAGTTACATAGTTGAAATTTCACAAGATTAGGATACCAAATCGACAATGCTGCTGCAACAATGATATGAGATGTCATTGCATCTTGACTCGTTCCACCAACACAAGAAATCCAATCTTGCACTTCAAATGATTCTAGGCATGCCAATACTTTAATTTCCTCAACCTGAGAAATCCCTTGTATTTCAGGTGACCATTCAGAATCTTATCCGTCTCTAGATGTTAGTTCTAAAGAAATTGGGTGTATTAATAACTTAAGAGGGTTTATAAATAAATTGTGTTAAAATGAAAACATTCATTTAAATAAGGGTACTATTAGCATTAAGATGAGTGTTTATAGTAATGTTTTAATTTTAAATTTTAGACATGGGTGTACTTATAAATATGGGTATGCTTATCATATTTATGGGTGTCAATATCAGTACCCTGACTCAAATCGTATGTCCAAAAATGGTATCTCAATTTATGTCTAACCAACAAAATTGGGACATATGTTTACATTTATGTAAGAAGTTGAAAAAAATTAATTATATGTAGACACATGTTCCAATTTGGTTGGTTAGATATAAATTGAGGAATTTGGATACTCTACTGATCTAATATTTTTTCTGACCTCACTTAATCTCATGACACATAAGCATTGCAATAAATATATGGTTGAGATATAATTGGTTTTCACAACAACCAATTGCATGCTTTAAAAAGGTCAGGAAAAAAACCAGATTAGTAGAGGATCCAAATCCTAAATTGAGACACCATTTTTAGACAAACGATTTGAATCCGTGATTAAGTGAATAATGTAATATAGGCATATAGCATTTTTTATTTTTTTTAAATGATATTTCCTCATAGACAGGACAAATACAATTGTCAATTTTTTAAGGCAAAATGTGCTAATAAACCTTATCTGTATTTATTATTATTATTATTTTTTTTATCATGGAATCTCACACCGTATTGGGTAGGGTATGGTATTGTTCATATAAATCAATGTTGGTGGTCAGTAAGAAAATTAATCTAAGCTGATATTGTTTGTTTGTGAAATTGATTCGATTCTTGTTCTATTATTTTGAGTGATGGTGAAGTTCATAGACGAGACTATGTTTTTTAATTTGTTTTAGAATAATAACAAAAGATTTATTCAATCCATTCAATTAGATCAAGTTTTTAATACGTTTTCAATCAAATTCATTAATTTAAACCCATTAAACTATAAAGTTTGCAATCAAAATCAATGATCAATGAGGTTTTATCTATATCCTAACAATTCTATATAAAGTTCAAAAGATTTAAAGTTATTGAATAAACTTTATTAATGAAACATAATATACGAGTCATGGTTTCATTTTTTGACAGTATATATATCTATCAACCTATGTAGACCAAGTATTTTTTTCTTTGAAACTTTTGACATTGGTTTCAAACTAATTTCAAAATCAATCGAATCCAACTTATAAACCGAATATGATTAATTAAATTTACCCTAATATTAGACCAACAAATTAGTGTATGAGAATCCATTGGACCAATCGACCGTTACAATCTATTGTATAAATTAAGAAAGAGAGAAATTCCAATTCAAAATTCTAGTCAGAAAAGCTACTTTTCAAAAAGCAACACAATTTCTTTTCTTCCTTTTTCTTGTTATCCCTTTCGAGTTCAAACGGGCCAAACAGAAAAAAGAAAAAAATTATTAAAATAGTAAAGGAAAACAATGGTGGGTGTCTTTTTATTTTTATTTTTTTTAAGTATTATAAATTTACAATTAATATAATGTGATAATTACCCCGGTGGCCATTGGATTGGAAAGTTGTTCCATAATGGCAATTTTTGACGAACTTTGTGACACTAATGGCCATTCTATCCAACTCCATCCAATTCCATCCAATGAGTGGCGTTTTGGTAAATAAAGGGATGCCATTAATTTATTTTAGATGTTTTTTGGAAATCAATTTTTTCAATGAGTGACATTAATTTATTTTAGATGTTTTTGGGAAATCAATTTTTTTTTTTTTAAAGAATAATTATATTTAGAGTGCGTAAATATATATATATATATATAATCTAAAAAATCTAAAAAACAAAGAAGAGACATGTGTATTGATCTAAACCATTTCTTTTGTTTTTTGAAAAGAATAATTATATTTAGGAAATAAATATAATTATTATAATTATTCTTTTCAAAAAAGAAAAAATTGATTTCCAAAAGACATCTAAAATAAATTAATGTTATCCACTTATTTATTAAAATGTCACTCATTGAAAAAATTGATTTCCAAAAAATATCTAAAATAAATTAAGAGTGATGATATTGACAATCCATTAAATTTCTTATTACACTCCATTTTAAATTATTTTTATTATATGACAAATTTATCCTAATTAAAATTACTAACAACTACAAAGAAATTCTAAATACACTACGGAACAATTTTGCTAGAGTTCGATTTTTTTTTTTTTTAATCTTATTGTGTTTCTCAAACCCTAAAACATTTTTTTTTTCAATACCATTAAAGTTTTATTTGATTTTGAAGTGATGAGAATGATTTAAAACAAGAAACAAACAAATCTTTTTAAAGTGTGACTTTTGTTGATTTTTTGTTTACATACACAGACAACAAGAACAAAAAAAATTGCAGATTTTTATTTCAAGTGTTGTTGACTCTTAAAAATTTTGAAAAAAAAAAAGTAAAATGAAGAAAAAAAATTCAAAAACTTAACAGCCCTTTTATTTGCCTTTTTTTTTTTTTTTTTTTTTGACAAGACAATGAATGAATGACTTTCTTCCTCAAATAATGATCATTGAAATAATCAATTAAACAATAATAATAATAATAATTTTGAAACAAATTGATTTTAATAAAAATTTAGGTTTTTATGATGATTTTTTTTTTTTTTTTTTAAAGAGTGTCAAAAGATAAAAAGGATAATTTTAGAAAAAAATGAAGTGTATTTAGATTTTTTTTTTTTAAATTTAAGTTTTTATAATGAAGTTTATTTAGAAAAAAACTGTGAAAAGAAAAAACTTGGATTGTAAGGAGAAAATCTCTAAATTAATGATATCCCCTTATTTACCAAAATGCCACTCATTGGATGGAATTGGATGGAATGGCCATTGGTGTCACAAAGTTCGCCAAAAATGGCCATTTTGGAACAACTTTCCAATCCAGTGGCCATTTTGATAGTGTGTCATCAATTCGATGGCCACCGGGGTAATTATCCCTAATATAATTGTCAACATCTATATTATAACATCATTTGTGCACCTGATTTAGACACCAAATTTAGGTAAAGTAACATTATTGAAAAAAATATGAAAATTTTGCCCAAATGATATGGCATCGTTATAATTTATTCATTTAAAATGAATGGATCAGAGTGATATCACATCATTTGAGCACCAGATTTGAATAAAGTAGAATTATTGAAAAATTAAAAACAAATATCATGGATATTTTAAAAATATTAATAATAGTTACTATATATTTATCGAAATTTCAAAGAAATTTAAAACACCAATATTTACACGTAAAGTGTAAACGGACGTTTATTTAATTTGAAAGATAAGGTGTCTGTATCTCTCTCTCTCTCTAGGTCTAGCTATCGAATCTATCCGCTTGTCCCACCGACCAATTTGAATGCAATTTTACTCACCCACCTTAACTAGAGGTAACCATTACCTCCCTCCCCAAACTTAACCCAAAGTCCAAAGCTAACCCAAAGTTAACTAAAGTTTGGGGACACGTGGCAACATTTGGGGAGGGAGGTAATGGTTACCTCTAGTTAAGGTGGGAGAGCAAAATTGCACTCGACCAATTTTGCACAAAAACCCTTCTCTCTCATTGGACTGTCATTTCTCATCACAGTCAAATCACTTGTTTTATTTTTATTAATTTATTTTAAATTATCATATTCCATTTATTCAATACTGTCACAATAATAAAGTATAAAGGGGAATTATCATTTTAGTCCCTATGTTTTTAAGTTTTGACAATTTTTTAACTGTCTTTCCCTTTTTAGCTGAGTGGTCCCTATATTTTAAAAAACCCATCAATTTGGTCCTTTGGTGAGTCAAACGTTGGTCAGAGTTAACGGAATGAGGGTTATTTTCGTCTATAAACAATGAACCAAAAAAATATAAAAAATAAATATTTGTATATACAAAATAAATTTAATATATAAATACAAATAACTAAATTTAAAAAATTAAAATCATTTTATATAATAAAAAATAATTAAAAAATCAAACACCCACACTCATCCAGATTACGATTTGGGTTCAGATATGGAAAAGCAAAATTGTTAACACCCACACTCATACACACAATTGAATTGTTAACACCCACAGTCCCACACTCATCCACACAATTGAATAAAGGGATATTATCATTAAAACTAACTAACACCCACACTCACACACCATTGTCATCCACACGAACCACATCAGATTGAGCAGATCTTCGGTGAGATAAAGCTCGCGAGCGAGCTCCGGAGCACGGCGCAGCTCCTCCACGCGATCAAGAGACGAAGCAAATCACTCCTCCGTGCGATGGTGCAAATCGCTCCTCCACGCGCTCTCCATTGTCTGTTGGAGCTGAAGGAGAGAGAGAGATTGACGGGGATGGGTGGTGGTGGGGGTTAGAGAATAGAAGATGGAGGAAACTGTGAAGAAGATGAAGGAAAACAAAATGATTTTATTTTTAAAAAATCCTCTTCATCTCGCAGCCTCTGTGATCACTGATCACACAATTTATTTGATTTCTTCCTTTTCAATTTTTTTTCAATTTTTGTTGTTGATGGTTTTGGTGTTGGTGATGATTTGGTTTCGAAATGAAGTTTGAGTTGATTTAATTGTGACCAAGTGGGTGGCTGAATGCAGGTGTGATATTTGATTTAATTGTGATATTGAAGGTTGAAGGTTGAAGATGATGGAAGATTGAAGGTTGATGATGATGGAATTGGAAGGTTGATGATGATGATCCAGATTGGACCGATTGTTAGAGAAGCTAATATAGCAGCTGAAGGTAACTTGGATCAAGTGAGCTAGTGTTAATTAGGGATTTGTTAGAAATTAGTTTTCTCCAGATGTATAAGTACAGAGGACTAGTGTTAATTAGTCAAGCCTTTTTGATTCTTCTCTTTGTAATTTCTCTGATCATCAATATACAAGGCTTCTTGAGATCATCAATATACAGAAGGTTGGTTTGATTTGGTTAGCTGGATGGAAGTTTTTAGTGTTGAATCAATTAGGAGATTGATATTTCTGTTAATTTGGTGATGACAAGATCTGGGAATGATAATTCTGTGAATTTGGTGATGACAATATTTGGTGATGATAATTCTGTGAACTCTGTTTCTTCATGACAAACTTTTTGTTTTTTTTTTATTGATTTTCTTTTCTTTTTATTTTTTTTAAAGAAAAAACCCTTTTACAATATTTGATTTAATTGTGATATTTTATTTGATTTTATTCAATATATTTTAATTTCGTTTTATTTAGTATTTTAAGTTTATTTTAAGAAAATAAAATTAATGACACGTGTCAATTTTTTATAGGTAATTAGTAAGATGAAAGTTGTTAATTTTTTTAAAATTTAAGGGTAAAATTGTACTTTTAACTCATTCAATTAAAATCAAGGGTAATAATGTCATTTTGTTATTTCTGTGAGGGTTGACCGTTAAAAATTTGGTCAAAGGGACCAAATTGATGGGTTTTCGAAAACATAGGGACCACTCGGTGAAAAAGAGAAAGACAATTAAAAAAATCATCATGGGCCAAAACATAGGGATGAAAATGATAATATCCCAAGTATAAAAAAAAAAAAAAAAAAAAAAAAAAAGGCATCGCCTATGACCTTTCTTGAGTTGGGAGTGAAGTACTTGGGACAACATTTATTATTATTATATTGTTAATTTGTCTTAATTAAGAATCTTTTCAGTCACTTTTGCCATTTTCTTTAAATTTGGGATTTGAGTGCTTAACAGATTTCTATTCCTTTTAAAATATTACATAAATTTAGGATTTTTTTTAGAGAGGGAGGACTCGAACCCACAACTTCGCTGTATATGTGTGATGGGTATTTCACTGGACCAATTTCATCTCGTCCGATGCTTACAGATTCCTAAAATTGTAATCACATTTTGTTTGCATATTTTGATTGGAGGCCCTTGCTAATTTCTATGTATTTACATATCTTGGCTTAAACTTTCCAGATCATTGTTTTCATATTGCATATATTGTTTAATCTGTGGCACTTTAACAAAAATATAGATATCTTTATCATTAAAAATATATTTTTTGAAAAGTATCTTTTGAATAAGTCGATGGATAGTCTATTTAAACAAAATAATAATAATAATAATAATAATAATAATAAGTCAATAGTCATTTGATTTGGTGGTTGAAGTCTTTAAAACGAAGCTCCACTACTAAAGTTCAAACCCTATATTGTATATATTGTCTCACTTTTATCCAGAAAACCACAAAATGTGCGGAGAACACTTCCTTATCGACCCTTTTTTCATTTTTTCTTTTTTCTCTTCTTTAAAAAAAAAAGAAAAAAAAAAGAAAAAAAAAAGGTAAAAAACATTCGTATTCACACCTTGAATTAAGAAGCAATAAATGATGACAAAATAAGTAAATAATAGTAATGTGTAAAAAACATTGGATCTTAAATGCAAGAGTTGTCTTGTTAACATTGACATAATCTCGGTCACATTCATATACAACACAATTGACCGATGAAACAAATCAAAGAAAATAGATAGTGCAAATAAATTGATGAAAAGAGCATTTGTGGGAACCAAAATACAAAGACACATTAGACATATACCATCCTAACTAATAAGTTTATACATTAATAAATAACAAAGCTAAGTCACTCTCATTCAAAACACATCTTCTAGTTTGCCCTTATTTTATAGTTGGTATTTTATCTTTTATATATGTATTTTATAAAAGAAAAATACAAAATGTTTCTATCAATATTTCCTCTCAAATAGTCAAATCTAACGGTGATAGGGGTCTTAAAGATGGATTATATGTTTTTTTTAGGTCCCACCATTCTTTGAGAGTTGCCTGCAGTGGCGAATGTAGGGGGTGCCCATAGGGGCCATGGCCCCCCAACCAATAAAAAAAATATATTATATTATAAATTAAATTAGAATAACTATTATACATAAAATGTGATATATATATATATATAATAGGTAATATTCTCTTTTCCTTTTATTATTTTAATAATATAAATTAACTTATAATTTTTGTTTTCATAGTTCTAAAAACTATGAAAATAGTAGATAAAATCAGTCCATTTTAATATTTTAATTTCCTATTATTTCATACATTACTATATAATCTAGTGTGTATTATACATGAGTAATGTTAGGTTTCCCAAAAATTTTCCCAAATTCTTTCCTAAATGTATGTAGCACGTAAGGTGTCAACATCTTATAAATCATGAGATTATATGATAAATGATGTGTGATGTTGACACTTCACGTTCTATAAACATTTGGGAAAGAATTTGGAAAAAAAATTGGAAACTCATTATATATATAATATTTTTTTTTTTAGATTTTACTATAACAAACTAAGTAAATATTGAACTCTTATAAAGACTACTTTTGTTATTTATTTTGTTAGGTTAAATATTAATCTGATGTTGATAAATTTACTTTATTAGTTTATTATTTAAATTTTCTTCAAAATTATTATAAGTTAATTTGGTTTGACTTGAATATTATAAAATTACGTTACAAGTATGTAAATAATTGTGATTTAAATATATCAATGGTATAATGATATTTTAATTAAGCTATTGAAATTTATATTTTATAAGCTAGGAACTATTAAAATATTTTTTTCAGTTATGCATACCGTTAAGAACAGGCATAAATTTTACAATAAAATAAAAGATGTTTTCTCATACACTCTTTGATTATGTAATTGAAATGGAAATAAAGAAGAAAATTAGATTGATTTGGTTATAAATAATTTTCTAGATATAAAATAGACATGTTACATTTTAATTAGTTAATGTCTATTTTATTTGTTTATTTGTATCATTACTTTTAACACCGAACGGTATCATATTTTGTTGAAAAGTATCAGGTGTTGGATTCCGCATTTTTTCTTGTATATGATTCCTACTTACCTACAATGTTAGTTTTTGTTTCGGCCCCCTCAAAGCCAAAATCCTGGCTTCGCCCCTGGTTGCCTGTGATGCCAAAATCTCAGTTTGCCGTACAAGGAGAAAATCTTCTACGGGACGGTCTCATTACCACTTGGTGAGACCGTCCCAATAAGATTTCACAATTTATGCTATTGAGATAAATAATGCAATCTTATTGGGACGGTCTCATTGTCACGTGATGATGAGACTGTCACATTAAAGATTTTCTCCTAAAGAAAAAGACAAACAGAGCTTCCAATAATTGACTGCCACGTTTGTAAACATTGTCAAATAATGGTTCAATAAAAAGTTCAACTTCATAAAAAAAAAAAAAATTGTTCTTTAACTGGGTTTTAACTTTTTAGTATATATTTATATAAATGGCTAATTTCCTCTTCTTTTTGCCTAATATAAATTTATACTCTCCTTATAGCTTTTTTGAGGTAAGTAAATTGCAGATTAAAAATGTATATTTCAGAAATGAAAAATATAAATGCGTTTCAGGATGTGGAGATATGTTTGAGCAAATCTGTATCTGTTGGAAATTGGAATAATAAAAACAGCAGCAGCTTCAGAAAATCCAAAAAGGAAAAAATAAAATTGCTGCACACATTGCTGCTACAAGATCACACATGGTGCATTACCCTTTTTGGGGTCCGTTGGTGGGGTGGGGCTAGATTAGATGCACCATCAAGCAGTCACCTGTCACAGCTAAACCCCTGTGGATCAGTCACTTTCACTC